>JACDOX010000028.1:4833578-5006686 GCA_014549065.1 Cardinalis cardinalis
TTCTCTTCTCTTTTTCTTTTCTTTTCTCTTTTTCTTTTCTCCTTTTCTTCCTGTATGGCTGAAGCTGCTTAGTATTCATTTTCTTAGAAGTGGGAGGACTTCAAAAAGAGTGTTGAATGGCAGCTGGGCAGAAAATAGATAATGGGTAGAAATACTGTGGGCTTTGCTCTTCTGAGGCTTTAGGAAGGAACGCAAACAACAATACAGTGTTAAGTTACCAAACTTAAATTATTATTTATAATTAGCCTTCTCAGGTAAGATTTTTCTGTGTACCAAAGAGCACTGATAAATATGGTTTTCATTTGCAACCAGCTTTTTGATTAACTGATGATGTGAGAAGGTTATATACCCGAACTTTTACAGAAAGCAGTAAATTCTGGAAGAGCAGGAAAAAAATCCAGGGGAAAATCCAAGGAGGGAGGAGACAAAGTAGGGGAGATGCTTGGTGGAGGAGTGACTGCTGAGATGATAGGGTAGAAGGTGAGAGACACAGAGYTGGAGGTGGGAGGAGATTCTCAGAGAAGAAAACGGGTAAAAGGAAGCACATGTAGGAAGGAAGGCAGAAGTCTGGCAACAAGCTGGAGGCTGCAGCTGTGGAAGGCACAAAGGAAGCAATCAACAGGACTCCAAGAAGATCAAAGGTAGAACAACAGCATTTACAGCATAAGAGGATCGATCAGAAAATATCCAGATTAATGCAAATTTCAGGAATATTTTTTAATTCTTAACTTCTCCTTGTCACTTGATTTTCTGTCTAACTTAAGAGAAGCAGAAATTAAGAATCAGTTAAGAGGTTTATGCCATGGGGTGTCCCTTGAGTTAGTACATATGGAATTTTATAGCACCTGTCATAATGACTCACCTCCAGGTTCCTGATAATCCTCTGAGACAGCTATATCTTAAATATGACTTGGCAGACAGGCTGATAACTGTTGCTATTTGCTGTAACTTTCTGGAAGGAGGTCCTCTATAGGCTGTTCAAATAAAAAACAATACTATGCTTAATTATTAATAATTTAATAATTTTAGAAAAGCATCAGCCCTGCTATGATAAAAGAATTTAGCAAAGATCCAAAAAGACAGGCAGAGGAGGCAACAGCCCTGCCACTTGGCTCAGATGTTTATTTAGACAACCAAGTTCTGAAGCAAAGCCTGTGGAAATATTATAAAGAGTCCCATGAATTTGAACAGCTGTACTCACAGCTGGGATCCCTCATCCTGACCTGTCTCTGTGCTTGGTGTAAATAAACATAATAACCCCAAATCTGAAGAATTATCTCTAATATGACACGTATTATCCTGSTTCCAGTACTTTGTGGGGATTTAATGAGATTAGACCATGTTTGCAAGGAGTTACTGCAAAGTCAATGAAATTTGTCCTGGATTGGCAGCAGGACCTGATRCATTGCCTCCAAATTCAGGAGTATTGCAGAGGCTGAAGGGACCAGAGGCAAAGGCTGGTCCTGAAAGGATTTCTTAGAACTGGTCTTCCTCGTGAAGCATAAGTGTTGAGAGGGAATTATCTTCAGCTAGAGGTTTCATAATTCCTTATCACTTGAGACAGTTTACCTACAAGGCAGTTTAAAAGGTCTGTGCAGCTTTCTGTTTGTGGCTGATACAAGATCAGCGGGGTGGTGGGGCACTGGGCAGGGTTGCTTAGGGTCACTGCAGCWACTCTAATTTTCTGTAAATAAGGAGTCGAGTTTGCAGGCTCTTCTGCAGCTCTGCAGTTCCCTGTGGCAGGAGCTGTGAGGGCAGCTCTCCCTCCATACAGGTAYGTGACCCTGCTCCTGGGCTAGAGGCCGATTCTGAGCACACAGCTGGATATGGTATAAACTTCTTGTAAGTGTGATATTGCATCCTAAAACTTGCAAAAGGCTCCTAACTGTTGGTTATTGAAAGCAAAGAGAGATGTTATTCAGCCTCTATTTCTTGACTCTTTATAAATCCAAGAAAAGTAAATTCACTAAAATTTATAAAGGCTAAATATACTGGTAATCMAATTATTTCACTTGCGTGTCTTGATAATATTGTGTATATTGCTAATATTTCATTTCAGAAAGAAATATAATGAAACTTTATCTGCAAAAAATGTATTAATAATTTGCCTGGTAATCATTATCTTGTATATGAAAGTCTATGATATAAGCAACTAAATACATATGTCATAAAAAATATGAGCAGAGATATCAAGTTTGGGGCTGTATACATTTAATAATGTGATATAAAAGAATATATGAAAGATTGTTAATTATTACATGTAACAATTAATAAAGATAATTATGAATTAGTATATATAATAATTATTAATTATGGGAATGGTATCATTATTACTTAGAGGSGAAAAGCGTATATATGCCTTTCTGTGTATTTTAAAATGATAATTTATGTTCTTATATAAAATAAAATATATATTAAATATGCTGAAGTAATATGAGTTAATTATATGGAAGTACTGAGATCAACCCAATAARTATAGCATAATCATGTGCTATTTTAGTGATTTATTTTCTTGACAATTGACACAATAGCTATAATTACCTAGCTATTAGGTAATGTGATTTTTTTAACTTGGCAGAAATATCCTACTCATAAAAAATATGTAGTCTATAGTTGCCTAGTTTGTTTGAGGTTTTTTTCTGTCCTCAAATGAGACTTCAAAAGCATGTATATAATTGGCACAACCAGGAAAATGATCAGAAATGTAAGGGGTTTGGGTTAAATTACTGTATTTTGCAACTGCTTTTTTTTTTTTCCCTGTAACTGATAGTTACATGCATATTTCTGTAACATGTTTTCATCTGAAAGAATAATGCCACATCTTGGAACTAAAAATTACATTAATTTACTGCTAGTGCACAGAAATTACTGCTAGTACTTTCTCTACTGCTCTGCTCTTCCTAGTGTTAATATTTTTCAATACACTGTGATATTACGCAATTTTTCATAATCTCTTTAGATCTTCAGCTGCTGCCAAGGGATCTCCTGTGGCAAGGGTAATTTTATTTTCCAGTGTTGGGGTTTTTGTTTCTTGTCTGTGTTTGTGAATTACGTATGATTCTTTTATTGAGGTRATTAAATATCCTCTCAAGTAAAATATGAAGAAAAGGGAAAAAAATCCTTTTTTGTATCACAAAAAAGTTTTTCTCAGTCCAGCCACCGATTCTGATTCCCTAGGTGGAGTTGGCAGCTTCCCCYGGGGTAGCTTCAGTGAAACTTTCTTCTCCTGCTGGTCTGATGAGGAGCAGGGCTTTCCCCAGCAGTAGGCTGATGGTTTGGCTTTAGTGTTTGAGGCTGGAAGGGTTTGAGTTTTGGTGTTTGAGGCCCAGGGAAGAGCTTCTGTGTCTGGAACATGTGAACTGAAAGATAAGGGTGTCAGTCATTTGACAGGTCTTCAGTACTTGAGAAGTCACCAAGAAGTTGACCTTAAATTTAGATATTCACAACTGGAAAAAATTTCCTGTACCTATGTTGTTCCTAATTATTACAGACACAAAATTACAGTGTAGCTGGTAGGCAAAAATTAACATAAGGACTACCCAGTCATTCTTCAAAACCATGGACACTGTCTGGGATGATTCACTATGTTGAGTATTTCTCAAGCAGGTATTGCGCTAGTGAAAGATTTTAGAATTACTCCATTATTCTTTAAGGAGAAGAGTTTTGCAAGAAGTGGAATATATCCAAGTAGGGCCAAGATTTATTAAATTTCTCCTGACTTTCAGAAGATGTTTGCTTTAAAATTTTTGTCTCCTGCTATTGGAGCCTCCTCTCTGTGCCATCCCTGTGATGTCTAAGACAAATTTTTTTCTCAGTAGCATTACCTTATTACATTTCAGGGCCTCACCCACTTCAAATGTCATAGACCCAGGGGAGTAACAAAGACTGAGAGGAAAAATCTGCTATTGCAGGACACACAAGATAAGAAGAAATTAAGAAAGCCAGCTTGACAATAATAGACTTGTAAATTCTACAAATGATGAGCACTATCCAAGATAAGAAGCCAGCTCAGCACAATTCAGAAATAATCAAATACTAAACACTGAATATATTAGATAAGCAGAACAGATAAAAATTTACAGCATATAAAGAGTCCTTATYGTTTTCACTTAGGGTGATAGTGGATTTACTTTATGGATTCACCACAAAATACCCATCTTTGTGCAAATATGAAATAACAAAGCCCTTAGCTCTGTGTGTGATTGGTTCACTGCACATTGGGTGATGAATTATAATTTTTGGGACAACACTTAGGTTTCACTAGCATTAACAGATCAACCCAACCCTTTCATTAAGAGATTTTCATAGCCCTTTACTGTTCCAGACTCACAAGAAGTCTATGTTATAGTATTACGGTTTCTCTATTGGATTTTGTTTTCCTAAGTTCCCTCCTATCTATATTCTGAGTTACTCTCACATGAACCCACAGGACTGGAAGAATCAGAGTCTGGTCTATCCCTGCTGCTCTTGGGATTTCTTCACTTAATCCCCCTGCTAGAATCAAGTGATTTTGAGGACTGAGAAAGGCAGCAGCTTATGCATGCCACAATCAGTGAAGAAGTGCCCAAAAGCAATATATCTAGGGGAAAAACCTGAAGCAATTGCTGGGTTTTCCAGCACCCATTTTCCCCTTAGAGAGCTTCAGTTTGATAGAGGAACTCATCAGTGGCAGGAGCCAAATATATCACACTGTTTCCACTGTACTGCTGCCAAGTTGGCTTGAGCCGCTGGTATTTTAGGATGTTTTTCCATATCGTCAGGACACATTGGGAACCACAAGGGACAGCACCTTAGGACCTAAYGCTTAACAGAGCTGGGAAAGCTACGGCTGGGAGTCTCTGGTGGGTAATGAAGGAGCTACACAGCAGTTTGATAAGAGTCTTCCAAACTCTTGTGAGGAGAAATAAGGTATTAATGCATGTTGGGGAGGATATTTTACTCAGGAGGTTGAATAATGCTTGATATGAGTGGTTGGAGTAGGAGTCGGGGCATGCACTGGCAATCCTTGAAGGCCAACACACCTGCAGTAAAATCTGTGATGTAAGCTGAGCAAAAAAGTGTAATGCCATGTCTGCAATCTTTGTCCAAACTTTCTGTTAATGCCAGCTGGTAAATATTTTGAACTTTTCTTCTTGAATTTTCTATTTTTTCCATAATCTGTATGTATTTAGCAGAACCTTGGGCAACTGTTTTGGTGACATCAGTATGGTGCACTGATGTGGAGAGGAAATGAAAGACCTTTTTGGGGACTTTGATTGGAATTGTTCTAACATTATCATTCTAATCATTAGATGCCTAACTTAAGTGTGTTGCTTAGAGGCTTTGCAGTTAAAGGAGAAACATCAGTGCCTCTAAAAGATATGCACTCCCTGGAACTGTTCAAAAATAAGTAGCTGTGACACTGTGATATGGTTTAGTGAACGTGGTGGTACTTGGTCAAAGGTTGGAGATCTTTTCCAACCCTAATGATTGCATGATTCTATGGTTCTATATAATCTTGTCTAAGAAAAGATTTCAAGTACTTGAGATGAGTTATGTTCACTCCACTAGTGAGAGGAAAAGAAATCAATGTATCTCCGGATGCCTGCTTTTAGCTGGATGACTTTATTGGTAACAAATATTTGTAACTAACTTAAACAAGGAAAAACATTTCATGAAACTATGCCTTTCTTTTATTTGAGAACAGTATGGATAAGATAGTAAAAGGAAAACTGGAACAACTAAGATGTCTTTGTTCTTCCTTCTTTTATGTGAGGTGACCTGACTTAGAAAACTCTGCTCTATTCTGTGGCTTTTGGAAAATCAGGTCATACAAAATAGTGGTCACTGTGAGAACAGACAAGACATAAACAGTGAATATGGAATTTGGGAATTATATTAGTTCTGTATTATTATTTCATAATTTGTGTTGTATATTCATGTTCTTTATGTGCAATACCTGAAGATAGGCCATGCTCAGTCTGGGATGGCTCTTGTGAAGTGGAAGTGCAGTGAATTGTTGAAGCTGGTCTGAGTGGATAACTCATGCACTGCTTCTCGTGTGCTGTGTGATGATGTGACACCCAGAAGGCTTTACTTGCCTCAGGAAGCCAAATAATCTTTCATGACTACACGGTATCTCTCCCTGTAAAGTAATATCTCATAATATCTCCAGTACACAGAGAGAGGCAGAAGTCTCACCCAGCTGTGGCATATTGCACATTTTCTTTTTTCTTCCCCAAATGATTCATTTCCATCACTCTCCTTCTCAGTAGAACTAAGGGCATATGGGTGAACACGAGTGTGTTGAATCAGAAAGAGCTTATTTGGGGACAAAAGCCATGGGTACTATTTTTGTGTGTGTGTGTGTGTATGTGTGTGTATGCTTTGTTTTCTTTTGAGGGGGGAAGGTTTAATGATTTAATCTTTCACTACTTAGCAAGGTACAACCCTTCCTGTGGGACATTTCCATTTCCTGTGAAGAAGCCAGAGAGCCACTGAGTGGTGACAATAGGATTTTCAGTAGAGACAATAGAAGCCACATAAAATGATGCTAATAGAATGACCTGGTTAAACAATAAATCTGTGCATTAACTTACCATGGAAAGTGGGTTAATATAATTTGTCTCAAAAGCAGGGAGAGTACCCAAAAGTTTATAGAAAATCATGTTTTAGATACTGAGAATGTTAGTCTAATCTTTTGCCCCAGGGGTTGGCATTTTACCTAACAGCTATAAAGTAGATTTTGTTGGGTGTTTTTTAACAGTTTATGTCCTTAAAAAGTTCAGGGGGTGCAAAAGTAGAGAGAGGACTTTCCTGGAGCTTTCTAATTTGCTTCCCAACATCTTCTAACAGATGTTAACATTTCCACACCTGAAAAAGAATTAATTTTAACACTAGTTTTTATAAGCTTCATGATAGGCAGTTGAAGAAAAATTCTGACTGTTATAACTGGGAAACATAGGAATATAAACTCATGCTGTGCTATACTGTACAGCAAAGAATTCCTACAGGAATGTGGGAATGTTTCTGTATTCATCTTGAAAATTCAAATTGTATGTACCATAAAGGTATGTCTGATAGAATGGAGCTTAATATTAAAAAAAAAAAARAGAGAGAAAGAAAAGGGAGACATAACCTGTTTAGGAATCTGAAGGCATATAGGAAAGCACCCCAAGAACTTGTTCTCCAAAGGGCTCACTATTAGATATGTATAAAAGCCATGAATAGCACTCATCTCTTCAGCATTTTCTTGTCAGTAGTATATTTACTCCAGAAAATGTATGTGGACTTCATTTGGAAATAACAACAGCACTTCCCATTTTCYGCTTCCCGCAGTTTTCACGAGGTGTGTGAGTGTCATTTACTCTGTTTCTCCATTTTGACAACTYTTCCTTGTGGGACACTTTGTCTGTTGCTGCACCACTGGGACTCTGATGAAGTACACAACTGTTTGTTTTTGTGTCCTYCTTCTGTTGCTGTGTGTCTCTACTSTCTCTTCTGCAACCTCTGAACTCTGATATTAAGTCAGAGGACACAGGACCATTAGGTACTTAKGGTTTGTTTTAGTTTGTTTTTAAGAAACAGAAATTACTGACATCCAAAAATTTACAGCTTCTCTCAGATTCCTGTCCTTTTAGCTTGTTTCTGCAGTTGAACCAGACAGTCCTCATTTCACTGCCAAGCACTGCTGCTGGAAGAGATTTTGCTTATGCAGGATGATCGTAGGATATTGTAAAACATAACATTAGGTGGTACRGCTCAGCATGCATATATTGAAACCTCAACATCATTATGTTGAAAGTAGCAGATTCCAACAAAAAACCCCAGATGTTTTCCTCATGAAGGGTGCACACTGACTCCCACACACTGCAAAAAGAGAAAGTGAGCGTGGTAGGGAACCTCTCCACAGGCAGCAGTGAAGAAGGATCCCAAACAAGAACATCCTCAGGAGACCATCCAAGGAGGACACGTACAATGGAAACAATTAATAACAATGAAAGTAGTTCATGGCAAGCACAGTGTGGAGGACTGCTTAACTTCCAGCAGTTAAACATCCCTCTTTAATTAGAAAAGAGAGGAAAACAAAATTTCTGCACTTTTCAAGGATGAGAAGCTGGASTTATTCAGGGTCACAAGCTTGCCCTGGCAGTGAGCCTTGTGCTGAAAACTGCACAAAAAGTTGTTTTCAAATGACCAGGCTCACTTTCAGTCTTGCCTTCACTTCTAGGAGGTAAAAACCTCAAGTTTATTAATTTTCATCCACCTGAGATTTACTTAGCAGAAATTAGATTACAAAAAGGCAGATTTTCCCACAAAAGCTAAGATTCCAAGTAGAGCAACATAAAATAATAGAACAGCAGTCAGTCAAAACAGATAGAAAATACTAAACCTGTGACTTGCAAACTATTCAGTGCTGTACTAACTMTTCAGTCTGGACCTAAGAATCTATTTTTAGGAATACTTTTTCTCTCTCATAATTAAGCCAAATAAAAGTCACTTTCTCTTGCTGCTGCCAGAAGAATCTTTTAAAACAATCCATTCATTGAATTCACATGAGATAAAGAGGTATTTATAAAATATTTCTGCAGAAGCTTGTGAAACTGTTATTATTTAGTAGTGGACATTGTGATGCAGTAACATGTTGGTTGATTGAGAGGTCAGTGTAAAATTAAATGTATTTTTAGATACCTTCAGAAAAAGAAACCTTTGGGATGATGTCCATTGAACTTCCAGTAAAATAGGAAGAGCCTTAGCAGTTGGCAAGGAAACATTGTATCTGATACCTGGAAAAAAATCCTATTCAAAATACTCTGAAATTTCCTGATTTTCTTCCTTGAAAATACAATATCATGATAAGTAAAATACAAATATGCAGATATGAAAGAAGTGACCAAAAACCAAGTGAGTAAGTTACCCTTTTGTCTCCTTGACCTCTGACTCACTTGGATCAAACCTGGATAAAGATTGCAGTCACTGAGTATCCTACCACGAGATCTAGGTAGTGGCTTTTAGTCAGGCTGCAAAAATAACCCCTTCCCCCAGCACCAGCACAACTTAACTTTTTCTTCTGGCAAAAAAAAAAAAAAAGATAAAGAGGGAACTGACGTCTCTTGGAATATATAAACACTSCCCCCCCAGTTCACAGCCTGCGCTTGGTGGGGAGGTTCAGTTGCTTGTCTGTCTGCTGGTAACCTGATGCAAGTCATGTGCTGAGTACTTGTGTGYTCAGCTGAAAAATCACTCGCCCTTATTCAAGGTGAGTCAAATGATACAACGTTTAAAATCAGAGGGTTTTCCTCAGGAACACTTTTAAGGTCAGTTGGGTGGAAGATCTTGAAAATGTTACTTTTTGGTGCAAAATGAAATGGAAGGATTTTACAAAGCTGCTTGCAAGAAAAAGTGACATTTTACATGGATTAGGGGAATGCTTTGTTACTATGATAACAGCCGTGTTTTATGTTCAGTATGGCTGGCTTTCCCATGCATTCTGTGTTTTGATATTTAATATTCTTGAAAATATAGTTCTGGAGTCATATGAATTTATTAAAAAAATGCATATTTTAAAGAAAATTTTCTAGCATTCACTATTGCAGTTGAAAAGCTTGAAACTAGAATTTCAATGAATATCAAATACATAATGAGAATATTTGTATYTTATAAGGGCTTGCTTTAAGCTGACATGTACAGAAGTCTAAGTTAAATAGTGAAGAAAGAATTTATTAACATTTTTCATCTTTCCTTCTATACAGTTGCTTATAAGTTGTCTTCAAGAGATTTGAATGGACCATTTTCATTGTTATTAATTAATATTCTGTTAAGGATTTTTTAAACAATATTAAAAAGTACATACCAAACACTCTAGAATGGGGTGAATAATGTTATTGATCCTGCAGTCAAATCTGAGTCTAAATGATACAATAACCTCATAGACCATAGCTAATTTTGTTATGGTACTTTCTATTCTGCTTAAGGTATATAATTTTCACTTGAATATAAATTCCCAGAAAGTGCATTCTTATTGGAAATTTCTACCTCAGTCTTCATTTTAAATTCAGTTCTGATAGATGAGAATAGTATGTTGACTTCTATATGAATTGAGTGTTGTGGTGTGAGTGCTCTTCACTCACAGTTGTGTAATTTATAATTTGAATTGCATAAATTGGGATGTCTAGACTGCTATTACATTGTTTTTGGTGGGAGAAGGGTGAATATTTTTCAATTTTCAGAAGGTTGGAATAGACACAAGTTGTTATCAGTCACTTGYTTTTTAGCTGGTTATTGTTAGTGCTCATGGGACATGCCTAGTCCCCCAAAAATAAAAGAAAATCACTGGAAAAGCTTTTAGAAACTTAGGTGGAAATGTATTTTTGTGAAAAGTGTATTACTGTGGTATTTGAAAATCTTCAATATGTAAGTCAAGAAAAAAAGGCTGATGATATCTAAAAGACTCCCTTAAATATTTCTGAAAGAACTAATTTTCATTTTAAWTTTTAAAATGTTTCTGGACTGGAAAAAAAAAATCTTCTTGTACTGGGGGAAAAGTCAAATGGATTTAGGAACTTTTGAGAATTTGATTTAATTGAGGATGTCAGCTTTTCCTCAGATTTGCTACAGTATGTAACAGCAATCAGATTTTCAAATGCCCACATCACCTACCCAGTTAGTTACCTTTTACCATTCTGTCTTTGCCAAACTGAAGATCCTGATCTCAGCCTAGCTACAGCCATGAGAGATTTGGTCCTAGTGGTTTTCACTTCCARGTTCCTCAGTCTTATAAATTTCTAACTTAAATCTGCTTTGAAATTTGTGGTTAAACACATCCACTACATCAAAAAGCCTTTAATGGCTTTGGAGTGRGAACCACATGGAATGACCTGGTGGCAGGTGGATGGACAGGCTGACTTTTATAGTAAGGRTAGTGGGGATATTTTCCCAAGGCTGCAGAGTCTTTTGGTTGTTCAGCTTGAAAATATCCAAGGAGAAATTCTTAGCGTACCAAATGATCTCAAGTGTACATAAATAGACATTGTTAAAGGCAAGGGAGCCATAACCTGCCCAAGAGCAGGCAGAAGGTGGGGTTCCTGTGCAGTTAAAGGGAGGGGTCTGGTGCTAGGTAGAGATGTGACATAACTGTGAATTTGGGATGACAAGGGAGGACACATCATGGTCAGTGGCCCGCTGACCATGGTACCTAATCTGGTAGGGCATGTTGTACATCCTTTATGTGATAAAAGGATCGCGTAACTGATAAAGGAAACAGACCTGTAGCTGCTTTACTTTTTAGAAATTCATGAAGTCCTTCTAGTACWTTAGTCCTCATGAGCAAACTGGTTGAGTTGTTCTTCCACTTCATCTTTCTGTTTTCCTTCTCTCTATTTTTGACCTTGAATGTGTAATTAACTCTTGAAACTGAAACTGTAATTAACTATTACCTGCTTTAAAATTGATTTAGAGATGTTCACAACATGTCAACAAATAGAAATTAGTAAGAATAAAAAGGACATGGACAGTGACATCTAAAACAGAAAAGGGCAGATTTTCTGTTAACTGGAGGTCTAAAGCAAATAACCAACTTGCAAATTCTGTGTRTTTGATTAATTCATAATCATAAAGAATAAATTGTAAATTAGGCAGATCTTTGTCTCAATTATTCATGAACAATAAAAAAATCTGAAAAAATATCACTGGGAGCTTATATTTTACCACTTCAGTATTAGTGTCATTCTGATTTTCTTTACCACCCCTTTCACTAGGGGCCAGTTTGTAAGACATATTAACATGTCTGCCTAGCAAATCTTATTTTCCAATGACTAAACGCAGATATTTTTCTTCTGAGAATGAATAAACTTTAAATTACAGGTATTACCTCTTTCAAGGATCAAGCTCTAGTCTTGCTTTAAAAACTCTGATTGAGGATTTTCCTACTGGCACAAGGCAGGAAGAGCTCATTCCAGAGCRGTGTAACTCCTGCTTCTGCCTGGTGTGGGAGCCATGGGCATGGCAGGCTGAGATAAAAGCAGAGCTATCTATAGCCTCCTCCTTTGGCAGAGGGAGATGTAGAGATGTCTACATCAGGAAGAATGTCATATGAATAATAACAATGTCAGCTTGCCCTAATGCAACAGAGCCAAAAAAAAAAAAAACAACAAAAACCTTACCAGTTTGTTTAGGCAACCAGAATGAAGATAATCATATATAATAAGCAAATGGCAATAAGCCAAAGGTACCTGCAACTTTGTTTGTTTGTTTAGTCTGTTTAGTTGGGTTTTTTTTTTCRGTTTATTTTTGCCAGCGGCTGGCCTCTGGCTGGCTGGTTTTGTCTTGTTATCTTCCTACCTGCTTCATGTCATGTACTTTGTACTTTGAGCTTTGGAATTTGATATTTTTGTTCACTTTCTGCTTATATTAGCAGCTTCTCTGAGGAAGATCCGTGTGTTTGTTTGGACCAGGAAGAGAGGAAAAACCATCAAGCCTTACAGCAAGAATATTTGTCTACTGTTTACCTGTACCCTAACAGAAAAGAGGAATGGGCTGTAACAGAAACTGTGGGCTCCTCACTGGGGCCATCATCGGTGCTGTCCTGGCAATCTTTGGAGGAGTTCTAATACCACTTGGAGATAATCTTATAAGCAAAGCAGTAAAAAAGGTACTTTATTTCTTTTCACCTACCCGTGACATATAATTTGTGGTTGTTGAATATTCATTATTTTTAAATCTTACATTCTGCTTCTGTTTATTTCCTTTTTTTTAAATTTCTTTTAAAACATAGTTTTTATAAATTAGGTGCTCCAATATTCCCTGGAAATACATGTAACAGCAAAATTTTAAAAAATATATTATTTATATTTCCACATTCACTTGTTTGCTCTCTCTTGTGCATCACATTAGAAGCTAAAAAAATACTGKGTTTTCAGAATGCAATTTAGAAGTAAGTGGGTTTTATTTTATTGTGTTTATGATTTTTTCATGTTTATTTTTTGGKTTTTTTTTGTTTTTTTTTTAGTTTTATTTTCACTTTGGTACTCACTCTATGCAGTTGTATTCATATACTGCAAATAATCTAAATAGTCTTCTGCTGCAGAATCTAATCCTACACTTCATGCATTCACCTCATATTCTGTGATTGTATGATCCAAGTCGATGTTCTCCCCATGATTGGAGGATCTAATAAAATGCATCTCTCCATTTTGAGTGAAGATTGATTGAAATAGGATGTTTTAGACCTGGCAAACACCATTTTTTCTGATTTTTAGATTATTTTCTGTCGCTAAAATTTAGATTTTTATGCAAAGAAAACAGAAAAAAAAAATTGTTAGATCTTTGGTGAAAAGTGTACATAACTGGGTGTTTAAATCATGGAGTAATCTGGAATAGAAGCCCTGGCATGTCCACTATGGTGACATAAAATCTCCTTAGGGTCACTGCCCCCAGAGTTGGTTCTCTGATGGTCAAAAATCTGAAAATCTTAAGATTTTTGGCTATTGCTTAGTCCTGCTGTTTATCTGCTGTGGTGCTGAAGATTGTGGACATCTTGGAAACACTTATCCAAAGGCTCTTCTGGAAGAGTAGCCTTAGCCCAGTAGCTGCTGTAGTCAATTGAGGAGGTGGATACATGAACTGTCAGGAAATGCTGAACTGTCCRTTGAGGCCCTGGATATATTATAGTATCATAAAAAAAAATAAAATAAAACCTTCCTATAAAACATCTTAATTTGTTCAGGTAATCCAAAGAAAACCAACCTGTAGAGGGATTTTCCAATTGTTATTGTATTTTTCAAGAATTTCAAGAATTTTAAGGTTTATAGAGAATATAAAAAAGTCTTACTAGATAATGTCTCAACTGCCTTGCAGCGTTTTACAAAAAAGTCACAAACAATTGATTGTTTGCCATATTGAGGAAATGATGGGTTTTCTAGAAAGCATGTAAATTAAAAAATTTATATCTGCTTATATTTAATACTTACTTATATTAATCCTGAGTGTTGTCTCATACCATTCAATATTTTGAAAGCAAATTACAAATACTGGCAGTGTTATGTGTTCATCCATTTACTAAGAGTGGTGAACCAGTTATACAGCATGGTTTGCAAATGTCTACATAGCCAATTATACCTGCATGAGTCTGTAGTGGTAGCATTAGAGGGAGTAATTTTCGCCTCAACCGCTTTTTAATTTTCTTCATTGTGATCATGCTTCAGATGTTTGTATCTATTTCACGGCAGCTTGTTTGATGTATATATATAAAATGTACCAGTAATCACATAAAACATAAAAGAGTACATTTGTAGAGGCTTTATTTGCTTAAGTAAATGGATATGTTTTTTCCTAAGCACAAGTCATACCAGACTATTGTCTTTCTGTTTAATGTGCTGACTATTCAGAAACACCACTTTAAGACAATCCCATTTCAGACAAGATGGCCCCAGGTACAACAGCTGAAATATGTGATCAGTTCRGCAGATGTTCTGGAGGGACTTGAATTTAATTAATTCTTATTTTGCCATGTTGATGAAAAATCTGTTAATAAAAACAAATTTGTTCTTCATATATTTAAGATAAATATAGAGCTGACTGCAAAGGAAACAGATCTGCCAAGCAGAGAGTGCTCAAAATATTTTTTTTTTCTGAACTATTTCACTCTGGAAGTGTAATTTTTATGGAAAATCTTTGGTAGAAACAGATMAGCTTCCATGACAAATTTGTTTGGAATTTCTTAAGAATAGTGACTGTAGGACAGGAAAAGAACAAAGAGTGAAATGTTCTTTCAGATATGGCCTGTAAGCATTTATGTGGAGCAGACTGCCTAGGGAAGTGTTGTAGTCACCAACCCTGGAAGGGTTCAAAAAATTAGTAGAGATGGYACTTCCAGATGTGCTTTAGTGAGCACTGCAGTCAAAGTTTGAACTGGATGATCTTGGAGATCTTTTCCAGCCTTATTGAATCGATGTTATTTCCATTTGCACTCATACGAGGAAAAATCTAAAAGACACCCTCACCCACTGAGTGAAAACAAAACTCAGTATGCCATATTTCTAATGGAAGGTAAAAAAATGTTTCAGACACAAATAGTAAAGGCAAAATCTTGTCTTAAATTCTTCACAGTCAAAGCTTGAAAAAAGACCCCTAGTTTTTCCTCTGGCTATCGTATCTCAGAAAAAATTCTAGYCTATTGCATGGTAATAGGACCAAATCCATATTTTTGGAGAAAATGTAAGGTGGTATCAAATATTATTGCTGGATTAGAATAACAAATGTTGAATAGTTTTAGGATACTCTGTACTATAGCAAGACAAATTGTCCTAAATTAACTTGTTATCAAGGTTTATTCAAATAACATTGTTGTCAATTTACTCTAAAGCAAGATGAATCAAGTCCAGATGAACTTCTCTAGCATCTCCCAATGAATTGGAGGGACTTTATTTCAAAAAACGATGCAATCAATAGGGGTTTTTTGTCCTTTTCTGCTAGCAGCAGAAATCTAACCATGTTTCTCTTAATCTTCCCTTAAGCACACAGCTTTACACTTTAGCAGCCTCATTTCTCCTTTATTGCAGTCATTGAGAGATTAGTCAGAGTAAACACATCAGAGTATATGTGCTGAAAGGTGGCAAACTGTTTGTGAAGCAAAATGAMAGCATCTGCAACTGTACAGAAAATCTCAGGTGCCCTTAGGAACTGGACACTCTATCAGCTGTTATCTCCTGGTGGGTGGGTGCTGTGCTCCACCCAGAGCAGTCCATGAGTGGACAAACCCAACAAAGTTCATGTGACATAAAACACCCAGATGTCACATCTTCATTTGTTCCAATTCATTATCAGACATCTGTGCTTCAAATAAGAGCACATGCCTATGTTTTCTAGCCTCAGAATGCTTTACTTGTGTCCACAAAAATTTGGATAAGTTGTTTCAACTCTAAYCTCCAGCAGAGGACAGTTTTAAAACAAAATTATATCGATATATATGTGTGTATATATGTATGTATGTATATATATATATATATGGATGTTCTGAATTGTTTTAAGGCTCTTTAAAGAAAGGAACTGTCACTTGAAGAGTGCRCTCAAAATGACACCAGCAGCAGCAGCACCTTGGCAGGGATCCACAAAAGGAGATTAGTGCTAAACTATTTCAGCCCTGATACTATTCATGGAAAGGTGCCTTTGATTTCAGGACCAAAGGGCAAAAGTCCTGTCCTAATTTCTACGAACACTGAATCTGTCCAGAGGGGAGAGAACTTTCCATTAAGGTCTTGGGGGTTTAGAAAATTGATTCTAGTAGAGTTATGAGTGAAACATGGAAGTTTCAGAGTTCTCTACAAAGAAATACTTTGTTTTGAGATTATAAAATACATCTTTTTAACTGACTCTACACATTTCAGTAGAACATTATCATGTCTGTTGTCATTAATACTAGATATAATCATGTCCCAAATAAAAAAAAAAGGAAAGGAGTATTCAAAACAACAAATCAGAAAGATTTTATCTGATATTGTTGGAAAAAAATATTTTGACATGGCTCAATTTCTACTTTTTGCCTTTCCCTCCTTAAAACAATATTATCTTTTTAGGCAAACATCCCATCACTTCCATTATGGGGCTTTTTTTCCCAGCTAGGCTTAACCACTCAAGCTATTGGTAGTGGATTCATTTGCTAGAAAACCTTTATCACCACTTCTCTAAGATCTTYTGCTTTCTACCTGAGTGCATATGCTCAGGAGCTGAACAGAAGCCATGTAATAACACCTAATACATTGAACTCCTGATGAATCGATAATACASAATGCTGAATGATTTGCCAAAATGCCTCAGTGCTGTACTGGCTTAGTCTCAGTTATTTTTAGGAATAAGGCCTTCAATTGTAGCTGTTATTATGTTTATTCATTTGTCTCTACATATCTGTGATTGGCCAGATTATGTCTAATTTAAAACTGTCTTTGTGACAWTCATTTGCCTCCTTTACACAAACTAATGAAGCTAAAGCAACTGCTGSTTCTCAGCAGAACACAAATGAYCTAACATACATATTCCCACACTATCAATTTTAAGCTTTACTTAGTCCCACAATTCCATTACCAAGGACTGAAAATAAATAAAATTTATGATCCAAAAAATCCTGAGAAGAAAGGCTATCAATAAGCTAATAATCATCATTTAACAAGTAATAAGAGCCATTCTTCCAGCTCCAAAATGGGAAAAGATTATTTGCTTTTCYTGAGCTTTACTTTTTCAGTTTTACAGAATTGTGTTGTTTGTTTCCTCCAGTTTGTGTTGACAGGGCAACATACACAATTTTGTTACAGTCCAAAGTACTTGTGRCACTTCTCAGTTCCCTGAAAATGGCATCTTTCGTCCATCTGGCCAGATTCTTTGTCTAGACAGAAACTTTGTCTTAAATTTTTGTGTTTCTTCATCAGAAATCACGATGGCTTCATTTACTTCGAATCCACAAACTACAGCAAGTTTCTATTGCTGACTGCTCAGCATTTCTTGAATTTATGGATTGCTAGTTGACCCACCTCTAGTGGGGGGAAATCGTCAGAAAGAAAAAGGGTCAAAGTTCCCACTGGTTTCACTCAATCTTGGCCAGCTGTGTCATGGTATGAACTTGGCTGTGTAGCAATGGCATTTGTGCAGCTGCTTTTGCTGACAGCAGTTAACTATTGCATTAACTATTGCCTTAAATATTGAGATATTAGAGCTGGTGCAGATGGACTAGGGAGCTGAGAAGTGTTTTCTACTMTCAGTTGCATATTTGCTTCCAAAATTGCTCCTCCTCTCATAACATCCCAAAGCACAGCAGATTATTTGGGAAATATGTAACTCCCCAGCCAGAGGGGGGGAGGGGTAATATTTAGGATAGATCAGCAGTGATCAAACAGCAAAAACAAARGGCTTGCTGGTGTGAGGGTATTAGTTTGAAGACATGAAAAAGAGCTCCAGATTTTTATTCTACTTTAACCCACCATTTGCACTGTCAAAGTATGTGACAGTGAATCATACACMCCTCTTTTGTGGGAGAAATATTATTAACAATAATGGCTAAATGCCACTGAAAATAATGGTCTTATCTTCCTTCCCCCTCCTTCTTTTGTCCTGCTGCTTCCCATGTTCTAATGCTGATTSCCTCTACACAGACCCCTGAGCCAARYGTCTAATGGGTGGAAAGGTAACACAGAAAGCAAAAAATAAGGGAATTATGTTCCTCCTGTCTGGCAGGCAGAAACAGCTCCCTGAGGCATAAGAGCTGGTGCAATAGATAGATCAGGAGCTGTGGACTGCCAGAGCCAGTTGCCCCTTTAACTGCCAGATTAGATCAGTTGTACCCTTGAAGCGTTCCCCAAGGGTGTCCTTGGTGACATCAGTGTCACAGTGAATGYTGGGCTGCAAATCCACACTTGGTGACCTGGCAGAGCTGGCAGATCATCTGCACTATTCCAGCCCCTGGCAGAGGGCTAAGAAGAGGAGGGGAATGGAGGGAGGGGAAGAATTTTGAAATGTACGTAACACCACTTAAAGATCTGTTAAATAGAGCTATTGTCACAAGGTTGAAACTTCTCTGTTCCTGAGTATTGTCTTCTAGAGAGATTAGTTTGTCTTCTTGACCATGTTTGTGCTAGAAATTTAACAATTTGCCCACTCCAGTTACACAGTGAAGGTCAAATCCTGGCATCTATCCCCGTCTCAGGACCCTGCTGAGTACAGATCACAGGCAGACTCTGGGCACTGAGTTGCACCTTTTATATCATCCTGTTTCTCCCAGATTCTTGGAGCAATTCTCTGTGAAAACTGGGAAGGTGATTTCTGAGCCATGCAAGCTTTTCCCTCTTCACCCAGGAGGTGATCTGCCCCACGCTGGGCCACAGCTGGGACAGTCTTTGACCTTGTGAGGTTTGAGTGTGAGGCCTCAAGATGATAACACACTTGCTGCAGCAAGGTTTCCTTCCCCTCTCACACAAATGCACATAAATTATAGCAGGCATTCAGGCAGCAAGCCCAGTGCTTTACACCACCAGCAAGGTGTTTGCAATTCCACCAGACAAAGGCTTTTCACAGACAGAACCCTGACTGTGTTACAAGTTCTCCAAKATGAGATATTTGTTTCTAACTGCAGGAGGTGGTAACTAGCAGTATCTATTTGGTTTACCTGGTGATTGCCAAGTGAACTTTAGAGGCACAAACTTAAACTAGAAAAAAAATTTAGCAACTTTTGATTTACAATATCTTTCCTTGCTCTCTAGAGAAATTAGAGGCTTTTAATTTCTGGACTTCATGAGTTGTGCAAGTTAGCTAATTCATCTTCAATCACTCTAATAAAGAAAAGCATCTTTTATGTTGGAGACATGCAGTTTAGATTTTTCTTCTTATTGGAAAACACTTYTATGAATCTTTACCGYCTAGGGGAAAAATTACATTATCCCAAGGTGTGGGAAAATCCCATAGAAGAAGCCTGATACAGACCAGGCAAAGCAGGCATTCCCCAGGTTACATACTTTAAAACTCTCCTTCTCACTGTACAGTCCTGAGGCCTGAATTGCCATTCACCATATGGCTGAGTGGCACTGACTTAAAGCTGTTGATTCCTCTAGAGGGGTTCCAGATGTGCTGTTTTGTCCCTTCTTCCTTAGATATGGGAAAATTTCCTAATAAAATGTTATCAGAATTAGAGAGATTTCTTAGAAAGTCTCAGTTTTGGTGACAAAAATTTTCTGTCAAAGAAAAAATCCTTCAAGAGCACTATGTGATTTCTCTGGGTGCAAAATTATCTAGACCCTGAAAAGTGCTCAGAGAAAACTCTAATTTCYTTCCTTGGGCTATTTTCAATATATGAGAAGCGGTTTATGGATTCTGTAACCTGCTGGGTGTCATTCAGTCACCAAAGATTTTCCCTTTATAAATGATCAGTGGTTTTGGCAAGTGTTTGAGAACTGAGGGAATGCCCCTCCACAGCAATAGGGAATCTTTGCTACTGGCTGCATCAGCAATTGTATCAGTTTTTGGGCTCATTTGTTTTTGGGGSACTCACTTTTGCTCTCACTGAGCAGAAATGTCAAGCTGCCTCCAGATGTTGGCCAGCTGGGCTCTACATCTCMTACTGATGCTAAAATGGTGTTTTTATTCTGTTTGCTTTGAAATCTTCAACAATCACCTAAAAAGTAAATGCAACTTCTCACTTGTTTCTTCTGTGGGTAATTTTAACTTTGATTTTTGTACTTTCAGGAAGCTGTCATTGTCAATGGTACCACTGCTTTTCAAAATTGGCTTGTGCCAGGAAGCTCAGTTTACAGGGAATTTTGGATTTTCCATGTGTTAAATCCTTCAGAGGTTATAGAGGAGGGGGGTCAACCAAAACTTGAACAAAGAGGACCTTACACATACAGGTAAGAAAAGACCCTTCAATATGTGACATCATATCTGCTGAGATTAAATTTATTTTTAAAATTCCAGCATCATACTTCAGTTAGACATGACAAAATGCCTAAATTGCAGCTACACACAGCAATCCCAAACTTTTTCTGGATTGTGTCTAACATAATGAAAACAAAAATAGRGATAGGTGTCAGGATGTGAAGCTGCTTGCTCTTGAGAAAAACAATAATTCATTAGCCGCAATATCACAGAGATGGTTGTGTTCCTTCCTGTTCCATTTTCACCAGCTTTAAAACAGAAGAAAAGGTGCCAGATGCCCCAAAACCAARAGATTTTATCTTATCATCCATGCATTACTAATAACTTATTTTAATAATGTGGTTTGGTTTTGTTTTTTCACCRTTATGACTTTTTTAGTCCATAGCTTTTCTTTTTTTCAAATTTTGCTCAGAAGAGCATTCCTTTTTCTGAGTGGACTAGCTAGGACATAGATGCAGGAAGRTTTTATTATTTGTTTGATGTTAAATGTGATGTTGACATAGAACTAGCTGATACTTCCTGAGTTATTAAGCTCATAAGCTTATATTAAGCTTATATTAACCTTAAATTATATTAATTATATTCTTATATTAATTATATATCATAATTAAGAAATATMTAATCAATTATAACATATAATTAATCATATTATTAATATGTTGATGCTTATATAATGAATKAATTAATTATATAATTATCTTAAGGGTACATTAAGCTTATATTTGCTATCACTGGCACCTGTGTTAGGAAATTGTTTTCCTATGATGATAAGATATTTCTTTTTTGATAACTTTAGGGATGTATATTATATTCACAGGGTAGTTTTCCATTTCAGCATCTTCAGCCAAAGTGCCTTTMTTGCTTAACACTTACTTATTTCTCAATGGAAAGAGATAAATTTTGTTTCACAGAGTACCTGGGAAGACAGAGGAAAGGGTTACATAGGAATGAGGAAAAGGATGGTTAAGAAATACTGCAGAAGGTGAATTCCCACCAAACAGAAATATTTTACTCTGGTGCTGATGATGATGCCTTTTTTTCTCAGAGACAAATCTCAGCCAGAAGCCTAAATCAGACTAAGYAAGAAATGATGACTGTGAAATGAAGGCTCCTCTCACTGCTGCACTCATGCCTTCCTAGGATATTTGGTCTACCTGAGTAACTGARTGCCTCTCTCAATCTCCCTTTAAGTAGTTAATAATTTATTACAGTGTAAAACAAWTCAAAAACACGTTAATTAGGAAAAAAAATTCTCCCAGCTTTTAGGTGGGTGCTCTACACATTAGGCCAATAATTAAAATTCCATGTATGCAAACCAATTCTGAGAAGCCAAGATCCAGGTGCTCTTCAGGTAAGACCCACCTGCACTGGCTCCATCTGCACCATGGGGAAATGTTCTCTGTACCTTTTGCATGCCCCTACACTCATGCTGGAAGATCAGATGCTGAAATATCTTGAAGATCCCATCTGGGAAGGAGCTGTGATAAGCTCTCTGGACCTACAGCACAGGCTGTTATTTGATCCCTGCTGGCTGCTGTCCCCACAGAGGGGTCAGCAAGAGGGTGGGACTGGAAGAGTGGAGCTCAAGCTAGAACAGCAGCAGAAATTGTTCCTTAGAGATCTGCTGCCAGGGCATGACTGGCAGAACCTCAGTGGGACTGAAAGATTGCTTATAAACTTCTACATCAGAGAGGTCTCATTGCAAGACACATCTACCAGATTAAATATCTGAGTTTTTATGTCTGTGTCACCACCTTCTAATTACATGCACCACCTTGAATTACATGCAACCAGCTTATGAAATGTGACAAATCATAATTCATTTAAAAATTATAAAAAATTAAAAGGTCCATTCATGACATAAAAATATAAAGGAAATACTTGCTTTTATTTTAGTATCTAGAAAGACTATTCCATTTGCCAACAACAAAATATTTCCAAAAGAACAGTATTTGCAGAAAATTGARTTTTACATGTAATCACATGAAAAGTTTATAAACCTCTTAGTGTTTATCAAATGTTCAACATTCATTTTACTAAAATGTTYATCAACTTTTCAAAAACCTTCAGTCAGGCATGGTTATGTGTTTTCTCAAAAGTCAAAGATAAAAAATATTCTCTGTGTTTTGTATTTCCAGGGTGAGATATTTACCCAAAGAAAATGTCACGGAAGGTGAGAATGGCACAATAACCTACATGTTGCCTAATATTGCTAATTTTGAGCCTGATATGTCTGTTGGGACAGAAAATGACACCTTGACCATCCTCAACCTCGCTGTTGTAGTAAGTAAAAAAAAAAGCCATAGTGTCCAGGTACAAATGTTGAGGGGATAGGGGAGAAATCAATAGAATCATAGAATGGTTTGGGTTGGAAAGGACCTTAAAGACCATCTAGTTCCAGCCCTCCTGTTGTGGGCAGGGACACCTCTTACCACAATGTGTTCAAAGCTCAAAAAAACCCCTCCTATTCAATTTTAATATGGGAATAGATCAAGAGTTTGTGGATGGGTTCCCTTTGTGTGAGAGCATGAACATGTTCATGTACAGCCTGACCAGTACAGAGTGGATTTGCCATGCTCTTTCCATAATACCCTCAGGTCTGCTTGGCAGGGGAGGCTGCATTGATTCCCAAACCCAATGTCTCCATGGCCTTGCCACCACAAATCCTGGGCCTCATGGTGCAATCCTGGAGCTCTCCTGTTCTACTGAGCATTAGTTTTTCAAAGAACATAGGGATCTTCACCTAGAGTGGTGCTAGAGCCTTTTTAGTCCCGGTGGCTTTGTCTTATCGCAGGCTGAGAATGTTTGCCTTTGACTAATATTTACAGTTTTCATACTTATATTCAGCCCTGGTTGTGTTGCACCTACTTTCTGGTGTTTGCATGAGTGCTCAGGATTGCTGTGAGGAGGTGTCTGCAAGGGGCAGAAAATGAAGATTGTTGGTGCAAATACAAGATAGAACCATACCAGCAGTCACAGAATCACAGAAGAGCCCATGTTGGAAGGCACTTCAGAGGATCATCTAATCACAGCTTTTGGGAAATCATTACTTGCAGCTATTCAGAAGCCCTTCTGGCCATGGTCCTGGGCAACAGGCTCTCAGTGCTCCTGCTTGAGCAGAGGTTGGACCAGAGGGTCCCCAGCGCTCCCTGCGAACTTCAGCTGCTCTGTCATCCTGTGGTTAAAGCTGATCTAGTGAACTCAAGTAATCAGTCAAGAAAAATTTTCTGCTTTTGTATAACTTATGGCCAGTAATTGTTTTGTTAAGAAGTGTCAGTTTAATGTAGAAACTTAACTTCAAGGGAGTTGTAAATCTGGGAACTGGCTTTGGCAGACATTTCTTGGAGTCAGTCTCTGTGATTTTAATTCAAAGCACATGCAGAATTTTATACTAAACATTGATTTTTTTGCCATTGTAGGCTGTACCTTCCGTGTACACAGGCGGTCTAATGCAGTCATTCATAAACTCTTGGGTTAAAAAATCCAATTCAGCCATACTGCAGAACAGAACAGTCAAAGAAATACTGTGGGGATACACAGATCCCTTCCTAGACAGCATCCCCTTCCCTGGTGTGAAGTCTTTTGTGGGAGTCTTCTACCCGGTAAGTGAAACCAGTGAGGAGGCAATGCCTTCAGTTATCACTCTGTGAATTAAACTTTAGAAAGCTGCTCTGAGGAAGAAAATGCTGTAAATTTGTTCAATATTTCTAACTGTTATTCCTTCTTGTTGCATCTGTTACAGTATAATGAGACAACTGATGGACCTTACAGTGTGTATACTGGGACAGAAGATATTACAAAAACAGCAATAATTGAAAGCTATAAAAATCAAAGGTATCATAACATTATAGAGTAAAAAAAAATACATTTTCAAGGTATGGCTTTAAATACTTGATTCACTAAGAGTTATAGATAAATAGAAAAAACTACAATGATTCAAAGGAAGCAGGATCAACCTTGGGCTTAGCAAAACCATCATTTTCTTTCATCTATCATTAGTTCTGTTAGGAGCCTGGACTTAAGACAATTATTGATTCTTTTATACAAGTATTTACTTCTGTTTTGTGTTCTTAAGTAGACAGATTCCTTTTAACCTCTTCTAATGGATCCTGTAGTTTATCTGAATTAATGAACACCTCTATCCTTTTCCTTTGCTAATGGGTCAGGATATCCAGGAACAGTTATATTTGGTAATACAGGTAATCAAAGTACTTACATGGTAAAATCTATTACATGCAGCATGACTTATTTTATCTTACAGGACTCTTTCATACTGGAAAGGACATTGTGATATGGTTAATGGCACAGGTGAGCCTATTAAAGCTTTTTAAAATTTCAACACTTTTCTTGATATTTCAAGGGAACAATGAAATACAATATTTAAATTAACTGTCCTGGGCTTTGCCAGTTCTGAATTCTATATATTAAATATCTATATATATGCAGACATACTACTACTATGGTATATGCATATGTGTGTTTCTATTAAAATAGATGAATTATTTATTACTGCACATCCTTTTATGTATGCATGTACACAGCCTCTACATCTAGAGTGAATGTGGAAGAGAAACAAAAATATCCAGTTMTGTTGTTTCTACTAATTATTTTTATATCACAATATAATTAAGAGTCTTTTTCTTTGCTATAGTAGTTGAAAATAATCTTGGCATTTTAATAATGCACATTCATTTACACTGTTGAAAATTTAATTAAATGCACCAGAATGGATATCCTTATATATGAAAATAAATTAAGGCAACAAAGGAGGAGGCTGTCAGATGAATGGCTTGTAGATCACTAGAAAATGAAAAGRGATGAAGAAGAAAAGTAGTTTAGACTGGGATGAATAGACTATTGACAAATATTTTTGAATTTTCTTTTGAAATGYATGGGTAAACAGCTGAGTTGTTTAAGATACATTTGTTCAAGGTGATATTTTTCTTTTTGGTTAGTGGAAGCATTGCTATGAGGACRCCACAATCTGTCGAGCTGAGGCTGGCTGGTGTCTTGGTGGGAGGCTTTTGCAGAAAGCTCCAGACCTTCAGTAAATCAAGGCTTTTGTGTTGAGTGTTTTGTTTGGATTTTTTCCCCTCTATTTTCCATTCTCATTTACCTGGCATAGATAATTTTTTTTTTCCAGACTGTGCAGCAAAGTATTTGAAGTATTTAAAATATATCACAGGAATCTGATTTTCCACAACTCTGTGAGCCACAAAGGATTAGTTCCTTTTTAAACCATGTAATTAATTTTATAAGAAACAATATTATCTTACATTCTAGGACTTCCCCTCTTTTTTATGGGGCCTGGTATTTTTATTTTTTTTAGCCAGGGTCAGCTTTTTTGTTTGTTTTTCTTCTGTAACTGATGGAATAAACATATGCTACTAACTAATTAGGTGCTCCAGTACAGTGTAAATGAGCTTTTACTTGTGAGCAAAGACTGCTGCACAGTTCACAAGGTCATTCAGTGTGACATTGCTGTATTTGGAGACGTAGCAGGTTTAAAAATCTTGTAAGTGTGAGAATTCTACCTTATCTTGTAAGCTKCCACACGAAAGCTCAACATGTATAAGAAAAGAAAAAAATAAAGATAATAAAGATAAAAATATAAAACAGTATATTTGTATGGGGCTTGACAGGACTCCATGTTTGCTAACCTTACAAGAATGCCAAGATTTAGAAAGAGAGTGTGTGCTTAGGATGATTTTGAGTGTTTGAAAAAAAAGTGCTTCTGTCAGCAGTGGGCAAGTGGCAGTATGCAATTTAGCCTTCTTGCTCTTGCCAACTGTGATTCAAAGACATCACAGATGTTTGCAATTGTTTGGTTATGGCTGCTGCCTAAGAAACTAAACAGAAATTGCTGCAAAAAGCTAACAAATGTCCTGGTTAAAGGTTTGTTACAACACCTTAATTGGGAAAATGGCAGAGGCTCCTCTTACATAACTCTGGGTGCTTGCAATGCAGAAATACAAATTTGAATGTCTGCACTCTTTTAGAGCAAGTGGAGAGAAACAACATCAAAGTGCTGCTCCTCTGACTTATTTTGCATTTCTACCATGGGGTGATGTGGATTGTGCTCTTGTGCTCTAGAAGTGGCTTCCTTCTCTCCATTAGTTCTAGAAGGACCTCAGCTTAGAGACCCGCTTGAGCAATCTTTAGTGGAAAAGGTTTAGCCCTGATTATTAAATAGASAGTGTTGAAGTCTAAAGGTGTATTTCTTGTAAGCACTGAGTGTCATAATTGCAGGTGACTCAAGGATCTTCAGGAAGGTTTAAGTCTATAAACCTAGGTGTATAAATCTCAAAGCAATGGCAACAGGTTTTTGGCTTCATATTAAACAGTTTTGTTGTCTTTGTTTTTTTTTTTAATATTCTCTGTTTTAAATGGGCCTGTCATATAGCTTCAAATCTGGGGGCAAAAAAAAAAAAGCTGCTATATCTTGGCTCGCTTTCAAGAACAATTACATGTTATCTGTGAAGTGCCTGTCAATGTGCAATAACTTACATAAACGTTTTCCCACAAATGACTCATATTGTTTACTTTCATCACAGCTTTACAGGAAAGTAACAACTGAGTATTGAGCTAGAAATTAAACCATGCCTTCTAAGCAGAATTGCTTTCAAGCTCTTTTTTCTTTTACTCACAGATGGAGCATCCTTCCCACCGTTTGTTAAGAAGGATCAGGTACTGCGCTTCTTCTCCTCTGACATTTGCAGGTAGGCTGCTCCCTTCCTGCAGTGTGCTCACACCCCAGTGTGCCTCTGAGTGCTCTTTGTTTTCAGGGGGTGGCTGCAGGGGCTGTGCCTGGGCTCAGGTCAACCAGGCACTGCAGCCTAAACTTTTCATCTAAAACACAAATAAAGTTGTGTTGTGCTCGTGATTCAGAGCCTGATTCTACCACTCTTATGTCAAGTAGCAAGCTAATACAATGTACTTTATTTCAGCCAGTTACAGATGTGTATTCAGGAAAATGTGACATTGTGAGCTGTTAGACATCTCTAAAAGGCACTGAGGGCCACAGGGTTCAAAGTCATGAACTTCTAAGATCAGGACCCAGCCTTGTTTGATCTAAGAAGGGCAACAGGTACAGCAGGGTCCAGTTAGGTCCATCTTAGRAATGTCTGGAAAAAATCATTTATGCAGAACAGTGTTTACTGTTACTCAAGTATATACTCAAAATTATTTTCTCACAGGATATTTTTGCATATTTTATTTTTATGTATTTACAAACAAATCAGCCTGCTTAATACATCCCRTGCTGATGACTTTTAAGCCTGCTGCTTCTGCTGGGCTATCCAGTGTCCCCAGGTTCTCCAGTGGGATCACTGAAAGAAACATTAAAGATTTAAAGTGCATCACAGTATATTTACTTTGGGAAGTTCAAACCCTTTATTTATTTTGCTGACTGGAAACAGATGCTTCCTTTTTACTAGGTTTAAAGTGGGTCATTTGCTTTGCAGAGTGGTTTTTTTTTTAAGATAAATGTTTTTACATTAAGTTTTTTTTTTTGAAGCAATTTTATCCACAAACTGGAAAATATTTCCCAATTCATAGAAAACAGAATTCTATACAGGGGAGAAATGAGAAAATTCTTTGGATTGATTGCACACACAGTTTGAGAGATCCCTCTGGCCATTTAATTCTCACAGTTCATGAACAGTAAAGGACAATAACAACTGTCCAAAGGYCCTGCAGAAGCAGGGTCAGGAAAAATTGTTCTGTCCGTGTTGCAAAACCCTTCTTTTGTTTGGCTGCAATACAAAGTGTTGCTGTCCTGGTTGCATTACCGCTTGGCAACCCTACCTCTGTATCAGCTGATACTGAATTAGAAAAAAGAAGCTTAAGTAGTATTCTGATTCATATGCAAGAGAATAAGGTTATATGCAAGATGCTATCTGCATCATAAAGCTTAGATTACCCTAAAGTCAGCAAAAAACTGTGTCAGAGATGCTTTATACTGATAAGCATCTCTATTGTAGTCCAGAAACTTTCGAAAACCTCAGAATGACTGCGGATGTAGCTGTGTGTAGGGAAAAGAGATCTCAATTAATTTGTTAGTTTTGTCTATATTGTTTATCATTAGTATTTGAAATTTTGTCTGTTTTTTTGTGTATTGACATGTTCACCACTGAGCTTGGTGGAATATTCTCCATTACAGAGAAACACCCCCACAATTTGCTGAACAGTGTGGCAGGAGCCTGGACATTGAGTCCCTGGGGGGGGGTTGTTTCTTTTTAAGAGAGAGGCAGCTGGGGAGATCCTTCAAGAGCATTGCCACGAATTTAGACTTTTAATCTAAAAGGCTGAAACACATTTCTCCTCTTTTGTGTTCAGATCAATCTATGGAGTTTTCCACAGCGAGCAGGTTGTGAAGGGGATCACCCTGAATCGTTTTGTGGTTCCTCGTGAAGCATTTGCAGCACCAACTGAAGTCCCAGACAATTATTGCTTCTGCACGGATAAAGAAATATCAGAGAACTGCACCTTAGCTGGAGTCCTGGACATCAGTGCCTGCAAAGCRAGTATGGTGGTGACACAGTACTGCCACACAAGCCATTTAACTGGGGACAGGACACTTGTGCTGTAGCTGAGGTGTTACGCTGATATCCAGGAAGTTTGTCTGTGAATTCTTCCACAGGTTGCTTGTGAGACCCCTCACATTTCTGCAGCCTCGTTGTCCAAAATGAGGACTATGATTTTTCTGTATTTTGGATAGCTGGGATGCCGTGGATTGTGTACTGAAACTGCAGGAGTGTGTGTAGTGGAAGGAAAGGAGGGGCACCTTTCTGTGTGAAAACCAGAGATAGTTCAGCACCTTGTGACTGAGGCATTCCACACTCACAGCAGGGGTGGGCATGTCCACAGTTGTATGCATGTACACAGACAGTACTGGCTCAGGTGGTGTTGGTAAAATAAATACATACTGAGTCTGCATTTTGTGCAGAGTGAACTGTGAGAGGTCCCTTCAGGCTGGAACAAGATCGTGAAGGTGGGCAGGGACAGTGACAGTCATGTCCTCACCTCAGCATGAAAATGGGAGCACTGCCAGCTCCAYAGCGTAGACACAACACAAGCAGGATTTGTAACTGCAGTTTATTTCACTATGCAAATTTTCTTCATGACAGCAAATAAATCACAAGAATGCTCGAATTTTGGGTTTTTTTTTTRATWTGGGTTGGGGCTTTTTKSTTGTTTTTTCTTTTTGGGTGGTGRGGCTAGACTATTAACATYTTTATCAGGATTGTACATCTATAYAGCATGACTATGAAAATGACATGYRAAGATGAGTGTCAAAGCAAGGCTTAATGGTTCAAGAGTGTTTGTTTGTTTGTTTTTTTAATAGAAAGACCAGTATATATTTCTCTTCCTCATTTTCTTCATGCAAGTGAATCTATATTGAATAACGTGGAAGGCCTGAGCCCAGATGAAAAGGAGCATGAGACATATCTAGACATAGAGCCTGTAAGTCCAAGTATTTAATACCTTGGGAAACCTGCAATGTTTAAATTTAATAGTAGTAGAGTGTGCCTTTTACCAGAGGGACAAKGAGAAGATGCAATATTTTCATGCTTGCTTTTCTAAGGTCTGCTCTCAAAGTGGTATGCTTTCAGCAGGGGAAATTTAGAGCAAAACTTTACCTCATTCCAACTTCAAAGTTTGGAAATCTGTTTTGATTTTTACTTATTGGGASCATGGGATTGAACATGATATATTCTGCAAACTGTGAAGTATGTTGTAGCTTTTCTGTGATCTTCAGGTGCTTGGAGGAAATTATATTTTATAAAACCGTTTCTTCTACACTTAGTTTTTTAAAAAAATCTATAACTAGCCATTTTTTTGATAATTACTATCTCAATTGAAACTAAATAAACATAGATGGGTTTATTTCCTATTACTAGAACTCWGAAGAGTCTGATTTAAATAGACCTAATTTAAGTCTTTGTGACTTGAATTGTCCAGCAGATCTCCCAAACAGAATGAATTTATTTTGACTTCTTAAAAATTTACCTCTATTTCTGTTTCAGATCATTAAGTGTACCTACCAAAKTTTTCTGAATTGTATGATGAACTCAAAGGTTCCAAAATTCTATTTTGCTCTTACTTTGAATGAAAAAATAAAATGAATAATTTCTCACTAAAATCAGRCAATTAAGCTATGTAACTTCAGTGAGGAGAAATGAAGTTAAATCTTTGTTTCTCCTTATTTGAAATAGAGACATCAATCAGATTTAACTAAATATTACACAAAATTTTCAAGAATCACAGCCTTTTTTTGTGAAAGACAGAGAGTAGAAGAAAGATATGAAGAAAAGGTTTGACCTATGAAGAAAAGGTTTGACCTTTGTATAAATCTGTTAGTCCAGATGTGAAAGGTTTGTTTTCAGCCCTATGCAAGTTAAATATCTTTCATTTTGAAAAAGAAAATTTAGCTGATTTTTGGTGGAAAAAAACCCCTGTAACATAACTTTATATGAAAAATGCCATGACTGATTTAACTTTGTCTTCAGGTTTAAATGTAAATTACAAAAGTAACTATGGTAAAGCCACAAAATTAGAACTTCTGTGAGAAATGAGAAACCCTTAGAAACATYACAATTTCACAAAAATTAMTCCTTCAAAGCATAAGGATAAAATRATCCCAARGTGCTTTTTGACACARGCCATATATAGACTTTGTCATCTAATTAACAAATTTAAATTAATGTCTTGTTGGATGYTTTTCATTGGTTTTAGGTGACCGGTTTTACACTACGATTTGCAAAAAGGCTGCAAGTAAACCTCCTTGTGAGGCCTTCAAGCAGAATTGAGTAAGTGCTACRTCTTTATTTTATTTTTAAAGAATTTTTTAATTGGGCTGATTGGTCTATGAGAGCATCAGTAGAAATGTGTTGGAGAAGAAGGTATAAAAATACTTCCCCAAAGCTTGTTCAGAGTAAATCTTCCTGAGCAGGACACTGCTCAGGTATTTTAAAACACATTTGATTTYCCTACAGAAGCTTACAAGGCAAGATTTTCTAAGAAATAACATTCTTAGAAAACCCAAATGGGGTCATGAGGATGAACAAAAAGACAAACTGTATTTTCTGTAATAAATCCAATGAGAAAGAGAATTTATGTATTCTCTGTCACTAGATGGTTTTATCACAAGGGTAAATGTCTCTAGTTGTTCTTTTCTCCTCTTCAATGGCCCAAATGCACATAGATAAAAATCTTGTACATATGATGGATAAGCATCTTGCACATATGATGAATAAGCATCTTGCACATGTGAACACCACACAGATCTTTATCCCTCTCTGTGTCTGACTGCCCAAATACAGAAGATTAGACAGGAAATGATGGTTGCCCAATATGTAAAACGGCTGCTATTAATYGTAGTTTAGTTTTGGTTTGGGTTTTTTTCACTCCAAAAGGATAGTTAAAAGGTACATCTGAAAGATAGAAATATAGTTAGAGARGAAAAACATGTTTAAGTAGAAAGTGGGCTTATGTAGGAAACTGAGAGTAACATGCTGTACTTTTTTTCTCGTTTCAGGCCTTTAAAAAAAGTTAAAAAACCCTATGTGTTCCCTATTCTTTGGCTAAATGAGGTTAGTATATATAAGTCTACTAATATTCTCTGATTTGAAACAAACAAATAAACRAAGAAACTACCTAACTCTTCCARTCTTGCTGCCCTGAAACWGGGTAATTAAACCCATGCTGTGATTTGCAGCACACAAAGAGTATCTTCAGCAAGTGAGGTCTTGCACATGCACCTTTGACTGATGTTTTTCTTGCACTGTTTCAGTCTGCTGTTATTGGGGATGAGAAAGCAGAAATGTTCAGAGCTAAAATCTCCAGCCGGCTCCAGCTGCTGAGCACGCTGCAGATGGCACTGATGATCGGAGGCTCTGTGCTCTTCCTGGCCTTCCTGGGGTCCTATTTCATATGCAGGTCAAAGAAATTAAAATAAGTAAGTAACCTTTAACAGCTCAGTCCTCAGCAGTGATTTCCCYTCAGCGTTTTAAGAGTTCAGAATCCTTACCTATTTTGCTGTTATTTTTTTACATGCTAGAAAATTCAGTAATTGTTCTGTAGGAACTCATCCAGATAATTGGCCTAATATTTTCAAGTTCTCATCCTAAATCTTTCAAAATGCTCTTAACTAAGAGAAGGTCATTGAGAACTTCATCAGAAGAGCAACATTTTTGTTTGTTGTGATTTTGTTTGTTGTGATTTCTTTAAGATTGACATTTTGTCCAAGACTGTTAAACTGCTGAGAAGTGTCCTCTAGCACCTTTCTGAGACAGGGGCCACAGAGCTGCAGAGTGCTGTGCCCTCCCAGGACATCCCCCTGTCTGAGGTTCAGAGAACCCACTGTAAATGACACTTTCTATTCTTTCAGCACTAAACTGAGTGCTGTTTTCTCACTTCTTTCTCTCAGTGGTGCATCACTGTAATGTCAGTCTGAGCACCTCCTGGACACACCTAGCCCACAGAGGCAAATATGATCCCATCAGGGGCAGACTGACCMAGTGGTGGATTAATATGCTGATACCCGGGGAAGCAAACACATTTTTGGAGTTATTTAAAAGAAGTGCAGAGACATTAACGTTATGGTGGAACGTRTGCTGTATTAAGGAGGTATTCTTAAGCTGAAGACTTTCCTCACCATATGCTGAATTCTGATTTTATTTCACAACAGGTGAAAAGACTTCAGAGGCAGTCAATGTTTAATTGAAATTTCAGCTAAGCAGCTTGTTAAAATTCAGAGACAAAAGGTATGATTCAAGGCACAGTCAACCCATGTGCTATGGAATTCAACATGTTTTTCCATTTTGAGAAGACCAGCTTACTAACCCAAATAAGCTGATGTTTTTGAAGGTCCACACTTCTGACATCACTAAAGAGGCCACTGTGGAAACTACACTATCAAAAGACTTTWTCTGAAACTTGTTATACATTTTAAATTGCAGTCATGCAGACTGAAGTYGAGGTGCAGTTGGATTTTAGTCCACCTTCTGCCATTTATGCAACTTGCTACTCATTTTCTTCTGGATTTGCAAGGAAACGAAAGCCGCTTGCTGATGTTCCGCCTCCGAGCACAGGCTGGGAATGACAACGATTTGGAGCTCATGCTGTGCTCTAGCTGCTCTCATTGCAATATTTCCCTCTGTTCCTTCAAGGAATGGAAGCTGCTGAAATAGTACTGCTCTCTGTCCTCTATTCAGGGATGTGAATTGCATTGAATGTGAAGTTCATTATGTAAAGTTACTAACTGTAATACATGAAGTTTATAAAAGACTTACTAAAACACATTGTTTATACATTTTATGTGGAGATGGCTCACAGATACACCACAGTCATCCACATGCTGATGGAGCTCATCAGCATTTGGCTCCTCAGCTGTTTATTAATCTGAACCACTCCCTAACTCCCAACCTGCTCCACTGCTCTTCCTGTTGTCTCCTGTGAGCTTTTCTCTCTGGCTCTTGTTTGAACAGCCTCTGCACTGCTTTAAGTCCACTTGGCCCAAGACCCCCCTTGGAGAATGATCTGAAATGTCACCTGACAGGACAAGAGAAAATATTCCAAAATGCTTCAGAGACAGGAAAGACTGAGATAATGATTTTTGATCAAACATCAGAGGGTTCCACTTGCTATAGAAGCACATAAACTAAAACAGGTAGCCCCAATTACTTACTGATAAACCATCTGCCACAAGGAAATCTGTGCAACTGTTTGTTTAATGAGGTGCATCAGCTTGTAGACAGGTAGCAAACACTGACATCTCCATAAATAGTTGACTTTTTCATTTATCTGAATACTGTATTTTATTCTGACAGTAAATGGGGCAAATACAGAATGTTGCTGCATCTCTTTCCATGGATTCAGTAAATTCAGAACAAGAGCCTAAGTTCAGCATTTTCTAAGATTTCTTTTTGAATCTTTTATCCCCTTATTTAAGAGCTGCAAAGAAAAAGGGAAATCAAACATGGCCAGCCTCTCATCCTGCTGTTTGGAAACAATGCTACAATGGACTTTAAACCAGAAAGTTGCTAATGAAGTACAATGTCTTTGGCTGAGTATGTTTAGTAAGGTGTTCTTACCTTTGGAAATAAAGGGAAAATCCAACTGACCAAAATGCTGGTGTTTTATTGCGTTGCTCCTCGTGGACAAAGTTTTGTAGCTATCAGTAGAGCTGATGAGTCACAGAAACCCCAAGACATTATTCTTGCAGGTGAGGTCTGTAAGGAGGTACATGGCTGCACTCTCCTTCCAGCTGTGAGCTGGAGCTGCCAGCTGCCAGGGCAGCTGGTGTGACACTGGAGGGAAGGGCTGCTCTCAGCCTGTGTATYTGGTTACTCATGGTGCTGCCTAGTCAATGGAAAACACCTGTTTCCCATTTTCCCCCTTATTGCTGGTATCACATATGGTGCTCTGTTCCCATATTAGCCTGGGAACAATTTGACACAACTGAAGCCATCCCTAGAGTCCTATGGACTGGTCAAAAAGTATGGGGACAGCTGAAGTCGTTAAGCCACATCTCCTCTGAGATAAACACAGCTCTGCTGTGGTTCAAGATCTGACACCAACTTCCTATAATAAAACACCTTTTTTGTCAGGATCTATGATGAAAGGAACAACAGAAGTGCTCCTGTAGTTTTTGATATGCTAACATTTCAATTTCATTTTATTTGACTTCAAGTACATTGTCAGTATGTCCGTGTTTGCTCTACTAGTGTTATTTAGTGCTGTGTGGTGCTCCAGCAGAAGTGATCCAGCAAGTTGGGCCATGATTTTAAATGTCTCAGGGCCAATTTTTATATGGTTTGTCCATATGCATAATCTCATTGATCTCAATGCAAGTTTTGGCTTTTAAGCTATGTCCAGCACCTAGACTGCACTTGAATTGTAACTTTTAGTTACTTCATCCAAAGCTTCAGTTACAGTTATTGTTAATTCATTATACTAAGGCTAACGTTAAGTATTTACATTTGTTCAAACAGTGCAGGGTAAACTTTCATTAGAAACATTAATGAAAATATAAATAAAATAAAGCTCAAATTTTTTTTTCTGATATCCTTATGTTTAATTGTAAATAAAGCCTTCTGTGTTGAATAATGAAGTTCTTGTGTCTCTTTTCTTGGTATTTTGGGGTATGTTTTCTTTTTCTAGAAAACCACTTTTGGAAATTGATGAATAACTGAGGCTATTGTGGCATTCACATTCTCTGAACAGAGAGAGATAATTCTCTCTCTCCATTTTTTTACTGGAGAAGCACAGACAGAAGAAGAGAAAACAATTCTTATCTTTACTTGCTGCTCCTGTTGTTTTGCACATGGAGAACGTGTTGGGAAGATTGTTTACCTGAAGTAAGTTCTTAATTGGACTCTGGTAATGACTGTTTATATTAATTGGCCTATTGCATCAAAGCTGTGTCCTGGCTGTGGGCAGACAGTCACTAGTTCTCTTTATTATGCAGTTTAGTATAGTCTAGTATGTCTTTAATATAGTGTAGTATAATGTAATATAGTATAGTTTAATAAAGCAATTGTTCAGTCTTCTGAATCAATGGAGTCAGATGCCAATCATTCCCTGTGTCGGGGGCACCCTGCATTTACTCTAGGCTATGGTAACCTTGTTAAATCATTTTACTCAGGCACGCTGCAGCTCCCTAGAAGGGCATGTTGCTGTGTGCTGCATTAGAAATATCAGTGGCACACAGCATTCATTGTCTCTGTTGGTCAGAACCCAGKGCTAGTAACACCAGTGGTGTGCATTTGATCCCTGTGCGGGCAATTCACTTAAGAGCTGGATTCAGTGATCCTTGTGGATGCCTTCCACCTGATTCTGTGCTTTATGGTCTGGATCACAAAAAGGAGAAGACTTTGTGGAACAAGGTAAGCACCAGCACGTCTAAACTGAAGCAATTCTAAAACAAGCCCAGGAACCCAAGCAGGGAGAAAGGCCTGTTTCCAAATCCCTTGAGCTGGAAGTGTTGGCAGGATGGTGTTGGCACATCCATGTGCACATTACAACACCGTTTCCTGGCTCTGCTGGCCCAGCAGGCTGGGTGTCAGGCAAGACTGGCCATGCCCATTCCTCACGTTCCCCATCCACCCCACGTCCTTAAGTGTGATAATTGCTTGTGAAAGTCAGATCTGAACGAAGACCTAAGAGCCCACACAATTACACCCAGAGCAGGTGTGCCAGCTCTTAATCTCTAACTGTAATTATGCATTCAAAGCATGTGTTAAAACCTGTTCTTCCCACCTTGCCTACCACTGTCTGTTAAGATAATACAAATATGCTACTAKACCCTGAAAAAAAATTAATGCCTTCTATGTTCTTTTAACCGTGAAAGTAGGGAAAGGCTTGTTTTATTCACAGGTCTGCACATCAGCATAATAAAACAATAAATTTAATAACTAATAAAATACACTTGCAGCTTCTTTTTTTTTTTTTTTTCTCAGTAGTCATATAAAAACAGAAACCAGAAAGACAAATGACTTGCACATACCAAATGCAAACTGCATTTATAAATGAATGCTTCTCATTTTCCATTCTCTGTTGCCTCTTTGTCTATCAGTTGGCCCTGATGCTCAGTGGTTTCACCCTCTCCCAGCAGTGCCCGAAGCAGGAAGGGATTTACAGCCCACCCGATGCACACCCGGCTGGGACCTTTTTTACTTCTGTTTTGTAAGAAGAGAAACCAAATGCTTTGCAGCAGGCGCCACCCAAAGGACATTCAGGTTTTCACAAGTTCTCTTGCTTAGCCTCAGCACGGGCAGTGAAAAATTATGCTGGTTATAATGAAGTTTTGCTACCCCTGCTAGTTAACATCACCAGATAGATACAGTTACAACACTTTTAAAGCAGTAAAACAAAAAGTCCATCGTAAGTGTCTGCTAGATGAAAGATTGATGAATGCAGCTCTAAGACAGATTTTAATGGCCATTAATATTCTGTAGCRTTTTACTAAGACCAGGGTTTCCTTTAAGTTATACGAATTGGTGTTTTTAAAAAACACACRGTTGATATAAGTAAACCCAGCCAAAGTTTCCAGGACTCTACTTCTTWCCCAGCACCCTTTGTGTAGCCCCAAGGATGTGTGGATGAATCAGGAATTACACAGAGCTCTGTGTGTCCTCTTCCGTGTGACTTAGATTTGCAATTTTAACTTTACTAGATCTGTGTGCAGGATTGGGAAAGTCACATTTTTGCCCTTATTTTTCCTTCATCATTTTTCCAGCTGAAAAGCCCCATGYGAATGCTTCTGAAGTTAAATGTCTTGATTGATACTTTCATGATGGGAGCTAAACCCAGCAGCAGAAGGTAAAAGCCTGCTGGAGGTGCAGGTACTCTTGGGTACAGACATTTCTGGTGTTTTTGCTAGAAATGTGGAAGCATTTCCTTTTCCATGCATTCACTCCACAGGTGTAACTATCTTTATATAGGTCAAACACTGGGTCTGTTTTGTGAAATCAGAAGTTATCACTACAATGAAAGCACCCCCTCCACAAACATAAGCTGTGTTGTGGTGGGAGCCACATTTTATTCTGCAGTCTTGACAAGCTCAGCCTGGTTGTCTTCAGCAGGAGAAAATGAAGAAAACTATTGACATTCACAGAGTCACTCTGACAGAAAACAAGGAGAAAAAGGTTACCAGAAGCCAGTAATTATTTCCATCTTTCCTATGATGAGTGGGAATGCATTAAGAAAGCACTTCTGGCAAAGCATAGACTTTAATTCTATGACAAGTCAGTGCAGTTAAGAGCTTAATTCAGGAAATCTATTCCAGGAGACATCTAATCTGCCAGGCAGCAAAGACTTCCCTGGTACCCAGGAGCATCACCTGCTTTGCTGAATGGATGCACATGCATGTCATCTTGGTACAGTCCTGAACAAATCTAGCAGACATGCATGATTTTTCTAGCAGTAAGAATAAGTTAATGGCCAGGGGTATCAGCCAGAATGTGGAATATGTGCAATCCAAAAGTTCCCATTCTGATGTGAATCCATTTGGATTACACTGACTTTGATGAAGAATATGCTATGGTTGGGGTTATTCCTTCACATGAAGCTAAAGTCCTAGAGGAARATGATTTTTAATCCACTAAGATAAAGAGGATTTTAGCTCTGYTTGAATACTGGTTGAGAGATAGAAAACTCTTTGCTGTTTTTAATTCTTACTGGGTTAGCATCAGAAGTAGCCAAAAACCTAGAGCCAGAAACTCTTGTTCTCCCTTTCTGTCCTGGTGCAGAACCTCTAAACACAAGTATTAGATGTATCTTCTCCTCAAGAAMGGAGAAAGGTGGATCAGTTTTTGGAGTTTAGATGATCTGTTTCTCAGAACACCAGATTTTATGAATCCAGATGAAAACCTATATTTTACCCTGTGTTTCACCTGAATTCCTTTCTGGAGCTAAGCACTTCCTAGGCATTGGAGTATCAACTATCAAAACATTTAAGTACTTCTGTTAAAGGCTGCTTTCACCCCAAAGAGGGTGTTCTGTCTGGAATTCCTGAGTGAAGAGGCTGGTGGCCCCTGAAATTTTACACAAAAATAAAGAAAGGCAAATATACACAGATGGTTTAGCATGGCAATGCCTCATGCTGCTGTGAAAACTTTAAAGAGTGTATTTAACTCAAACTCATCTGGTAAGAGAGTCCTGCAAGCCTTCACAGCTTCAGGAACATGAATGGTCAGCAGCCCTAGCTGTGCTGGCAGAGGCTAAATCACACCACATCAAAGCCTTCCAGATAGAAATGAAAGCCATTATTCCATAATGTCTGATATCTCATTATTCWCTAAAAACTGATATTTGAATCTTATTAACATTCTCACAAACGATTGAGACACAATAAGTCAAAAAGATATCCGAGTTTAAACCATTTATGAGTGGTTCTACCTTGAATTAGTACATTTGACTTTGTGTTTCAATCTCTCTAATGCAGCACACAGAGGAGACCATTKAGGAGACCATCAACTACCTCTGATCAATCAGATCTGACTGAGACCTGTTACATAGTTTTATGAGTGCTTACATTTTTGAMAAGGGGTTAAATGCACCTATTTGGTCATCAACCCTAGAAGACCAGAAGTTCTCAGTATTGCACAAAGGATGATTAAATTCGTTTACAGGCAATATGTATTTATTTTCATGTATTACATTAAATACATGAAACATGTATTTGTGGTGTCGTAGTCTGTTGTGGTTTGGCCATTTGTCYGRGCAGGGAAAACTCCACACTCAATATGAGCGTTCAGAAAGCTTCCGTTTATTTAGTTYGAGCACCAGACTTTATACACRCAAGTAATAAGCTCWTGMATATTCTAAAGCTAAGYAGTCTATTGGTTATAYTATAATAACRAMTCTTCCTCATTCTCTCAGGCCTAACRTTCCCTTTTTCCCACGTCTCTCTGTCTACTTGCTATCATCCCCAGCTAGGCCCAAGGACACRCTGTCTTGCAGGTGCAAAGAGTCAGAATAGCTGGGTTTGGTATTTTTCCAGCTCTTGCTCAGCTAACAAGCAAATGTCTATGTGACCCCTGTCATGTAACCATTCTCAACAGTAGTATACAGAAAGTTTAAGAGTCACTCTTCCAAAACAAAACCCAGAGAAGTCTAGGATGTGGTGGGATTACAAGAAATGACAGAGCTCCCTTCTGATGARTATCCTTTTCAGGACATCTTTTCCAGTAAAGCATTGCCTGTAAATACTATTTTCCAAGTRACTGCTGTTGTATGTTATCTTGCTRTTGTGCCATTGTGCTAAAAGAGCTGGCTGAGGTGTGCTTCAGTCTGGAACAGATTTTGCAGCTCTAATTGGTGGCTGAGCCTTGTGTGTGTACATTACTGGGAAATGCTAATTGTCTATTTCAGCAACTCATCTACTGTGCTCTACCTTCTCCCTAAAATATGGCTTCAAAGGAAAGACTGCAAAGTAGGAATGAAATGCAGAGGTAGGGAAGAATGAAGGGCGTCTCAAATGGTGATGGGAATGGCTTTTGACCAAACCACACTGGGCAGCCTATCAGCAATTCCTGAGTGCCCCCTGGCAAAGCAGTGAGGATAGCAGCACTCTGGAAGACTAGGRTAGGGAGAATAGCTGCAGATGTAGGGATCTGTAGGCTGATAACTATAATGTGAAAGGCAGGGTGAAGAGCTTCACTAGAAGAACTAGAAATCTGATCACAGAAAGCCTTGGGCACTGCACAGGTAGGGACACCATGAACCCTGTATCACTGSTGAGTTTGCAGCCCCAAACTGCTCACCACTGACACTCTACCCAGTGTGGGTGTGTGTCTAACACATGCAAACCAACCAGGGAAAGCAGGAATGCTCAGAACAGTCTAAGTTGCCTATCAATATAAATGCAATATATCTCAGGACATATTATTTTTTATTAGTATCTGGTTTAGGAAGTCATGGGTCTCGCACTGAGTTCATATCACACCACTTGTCACTCCTGGATACCTCCAATATCCTGGAGGATATCCTGTGAGAAGTCTTGCTAGGTAATTTTACAGTCTTTTTCTAYACCTGCATTTTTCAGGACTGGGCTTTTTAACGCAGTCATTGAGCTGAAAACCAGGCAGAAAGAGAGGTCATGAGTGCAGGAGGCCACAAAAGCCATGCAGGAGGTTGGGCACTGATATGTCTAGCTTTGGCAGGRTCCCTCTGAGAAAACTGGCCCAGTCCTCCCTTGATGAGCAGCTAAGTTACCTTATTCATTGGTATGGGACTATTTATTTCAAACTAAAATCCTTTCCTGATCTTTATTCACGCCCTAGTCCTTTTATGATACCATAAACCTCTTTCTAGGCAGAAGAAATGAATTGCAAGAATGCCCAACTAAAGAATTCAGGAGCAGTTTTCTATTAACTTCTCTTGCTAATCTCTTCTAAGTTTTTTCTTTTATTTTTCACAGTCACTTCTTGGATATTCCAAAACAGCATTTTGGAAGAAATGTTCTCTTGCAGCCTGAAACCCTGAATGTCGTGGTTAGATAAAAAAAGGCATATTTTACTGTTTTGAAATTGAGTATTTTTGTCCCCCATATTGCACAGAGCCAGATGGCCACAAGATGGACACGCTGCTGGCCAAGGCCCAAGCCCTCAGTGATAGTGTTAGTGCCTCTAGGAAAACATAGCAAAGAAGGGGGGAAAGTTGCTGTGCAGAAGAAATTGCAGCTGGAGAGATGAGTGAAATATCAGAGAGAAAGAGCCCTGCAGGCTCCCAGGTCAGTGCAGAAGGAGGGTCAGGAGGTGCTCCAGGTGCCAGAGCAGATTCCCCTGCAGCCCCTGGGGCAGCTCCTGGTGGGGCAGCTGTGCCCCTGCAGCCCAGGGAGGTCCCTGGGGGAGCAGAGATCCACCTGCAGGGTGGAAGGATCCATGCCAGAGCTCATGGCTGCCCAAAAGAGGCTGTGGCTCTGTGGGCAGTCCACAGTGGAGCAGGTTTGTGACCCTGTGCCGTGCTGCAGCATTGTGCTCCTGAAGGAATTCAGCCCACGGAGGGACCCATGSTGGAGCAGCTCATGAAGAACTGCAGCCTGGGGGAAGGACCCACATTGGAGAACTTCATGAAGGGCTGTCTGCCATGGGATGGAGCCACCCTGGAGCAGGAGGAGACTCTGGAGYTCTTTCCCCAAGGAGGAAGAGGCAGCAGAGGCAACGTGTGAGGAACTGACAGCCTCCACTCCCTGTCCCCCTGTGTCACTGGCAGGATGGTAATAGAGAGTTGGGAATGAAGAGATGGTCAGTAAGAGGGGAGGAGTGAGGGACAGGTATTTTTAAGATTCGGGTTTATTTCTCATTTCCCTACTCTGATTTAATTGATAATACATTAAACAAGTTTCCCCAAGTTAGGTTTGTTTTGCAGAGCACAGTAACTGGTGACTGATCTCTCCCTGCCCTTACCTTGACCCTCGAGCCTTTCATTTCCCATATTTCCTCTCCCCTGCCCAGCTGGGCAGGGTAGGGATGGACTGGCTTTGGTAGGCATCTGATGTCCAGCCAGGATGGCCCACATGCATCCATGCAGCAAAGCCTGGGAATGCCACAGACCCAGCAGAAAGTGGCAGAGACCAATGCTTTACAGCTCTCYGCGACACAGTGTGGGAGTAATGTGCAAACTGTGGAGCGCTCCCAAAGGCAAACAGTGAAAAATTTTGAATGAGAAATGAGAGTTCCATATTTGCATTCTATTTTCAAGGAAATAYTGAGCTGAAAGAGGAAACACTGTGCAAGTGTGCAGCACCTGCATGTTTTCCTTTCTGTATTTACAGGCAGGGTAAATACTAAATAAAGAGTACCAAGGACTCTTCCCTGAATTCTCCTACATCCMGGAAAGGAAAATGAAAGAGTTGAGAGTGAGAGTTTCAAATTTCTCCTACTGTGCCCTCACAAAATTGATTCGTCCTCCTTCARAAAAAAAAGGAAGAAACCTGGGGAGTTCTAATAAGACTTTCTTTCTGCCATTGCACAATGATTGTCCAACAGAACATTTCTGAAGCCTCTGCTTCTTTTCCCATTTGTTCAGTGCTGGGAATCTCAACTTCCCGGCTTCACCATGCAGTTTCAGCGGTRTTCACTAGATGGCAATGCAATATCTAGGCAGCCCCAAATCCTCCAAATATCCTGGAATATCCTGTCCAGAACAGCTCACCCTGCACCGGGTTTTGGGTGGATACACTTGGATATGCTGAGCCTTCAGCTGAGGACCCTTTTATTTCACATTAACCCAGAGCATAAACRAGATGCATCACATCACTGCCTCACACAGTGTGGATGGTTGCAGCATTTGCAGGAGACAGATACTATAGAGCCCTTACCATACCCTCAGAGCATCAGCTCTGACTTTTCCTWCTTTTCTCCAGCCAAAAACCTCACCTGCTCTCATTTTCCCTGCTTCCTGGGGCTATAAGGACACCTGACCATGATCACAAGCATTTTATCTCAGTTYTGCTAGAAATGCTGTTGTGTCCAGAAATGGCTCTGTATGGATTTATGTAATCTTGTATTTAAGATATTTGCTTAAATATGGATACAATATCCCTCTCAGATATTCTGTTGTAAATCAAAGCTCTAACCATTAAAGGACATATTGCCGTTACTGCAGGACACGTTTGGTTGCAGAGAAAGGAGGTTGTGTTTCTCTTTTTTGTATGTGGGAAGAACAAACATATTTACAAAAAAAATAAAGGGCTAGATAGCTATGGGTTGGTGAAACATATGAYAACAATATCTAGTTAATAAGATGGCCATGATAGCAGTCATGAATGACTGGAATAAAAAACCAAAAAAACCATGTACATAGCAAACTTTACTTTTAGTTAGCCTTCAGAAATGTGTCTASAGGATGTTCTGTAGGGTTTTCAGAGTAAGTAGTCTATAAGCCATTTCTGACCCTTGTCAAAGCAGCAGTTAAAGCCCTGGTGAGAAGCAGCACCTCAGAAGCTCTGCAGGTCTAGCTGAAATTATGGTTAGACTACTGTTCACTGTGTCTATTATTTATGGAAATAATGTAATTATCCATCCCTCTTTGTGTATTTTTTAAACCTAACATTTATGTACTTCACAGAGTTATGGAGATGGGATACCAGTCTCCTTTACTTAGAAAATTAGTTTTTGTCACTGAAGAAAAATGAATTTTAAATATCTTTACCCATACAAGCCAAACTTGGCACAGAGATAATCCTTTGGGGAACCTGGCACCAACCACAGTGAAGGCTTTYGTGTTGTTGTGCATTAAATGATTTAGAAACTTGTATCCATTATCCAAATTAGCTCCAGAAATGAGCTTTGCAGCAAGTCTTCCCTGATGGAAGCTYAGCACATGGTAGTTTATCTCTCTGATGAAGACTCAGCTCCGTGCTGGAGGGCAGGGAGAGCATTCCCAGGTCTGAGGAGGTGGTGGAAGCRTTTTAAAATGACAGATTTACAATGTGCATTGAACTTTTTCCATTCTTGTCTTTGCCAAAGGAGATTTCATGGGCAGCTGCCACCGTGTGAATTCATCTCCAGCTGCTGGCTCCCGAGGGAGCACACRCAGCTGCTGATGTACAAAATGCTCTTCTGGGGCTTCTGTCCTGTTACTCTGCTTCCTCCAGCCCTCAGCAGTGGCTGCCATGGGATCCTCCAGCCAGGCACTGACAAGCAGCAAAAAAAGACATATTGTGAAGCAGGAGTCATTGCACACATGGCATCATTACTGCATACCCACATAAACAAAAACCAAAAAGTAAAATTTTTTCACCTTGTACGAGGCTGAACTCTCCATTTCATCGTCTGCAAACACACCCATGACATCCTGGGCTACATCACACTCTCCTCACCCATTTCTTTGAACTGATAACCACCCATTGCTTTGATAATGACTCCAGCTCCCTGCACAACCTCACCTGGAATCCCCAGTTCACCAGGACTGGACATTCAAAATCAGATGGCAGTGAGATAACAGAAATATATTTGGAAAGAAAAAAAATATATTATGCTCCTTTAGTTAGCTGTGGCCTCACACTCCTGAACAACTTTACTGTCATAAATAAACAAAATTAAACTGAATTCAGTATAGGAAAATATGCACAAACTTGTTTTTGGACATGATCTTTATTTTCCCTGCATAATGCAGCCCCAGACACAAGACTARTAATGTCTTAAGGTTCCCACCAGCTCCTCTGCTTAAAGAAACCTTGGTTTCAGTGAAAATATGTGTGTCCAGGGCTTTTCCACATGGAGTATTAGAGATTTATTCAGTGTGTGCCAAYAGTGTAGCTAGAGCAAGGAGCTGCAGAGTCTGAGATGGGCAGCCTCGTGCTGGCAGTGTGACTGCAAAAAGCACAGCCATTTCCTGGTGTCATCAAATTCTGAACATTACAGGATTAGGAAAAGGATTGGAAAAGAGTCACAGGTTTCTTGGCAGGACTGAAGCATTTTATAACTGCGCTACCAAAGGATAAAAACCCTTTACACCTTTTCCAGGCCATGGTCCCTGCCCTTGGTGGCTGCAGGTGGGACTCAGAGCRGGACTTCCCTCAGGCAGCAGTTCTGTCTTCTGCAGCTCCAACCTCCACGGGCAGGGTGTTCACACCCAAATGTTCCTGGAGGTCCAACCACTGCTCACATTTATGACTCCTAACCATTTCAGTGCACCTTAAACAAGAGTTAGTCAGCTACCCTGGACCTCATGCCCAAGGCTCAGGTTGCTCTGGTTGTAATGAGCCCTGAAAATGTGAGCCCAGGGCAATGGATGATGATGCCAGCAGACACCCATCCAACCCAAAGAGCAGAACCCAAACCTACCTGCAGTGGATGCCATTTCAACAGCACAGGCTTGGATGGCAAACCAGACATGATCTGCTGCATGTGATGACCTACTCTGCCTTCAAGCAGATGACCCAACCCAGCTCCCAAAAATCCAATGGAAATTCCTCCTTCAGTGCAGTCAGTGTCAGTTCAAAACATTTGGCCTTGCTGGTAGGTTTCTTGCAAATGAAAATTCATCCAGTTTGTCTTGTTTCTATGTCCAGAGGTTTTGCTGCAAATGAGAAGCAGCAAGAATTTAGCAAAGTTCCCAGTAATGCCTCCCAGTGAAAGATTTTGCTCTTTCTTTTATGTATTTTTCTACTGAAAATCAGTGGTTTGTAGTTAAAAGTTAATAAAYGTACCAGCTTTGAGCATCTGGAGAAATCATAGTCCAAAATAAATTGTATGCTTTATGTATTGTTTAGCTCTGGTGTGGTCACTTGATTCCTGAGGAATGAACACATTCTGTGTGTGTAGGACAAACTCTTCACCCTAAGAATGCAATCTAGCAAACACCAGCTGTCCAGGGCTTTAGCCAACAGAACAGGAGAACAAATAATGATTAAAAAAAAAGCTAGAAAGCTGTATTTACAGCTGCATTAACACTTAATAACATGATTTTCTTTCAGACTCAAGAACAAAACTGACCTTTAAGAATAGCAAACTTGGAATATAAATGCAAAACACGGTCTCATTCTGAAAGCTCTGATAGAAAGCAGGTTTTATTCTTACAGTGCTTGTCAAGCCTTGGGCTTGGAACCACAAAGCYCTTTGCTTGCAGAGCATTTCCAGGCAGACAATAAATCTGGCTGAGCTGTGCAGTTTGATATGACAGCATGGCTCGTGCAATTCTTTTAAGCAGTGAAAATACGCCCTATACTGCAAGATTGTGTCACAAATAAAGGAGATCCCTCTTGCATTGTTTTTCTTTTYCACAAGGGTGCTAAGGGTATTGAAATGCTCCAGGCTTATGCACATATGGTCACTTATTGATTGACTCTGTAGATCCAGTTACAGCAAATGACATTATATGCTCTCCTCCCTAATTACTTAATGAAATCCCCTTGGGCTGCAACAATTTCCATATCAAAGTGGGTGGTTCATGCATAAATATAATGACTGGAGCTGAAGCAATCCTTTTAAAAGCAGTGGCATAAGGCCAAAGGCCACTTCCTACAATTAAATTAGGTAATTTAAAATCAAGTTTGATCAGGTGCTGTGGTCACAGAGGTGTGCTGGGTAGTCTGAGTTTCTTTTCAGAAAGAACATTAAGTTTATCTCTTCTGTTGCAGTAGTCTGGAAGCTGGATAAGGTGGAGGAAGCAGCTCCTGGGAGCAGATCCCCAGCAACAGAGAGGTCAATAATGATCATTCAGGTGTTATCTGCTGAGGAACTAAGTTATTGCTGCAWCCTTTCAGCTGTCCTGCCTGTGACTGCCGCTGCTTCCCTGCCCTGCTGGCCCAGAAGGAGCACATCACTTGAGATCTGACCAGGGCCAGGAGCAGAGGCCTGGCCTGGGACTGTCACAGTGCAATGTGAAAGAAGTAGCTCCATTCACAATATYTGCTGCCCAGCACTAGAGAGAAAGTTTTGGGTTTTGTCTTGGAATTAATCTTTTGCATTGATCATGGGACCTGTCTCCAGAAGAAMTGTCTCTTCCATGTGYCACATCTCTCTCTGGGTGCCTAAAWCAAAACTCCCACTTGACCTGCTTTCTGGCCACAATCAGATAGGTGTCATCTGCCCACAGGTGAGCACAGCAGTCACCTGAGCTCTTAGAAGTTTTGAGGCTTTCCACAGCAGGTATTGTTCTGATTAAAAAGTATGAGTCTCCAGCTGTTCTCAGATTATGTACAAGCAAGCCCAGATRAACACCTCCAGAGGAAGAATCCTCACTTCTTCCCATTTCAGTCACAGGTCATGGCCTAAGTCAAATGCCAATTGCTCACCAATCAGAAAAGATTGTATTTACTTCTCTCAAGCAGTTTGAGATTAGCTCTTGGTGCATCTTGTGCAGGGGTATCTAAGTATCTCATGCTGCTTTTGTTTGCTTTGCATGGAAAAAAAAGGAAAAAAGAAACCTCACGAGCCTCAGTAGCAAATTATTCAAATCTRTCATTTGACAGACAAACCAACACTCTGTTTTCTTCGAGCATTTAAACCTCCCTCTTGTTCTGATTGCACTGAAATCCAGCCCAGAGCTTTCTCCTGGTTCATAGTGCACAGAGCAGCCTGGTGCTGTGGCCTGGGACTTGCTCAACGCCTCTTGCTCAGGAAGGAGGACTGACAGCAGCAAATCCTGAATGAATGAATGAATGAATGAGATCTGAATTCATGTGACATATCCTCCTGCAATAATTTGAAACTTACTCCTGCAGAAAGTGTGTTAATGTTTATTTGAAAGCCCTTTGACCTYGTCGAGGTATTGTTTCCCTCAGTGTGCTGGGCAATAAACAGCTGTATCAATATTACCTTAACAGAAAAGTGTTTTCTCTGTGTCAGTTCTCTTCTTTTTCCGTGTGTTTTCTCCAGTACATGGGTTGCAAAAAAAATCTCTTTGCAAATTCCGATTTAAAACTGGAGGTGAAAAGGATCCTGCTGCTGTTTCACAAACCTGGAGCTGCATCCATGTCAGTGGCTGAGCTGTGGTCAGCTTGCTCATGTGCCTGGAAATCACTGTGCAGGGGTAGGATGCTCCTGCAGGCTTTACAGCACTCAGCTAGCACACACCAGCAAGTCCAAATCATCCTCCCAAAGCTAGTTATAAAATATCAGCAGTTGTTTGCTTACAAGCAAAATATGAGGGCTGTAAAGATAAACGTTGTGTTTATTTGCCATAACTTCTTTTTCATCAGCTTGAACCTATTTTTTATCTTTGTGAAAAGGCCAGTATGAAATGTGGGGTCAGTGGTGATAAGAGAAGCTGAAAATATTGGAGGTTATATGTCTTTTGAGACTTGTATTTTCATTTTAGCTGTTGCTATGTGTGTGTAGCTGTCCACAGACCAGTGTGAGTTCTGCAATGACCTACTCCTTTTGAATKGGAACCAATTTTCTGACCAGGCAAATGAAAATATAAATTCAGGCTATGCTCAACTGTGTCTGCAGCTTYGCCATATTAATTAAATTACATATGGACCCAAGTGAGTCACAGGCAAACAAGCAATGAAAACCACAGAACCACCCTGCAAAGACAGTTAGAGAGATCAAGGGTCAAGATTTGTGGCAGCGAGAAAAATTAAGCTGCACAAGTGGTAGAAATTCCTTTATTAGGAAGACAAACCTTCAGAGGTGCAAAGCCCTGTGTTACATGGCCAAGCAGCTGTCACCGACGGCAATGGAAGGGATTTTTAAATTTACATTTCAAAAAATTTCATCCTTAAAACAGAAACGCTGTTTAGTTAGCAGCGCACTGTTAATAGTTTCTAGTTTAGGACTGAACTGTAGAACTGGCTCATTTTACAATTTTTAAGTGTGGAGGCACATTGTAAACCCAAGTTTTAAGCAGTCTCTGATCAGCAGTAAGAGGAATTTGAGCCATATGCTCATTAATGTAATGCAGCGTGTTCTAGCACCATCTAGCCAGCTTTAAAGGCAACTTCAAGGCAGCAAACGGGTCCCAATTGCCACAATTCATCAGACTGGCAGTAATGGTGCTGSTGGAGCTGATGGATTAACAGCACAGTCACAGGACAGCCGGGGTTACAAATTCATCCATGTGAATCCATTTGGTTTARGACTGAATTCACTCCTAAAAAACATGATTCTTCCTACAAGGGAGAACATCCAGTGAATAAACTGTTTAGCAACCTTACTAATCACCCAGAGGAGAGGAAATAATCCAGGGCTTTGGGGTGTGGAGATGATGGAGAGGAATAAAATTATTGCAGTTGAGACAGAGATTTGTTAAATAAAATCATCATCAGAGTGCATTTTAATTTCTACATGATGCCAGAATGTGTAGGAGATAATTTAATTCTAATTTTGGGGTTTGATTTTTTTCTTAATGTTACTGAGACTATTTTTCTCCTTTTTTTTTTCCATCTATTCTGAATATTTTCTCATTACTGTGTGTTTGCAATAATCTAAATTTGTGTATGGTAACTATGACCATAGTAACCTAAAATAAATAACACAGAAAATAAATGTTCTTCTCAGTGATTTGGAATGAATTTATGAAGAGAATTTATAGATCACCCTTGACCAGGTGGTGAGAAAGATTTCCAATTCAGAAGACCCTGGACACAGGAAAAGGAGAGTGAGCATGGTTCTTAGAAAGCAAAATCCCACAGGTCTTGTTCAGCCCTCACTCAKCCAAGCTGAGTGATGTCAGTAGGAGTTTTCACTAGGAGCCTGGCTTAAGGAACTGAGAAAGGAACTGCATTGGACTGGGCTGCAATTTAATAAGTCTTCAAGGAAATGTTTGCTGGATCTTTCCTAGGATCTGTGGGTAGGAGTTGCTAGATTATGAATGCATTAGCCAAGKAGTTTATGACATTGCTTAAGACTCAGGGTATTTTAGCATGAGCTGCCTTGACTTAAATTCTGGTTCTTTCATGAATTATATATTTTCTGCTTTTTTTTCCAGTATCTAAATTTCAAGCTGAAAGTATATTGCACCTTGTTTAATGAAATACAAGTGTGCAGCATGCTGTAAAAATTTAAGAAACTATTCTCCCATCTCATATCTGAAAAAAGGTCACTGCCAAGAATTATTTGCAAGTCAGAGTTCCTGCTTGCTGCACGTGCCCTTCTTTGGGATGCTGGCATGACCCAACTCTGTCTTTGTGCAACTTGGTGCTCTGTCCTCATGGAGGGACTCAAAATAATGGCCTGGGCCCAATGGTTGCTTTGCAAAATTCTGGTGATGAAAAGCAGCCGTGAATTGACTTAATCAACCAGTTAAATGGTGTTTATGATTGTCTCAGCTTTCTGGGACAGCACAGAGTAGCTGGAATAAATGGAATGAGAGGCCCAGAGCTGCCAGTCTGAGGCAAAGGAAGGGGAACTGCAGAATTCCTTCTCTTCCCACACTGACAAGTAAGGCAAAATCTGGTGTAAACAGAGCTGGGGGGATGCAGCATCTGGCATGGCATGACACTGTCTGCCACACTCAGCTCTGCCTTCACAGCCAGGAACAGCTCAGCCAACAGCAGTTACTTCAGAGGTTTCCCTCAGAGGGAGATTTATTCTTGGCACCCCAACCTGAGTGCTCTCAAAGCAGGAAAGCTTGTCCCATTTCCAAGATTTCTGCTGGCTGAATTTACAGTTGGCTGGAGGATACAGGGGAAGTTTCTGTTCAGCTTATATGGTTTTCACCGTCGTGTCGTTAGCTCCTTTCAAAATAACAGCTTGCCTTCTTGACAGGAACGAATAAACTGGCAAGGCAATTCTTTCTTTGTTAATCTCTAGCTGGGCTCCAGCAAAACTAGAAAATGAACTGTCTCTAGCTCCATTTGGCCTGTGTACTGCACCACACCAGCCCTCTGCAGGGAGGGGGATGACCAGCTTTCTCCAGAGGGCCAGGTGGTTACCAAATGGCACCAAATGTTATTTCTTACTTCTGGAGCCCTGGATAGCTCAGGAGGCATGGTATTCTCTGCTTTAACCATTTCCTYATAGCTCAGACGTCTCTAGCTGGAAGGCACAGCACAGGATAGATCCATGCACAGGAAAAAACCATTTATAGGTAAATATCATTAATCTTTYTAATTCTTAGAAAACTTGCAAAGGGAAGAAGACTTGTATGCTCCTTATTGTTCCATATATGTGAAGGAGGCACCTGGATTTGTTGCTGTAATAATAAAAGTGATCTTTCTCTTCTATGGCAAAAGCTTTTACCCCTCCAAAGRACACAGTCTTAGGGACAATTTTTTGTGCTCACTGGTTTGGATAGCTTGGACTAATTATTTTCATTATAAACCTGAGTTACAAAATAATTTCTCCTACAGGAAATTTAACTGAAGGTGTTTAATACTGACAGTCTGACAAATAGATCTATCATTTTAAATCTATATCCTTAACTATATCTCAAGTTCCCCAAAACAAAGTCCTTCAGCTAGGATACTTCTAGCACCAGRTATGGAATAAAGAACACTCTGCAATCTGAACGTAGTGCTGAAAATAATAGAACAAAATATTATTTTAATGTTTCTTGAGTGTGAACATATACATGTAGCTAGTAGTTTAATTCCAATCTTTCTTCTTAAGCTCAAAGGCTACAAACACCTTGGAGGGGTTTCATACTTTTTATATTTTATTTGCTGACATTACAAAGCAAAAAAACTTGATGAAACAAATAAAGTGCAGCATCTTTTGAAGATTATAAAAGGTAATATATTTCAGAGTATTGGTGTAAGAAAGGGTTATAATGAAAAGAGTTAAATTAAAGTGGGACTATTAGCATGAGTTTAGCTGAGGAAAGGAAAAGGAATAAAGAAGAGTCCATAGAGAGAAGGAGGAATAGAACCCTAAAGAAGAAGAGCTTTTAAGGAGGAAATRGCTTAATTTTTAACCAAAATTAAGGGGGGCATAAAAGCTCTTCAAAGSTCTCAACCAGAATCTCATTGTGAGCAGTGAAAGAAGCTTAGTCTTGGTGAGATTTAACCTATGGGAAAATCGGGCTTTCAAGGCTAATATAAAAATAATATTTGTCCATCATATAACAGCATTCAGCAGTGAGGAATAGCTCACAGTGTTCCTGTAAGAACCATGGCATGTTCCATTGCTCTGCTTATTTCTGGGGTCTTCTCCTTCTCTCTGTGCCATTTTCAGCAAAGCCTTACAAATATTACAAGWTTTTTTCCAAATATTGAATCAAATAATGACATTTCTTAGGCAGATATCGTAGCCCAAACTGTATGTAATACAGCTTTTACTGAGGTTTTATTATACAAAAAGCCTGAAAGGAAGCTCTGGACATCATGTCCTAAGTTGTCAGCTTGAAAAAAAGTAAAAACTGCACGGGTCTTAGGGGCCTTGAAATGCAGACAGGGAGAGCAGATACTGGATAAAGGACTACTGTAAAGATCCAAGGAACAGCAACTCTCCAAAGGGTTGTGAACCCAAGGTTAAGCAAATGCATTTTTCTTACTCCTTCCCCACACTGCACGTTGCTGTACAAGCTGGGAAACAATCCTTTTTATCAACTCTCATTTACCACAGACAGCAATAATGACCATTTTTTAATTTGGCTTTTTTTTTTTCCTAAAATCCTTTAGGAAAAAATATATGGGTCTATAAAATGTTGGATATGTTGAAATCCMTTTGCCTAAACTGTCTTGAGTGTGGAGCTCAGCAAACATTCAGGTTCATTTATAAGGCCAGCATATGAGGCTGTTTGTTTATCAGGCATTCAAATCAGGAATAATGAAGCTGATAGAGTGCTAAGAATACACAAATGCTGTTTGCTTTGTAAAGCTGTATATGGAATTCAATAATGAATCCTGGGATATAGGACAGTCTATCACTGTAGAGTAMTTATTTGTTGACTGCTGAGCCAGCTGTGYTGAATTTGCTTCTTGGTGTGCTCAGAATGCCAAAGCATCTCTAAATCTCAGTCTTTAGTTTAGATTAGACATGTTAAATGACAGCACATTTTTTATTATTTACACTGTGCTAGTCTCCTGATGCTAAAAGGAAATTTTTCTTGAGATGGTACAGAACAAGGTAAGCTGGAAAGGAGAGTGAATAGAAGAGCTTTTGTTGACTAATTACTTGTCTTTAAAATGCTCTCAGAGATGGTAATGGCAATATCTACAAGATGTTGATGTCTTGGGACTGAGGACTGATTCTGCACATGTGGAAACAGAAGAGGACACATACTAATGTTAAAGAAAGGTAAACACTGCATGGAAATAAAAGCTCCTCTGTATGCAGGTAGGTGTGTGCATGCATGTATATCTGGGACCTACTCTGGTTAAGTGTCTGTGTGTGGTTGTACTTGGGCTCACAGCACAGGAACTCACTGGGGGTGCATGAGAAGGGCTCAGTGCAAAGGATAAAGAAGATCTGGTTCCCTGAGACTTATTCCATTGCTTCAGGCAAAAGCCACAAGGCCACAACCTGCTTTTTTTATGGCCTGCACAACAGAATTACATCTGCTGACTTCATTCTGCAGGACACTTAATTCCAGAGGCAAGAATAATCTGGCAGCACTGGGAGCCACACCAGTGTTGGCAGCCTCTCCTGTGCAGGCAGCATTTCTCACTGGTCACCTCTGGGCTTCTGTGGCTGCCTGGGGGAGGCTGTGCTTGACACTGCCCAGTCTTGGGAGAAAGTGCCTGAGTTCTGCATCTTGCACTTACTCAAAGGAAAGCCTTATTGCCACCAGAAGGGAGACCTTAGAAAAAGCAGTAGCTCCCAATGGAGGAAGAAAAGTGATCTAACAGACATTTTGAAGTCAAGGGAGAAGTGTTAGACCTCTAGAGTTCTCGCATCTGAAATCCAGAGAACTCCCAGGTCTTGTTTTGCCAGGGCTTGGAGCCAAGGAATCAAAACCTTAAGTGCTSAACCCTTCAGGAGAGGGCAAAAAAGAGTCAGGGAAGAAGATCAGAAAAAGACAACTAAGCAAGACGGACAGAGGATCACACCTGGGAAAGTTTTCTCAGGGTGTAAAACTCTGTAAATGTCCATYTGTTTTAGGGCCTTATCCAAACAGCTCCTACAGCATGTGGGAGTGCTTGAAAACACAGATTCTGACCCAGACTGGTCTGAGTGCTGAGCAGGTAACTTTCCAATACCAGCACATCTAGGAACCAGGCAGTACAAAAATCCTGGAGTGAGGTCATCTTATCCACTCACACCTCATAAAGCCTTGCAGCAACCTATCTTTCTGGGAAATCAAAATACGGGTTTAACAATCCAGAACCTTGCTGTGAAGGTCAGTATTAGTGACGTTTAATTTTCAATTATAATCCCAAGGAACTGATGAGGACCTATGCTTCCTTGTTAAAACCCATCTTGATAAACAGCCAGTAAGAAGAGCAGCAACAACACTGCTCAGATGATAACTGCAGGGAAAAGGAGCATACTGTAGGTGTCAGGCGGGTTATTTCATTCCAAATACAAGCTAGGAAACTGGGAGAGAGCTGTGACTCCCTGTGGCGCAGCCCCAGTAGCCTGTGCTCCCTGCAGAGGGGCCTGGAGAATGCCAGGAGTCTCAGCTGAAACAATCAGGATTTCACAGAATGTGTGCTTTTTTTTCCCCTCCTCAGTTTAATAAAAGAAAAAAGCATTCACACTTCACTCCCCTCTTTGAGTCGGACATTTCTGATTTACTTTATAGTCCTAGGAGAAAACAATTTTTTTTCTTCTCTTTTTAAACAATGAATTAAAGAAAAGTAACCTGCTTTTATGCAAAGTGCTTATTTGGGATAATCTCTGAAAGAATTAATCTCTGATTCCTCAYGAATTCCTTGTTATCTCTGTGGCTGGGGCTTCAGTCCAGAGCAGGGCTGGGAACTGACCAGCTACAATACCTGATGCTACAAATATTTTCTTGAACTTATTTGGAAAATCTAGGGAATTGCTTTTCAGCTTCTTTTCTTAATAAGGAAAATATTAAAAAGAAGTTCCTTTTTTAATGCACATCCATAAGGGGGAGCCAACAAATTTTTACATGTTGCAACACACTTTATTTTGTTGGGCATTTTAGATATTCAATTAAATAGCACTAYGTTAAACTACATTTTGTTCTTTCTTACACACTATATGATGCATATTCACTGTCATGACAGTTTCATCATGCTAGGAACTTATACACATACCTACAATTTTAAAACCAAGATTCTCTTAATAAAACACGCATATCTACAGTAACAACAATTGCAAAGAACACATTGTTAGGTCAAGATTTCAGCAAACTTTACAAACTACACAAAATAAAAAGGCAAAAAAAAAAAAATTACCAGTACACAGTGAAGTTCTTGGCAGAGAACATATCTTTACATTTGGTGAAGTTATGCCTAGAAGTCATTTTGCTTTTGCATTTTTTTAAGGAATAAAATTATATACATTATTTAGAAWTCCTCCAAATAGGAAGTATTAAATAGCACAAATAATATTACAGTCTTAAGTTTTGGTGTTACCTACAGTAGAGGGGCTACTTTAAACAAAAATTGCAGTTTGTCTATTCTGTACATTTAAGGCCAAACACTCAGCTGGTATCAACCCCTGTAGCTGTAAGGACAACAAGGAAGCTACAGCAGCTGAGCATCTGGTTCCTGACTTCTCTATACATGCAGGAAGGCTCCTAAAGCATGGAAGCTTGGACCAGTTATGCACTGACAGAAGCTCATTATATACTGGAGTTCTCATGCAGCAGGAAAAATGTTAGTTTAAGTATAATCCCTTAAACAGTCATACCATAATAATGGTATATGAAGCAGCTTTAAAAATATTATTTTATAATCACATGAAACTCTGAGCTATGCTGATTGTTTTAATGGAATCCCTTATTGCCAATATTCTATTAGAAAGCAGTGTAACTGTAATTTCTGAGGCCTAATGGAGGCCTATTAAAATATCAYGGTACCTAATCACTTAAAGGGCAATTTGTACCCTGAAACACCTATTAATCACTGTATTCCATCTGGAAGCAATTCTGACCCTCACAACAGACATTAGTATGACACTAACTCTGCAGTGAATGTGCTGGGGAGATAGGAAGAGCATGGCAGCACACAGAGAATATGCACTAATGTCATTCCAGGAGGTAGTTCTATACCATGGCACTTGATTTTTCGTTYGTCACTTACATACCTCAGAAGTCAGTCATATTCAGAGGAAAAAAAAGAAAAAAAAAAGAAAAAAAAAAAAGAAGGGAAAAAAAAAGCCAGATTCCTCCAGAACCTACTTTGCTAGCTCTTGGGGCCAAATTCAATCTCATGGAGGTCAGAGAAAGTTTCCTGATGATTTCCATAAGAAGGACCTTAGTTATTAATGCCTAAATATATCACAAATAAACATTGAGGCCTTGAGTAAGGAGAGCACTTAACTAGATGGCAATACAGAGCAGGCTGGCACTGCCATGCTAGCAGTAAGCACACAAATTAAATTCAAAGAGATCCCCCCAGCATCAAAGGGATTTAGAGACTGTTTAAATGGTGTGATCAGGGCTCATTTCCCAGCTGTCCTTCATGAGGTGGTGATAAAGTGACAATCCAGCTAATGGCAGATAAATACCAATGTTACCTCCATTGCATTAAACTGAATTCACGCAGGCACAAACCCAGAAGTGTTTCCCCATGCCCTGCAGAGTTACTCCCAGAGTATCCTAATAGAAGTAGAATTATAACTTAACAACTCAGATTTGAGCTGAACATCAGTTTATATTTTTGTATAATGCCATAAATAATCGTGATTTTTCTAGGGTACTCATACATTTTTAATCCCTGTTACTGTTTGGAACAGACTCAGTGGCTTCCAGAACACTCTTACGTAGTAAAAGCATTGATGACCTGTCCTCTTTATGGCATTTGCATTGCTCAAAAAAAAAGTGATTGCTTTCCTAGGATGACTTGGTGTACACTCACCCAATTTTCAACAAAACTTGCTTCATTAGACCTGACAGCTGCTTCTTAAACAAAAGATTTCTGTTTAAACATGCCTCTCAAGTTATAGTTTTTGGTTTTTGACCTAAACCCATTTTTCAGTTTTATTTTTCCCTCATTCCTTTTTTTTTTTTCTTTTCCTGATCTGCTTTTTAGCAGAGAACTGAAAATAAAAGCAAATTGGGAAAATAACATGGAAAAGAATAAGAGTACAAAAACTGGAAAATGGGAATGGTTTAATTAGAAAATTCTAGTTAAAATATTTGCAACTTTGAGAAAACAGTTGAAAAAATAAGGTTTTAAAAATTTCAAAGACACTTATGACTTGTTTCCACATTGCAGACCAGCTCCAATTTAATCATAGAACAGAATAAAGATAATCTATATTTTTCATTTCTGAACAAGCACTATAGGGTATATCTACATTCTGTCCTTTGAAAAGAAATTGGAGWGTAATCCTTTGAAAAGTAGCTAAAATACCTAAGTCACTTAGGTGTTTTTCAAAATTGTATGTATAATGAACATTCTTATGTTACCTTTGTGCCACTTATAAAGCTATGTAGTGTTATAGGATTCCCTATTTTAATAAAAAKCAATACGAGCAGAGATATTTTAAGTTACATTCCAGAACTCATTAATTTATTACAACTCATACTATGCACAATAATCAGTGCTTACTCTGATAAATTCTTTGTTTTTCTTCTGTTTGTTCCTTCATTTGACCTCTGAGCAAATGAAACATTTCTACTACACTTTACTTGCTTCCTAGCTGCATGCATTCACATGATTTGATCGATGAGTGAAAGCTGTAAACCCAATACTGAGCAGTAAACAAGAAGAAACTCATGTTCTTAAACACAGTGCAAGGAAATCTTAGTACCATCCTACTCTAAGTATGCATCTTAACCCAGATTCTTTCACCACCAGTCTAGTTGGTGCAGGTCCAGATTTCAAGACAATGCACTGATTTTGTAAAAAATTCTATTCAGCTGTAATTAAATACTGAGATGTTAAAGGTGAATCTGGTTTAAGATGAATACCCAGTGCTGCTTCTAGGACAAAGCCCAGGCTTGAATCACTAAGTACCTAGGAAAGAAAATGCTCTGAGTTATTTTCTTATGTTACACCGCATTTAATTGGGAGACAGATCTTTTACGTGTCTTGCTGGATTTTCATTTAATTTTTTATCAGATTTGCACGAATTTGTTCACAATAGACAAATATAAGCCCCCTACATTGAGGACAAAAATATCTATTATATAAAATAAAATTAGGATCCAGGTAATTGATTCCTTCTGTTTCTACTTTTTCTGCTATTGATAAGGGCCTTTAGTTTGCTGTAGTCCCCTCTCATCTTCTGGGATTCTTCCCTGTGCTGCCCTGCCTGCCTGCTGTCTTTGCAGTACTGGTTGATCATCTGCATCTCGGAGTGGCTGAAAGCCCCCACAAAGTCCTTGGGGTGGAACTGCAGCGCTCGCACCGAGCTGGCCCAGGTCCAAGGGGACCACTTGTCAGTCATGACAGCCACCATCTCTGAATCCAGCACCTTGAAATTGATCTTTGCCAAGGTCTGCTTGAAGTTGTTCTCTGTTGCGATGCAGTGGTAGAGCCCCCGGTCGCTGTCCTGCACGGAGCGAATCAGGAGCCCGTGCTCAGTAGCTATGATCCTCTCGTTCAGCTTCACCTGCAGAGCAAAAAGGCAGAAGGAGCCTTTAAGGGAAGGTTATGGAACAACAGAGTATTGGAGCTTCTGGTAAGCTTCACTTCACTTTCTTAAAGTTACTATATTTTTATATAATTATCTTCAAGAGATCATGTTTAGAAGAGAGTATACCTCAAAGAAGGCAAGCGTTGCTAAAGAAAATGACTTAAATAATTTTATTTCTTGTGTTAGAATAAATCTGATCAGGACGTAGACAAAGATGAAAATCTGGAAACCACATGAAATAGAAGTTTTCATAATGTTTGAACAGTAGAGTTGAAGAAATGAACTTTTATTTGCCCTCTTGCACTCCTGAGAATGTCTCTTTCAGCATCAAGAGAATGCTGCTGAGACTCAGTGGAAAAAAGGTGCAGGACCAGAGAGGCTAATTTGGCATTGAACTCAAGGTGGCTTCTCAATAAATATTTTGACTTTGAGCAGGTTCCTGCTGAAGAACTCTATCTGCCGTGCAGAGTCTGCAGCCTATAAAAAATATCACCACAGTGKTCTCAAGTGGGACTTGGCTCAATGTTAACCAAGAGCACAGGTACTCTCCTATTTCCTTKCTGGCTTAGACTCTGCACTGTCCCAGGAGATGGTCACATCATCTGAAAGAAGCAAGTTACCAGAGCTTGTTATCATCCAATTATAAGTGAATGTGTAGATGTCCCTTTGCATATCAGTATGAAGTAAAAATTGCTAGTTCAATCCATTATGAAAGGAAACCACTGCTGGTATTTTTCTGAATGGTTTTTCTATTTTGCTACTGTACTTTGCATTATACTTGGTTCTCTTGGGAACTAATTTACTTACTATAGTATTCTGCTATTGTAAACTTTTGTAGACATTGTGGAAGATTTCCAGACATCTGAGAGCTTGAAAACTAATTAACACTTTGATTGCTTTATTCAGCCTGTGGTACCATGAAACTGCATTGATTCTAATATATTTACTGAACATAAGAACAAAAAAAGGGACACGTTCTACTGAAGCAATGGGTTAAGGAATGGCACCTATTGCCAAGACATAGCTTTGAATAGTTAGAAAACTCAGTGAGACATTTGTAATTCTCCTCTGTTTTTGTAAAATGGCCTGATAGGAGAATAATACTTTACAGTATTTATAACCTATCAACAGACACCACATTACTTAAAAGCTCCTTTTGAAAGATGTTTCTTTTTATTCATATAGTAAGTGCCTTGGATTTGCAATGAATTTTTTCCCCTTTTATATTACTTAAGGAAGGAACATTCCCCATAAACAATCATACTGTATATTACAGTGCTGAAACTTGAGAGCCTTAGAGAGTGCAGTAATGGAAAATGTGATTGCACCATGGTGAGGAAATGCTTTTGTCAATACGTGTTCTTAGCCTGGACTAGTTTCTTGCTAAAGAAGCCTTTCACATTTCTCCCACTTTTGCCTTTTATCTCTTCAATAGCACAGAGGAGCCACTGCATGCTGACTTCTTCCTGGACTTTATACAAGTTCTTGCTTTTATGCCTATTTCCTTAGATCAATAAGAAGTTCTGAGCGCTGCAAACCTTCAGTTTGCATACAGTAAGGTGTGAAGCAAAGGTTCTTTAATTTTCTGTAGCTGTTCTGATCCAACAGAAATCTGTGGGGCTGAGGATGAAGTCTGAGCTGTACTGAGCCTGCTCTTATTCATATGAGTAAATGATGGTCACTGTCCTGCCTCCACACAAATTCTCCAGCTTCACTGTAGCCAGACTGCCGGATAAAAACAAAAACTGTTCCCTCCCTTTATCTGGGGAGGGAATCTCATGCTGACTGAGGATCCTCCCAGAGCTCCTGTTCACATAACTCACCTCTTTCCTCCTGTCATTGTCTTTCTGTAGCAGCCATTTAATAGAAGCCTGAGGAGATTTAGGTGTGCATTCCAGAAAGGTGGTATTGTTTTTTAYTCCATACTGCACTATTTCTGCTGCGTTTCTGTATGCTAGAAAGAAAGAAAAAAAAAAAAGAAAGAAAGAAAATGGAAACAGGTCAGGATACTGTGAATGGTGATTTGATTAAGAAAACACATAACTCTTTGCAATATAGATTAAATGAAGTATGCCTGATTCTGATATTGGCCAAAATTAAATATTTTTTAGGAAAAATTTTCAAATAAATTAAACGGAATGTGAAGAAGCACATTCAGTTTCAAATATCAATGTTTTCAGAGTGACATGGTCTGTTCTGAGAAATTAGGACACCTTTAGGCTGATAAACTTTGCTGATGGGATAACTGAGCACAGGGACATTTTTCTGTGAAATTATCTCATTCTCTACTACTTCAAAAGAGAATGAAGCATTTAATGTATTTCTTCACACTTCACCATTTATGAGTTGGGAGAATAAGGTTATATGACCAAAATAAAGCATCATGCCCTAAAGAAGGCTCCAGCTACTCCAGCTGCATACAGCATCCCAGGGAGGAAAGAGGGGGCAGGCTGGTCTCCTGCTCCTCTGCTTCTCTTCCAATACATGGAAGGGACTTGGCCCTCAACCTGAAATGTGATGAATTTGTAGACAGGCCAGCAACAGAGAGAAAGACAGATTTATAGCACTCCAGCAACACCTGGGCAAGTGCTGTGCATATGTCATCACTTGGACTTCTTGTGTCCCTTTATAGTCTCCATAGATGAGTAATTGGCAGTCACCAGTAGGAACTTCTGGATGCTTATTGCTTTGGTCCTCAAAACAAAGCACCTCCAGATTTAAAAGCCTGTCTCATATATGAAATACAATTTTTTATTTTTGAGAAAGGAGCAATGGAAATTATTGAAATAATATGAGAACTGCAAATACCTAGAGGTCTGCATGTCTAAAATCTAATTCTGTTCTTGCACAGTCCTAACACTGGCTTTTCTCAGACTCTACTTTATCTCCCACTCTTTTCAGTTTCTTTCATCAGCTGATATGTGAAATTGAAATCCATTCTTCTGCAGGAAGGAGACTTTGCCTGTTTTTAGTCCTTCAGCACATTTAGGAAGCTGTACCAAAACCAATTCTAACTTTTAGGAGAATAATGTAGAAATACTTCACACTCAAAATGCATTTCTGTAATGGCTATAAGGGCTAACACAAACATAACAATATTAAAACAGACACGAAACAAAAACATACAAGATTGCTTAGTTCTTGATGATTTATTTAAAAATAACAATGTGCCAAAAATATTAAGTTTATATGTGCTCAGAGGTCTTCCATGTTTAAAGACTTGGATTCAGCATTATGGTTCTCTATGAGCACGGAAGATTCCTTGGCTTTGCTTGGCTATCTGCTCTTTTGTCCTTTAAGTAGATCTCACTTTTTTCCCCAAACCTAGTCATTTTGCTATAAATGGCTGTAAATTATATTTTGCAAGTGTCTAAATTGTTCTTTCTTTTCATCTTTATTTTTTTTTCCTGAGGAAACAACTGCCATCTACCTACCCTATATCCCACTGCTGCCACCGAAACTTCCTTTACAAAGATGCTAAAACACGTAAACCTATAAATACATCCACATTGCAAAAGTGGCTGGAAAACAAGAAACTTGCTTCACAAGACTGTCAAGGTTGAAACAATTATCCCCCCTCAGGCCAGAATGCAGACAGATGAAATCTCACATTTTCCACATGGAAGGAGGAGACACCCACCCTTGGGACAGACAATGGGTGGGAGGTCTCAGCACATGCCTGCAGGGGAACTCAGCATGCCTGCAACTCGGCTCAAGTTGCTTCAACATGAATCTCTCAGAGTCCAGGTGTATTCTATAACACTGGGGTCATCTCTTGGAATTACTTGCTCAAGCTCTTCAGCTTGATATAAATTACCTAATACTGACTCATTTAAGCAGAGGGATCTACACCCAACTGACTGTTGTGGTCTCTTCTGATCCAGGAGATTCTTCCAACAACCAGAGGAGACTATTTCAGTAGAATTATTATTAACAGAACCTTTCACATGTCACTCTTAAAGCATTGTTCTTTGATTAGAAAAACATCAGTAAAAACATTTACATCAGCTCTATTACTTGGTCATCAGGTGGTACAGATGAGAACATACCTCAAAATTCAGGCTCATAATAGAGGTGAAAGAAGCACAATTCTCTGTGTGCCCTTGGTCTAATGGCACACATTGCCACTGGCTAGCTCAGACATGCACGGGGTTCAAGAGAATTGAATYGCCTTTATATATGTGTTTACTCCTATGACTTTGGGCATATTTGACTGGTGTCCATCAAACTAGAGAAATACTGGCTGGGAAGGCAAAACCTTGGCTCCTCTGGCCAGGCTGACTAAACAGTTGCACAGCTGGAAATAAGAGACTCCATGAAGAAATTTGGAATAGTTTTTTTCCCCACATAAAGGGATAAGGGAATAATCATAAATCAAAAGACAGGCCAGCCTAGATCCTGCTGTTTGCTCAAAGGTGTGCTCCAAAACTCAGTATGGGATCAAATATTCAGAAAAAAATTGGACGTCCAAAGCTTAAATGAATGAAAAGGTATTAATAAAGACTGAAGGGAAATCAAGGTAGAAAAGTCCTCAAATTAACTTTGCCTTTTTCTAGTCAACAGCTTCTCAATTCAAGTATGCTGACCTATGTATTTAATGTCATAACATTTTATCATAAATGTGCAAGTTTCATATAATTGCAAGGAAAGGTGCTAAAACGAAATCAAAACAAAACTCAGTCTTGGAAAATAATTATGCTTTACCAGTAAACCATACTGATAATGTCAGTTACAATGRATCATATAAAGGAAAACCATGTCTTCTTTATATAGCATGAGGATCTCTAAATTACAGTACCTTTCAGGTTGAAACCTCGGCACTGAGTCAGAGGGTTTCCATGTCTCACGTCTTGTCTACGGCTCCTCCTGCAATATTTTGTAAAAACAAAATATTATTCCAAGATAGCTACACTGAAAATAACCACTTTTTTTATTTGTGGATTTGCTGTGTTTTGTTTTTTTTACTAGATCAAGTGTTAGGGATAGTTCATGACCTACTGTGAGTGTGCTTTACTCTTGGCAGGCTTGTTGGTGTGAAGATACTGTTTAGCTGAAGCAGCATCTGTTGAAGCTTATAAAACAGGTGCAGTTTTTGTAGGTAAAGCAGTTGTGCAGTGGAGGTTTAGGGATGGAAGGATCAGAGGTGATAAATGAAAGAGATCTCTGTTCACTCACAATACCCAGCATTCAAAGCCAGAACCTCCAGCTGAAACTCTTCATAAAGGCAAGCAGCTAATAATAAGATGCACAAGATTCATACTGTCATATCTGACACACCAGCACAAAATTATGATAAAGGGCATRTTCCCAACCTCAATTTCACCTGGTAAGTGAAGCTTACCAGAAGCTCCAAGCACTTTATTTTTGGTGCCTGTAGCTACCTTCGTAGCAGAGTGACTGAAGTATTCATCCAGAATGGTGGAGAGCTAAGATTCTATTCCATCTTCTACTCTAAGAGATGTGACTATTTCCAAAATATAATAAAACTCACCAAGTATCAGGATACTTCTAAATAGGGAATTTATTATATAATCTGGATGACAGATGTAAAAATCACGATTCTRTAGAAAACTTTCTGGGGAGCTTACTGGGAATACTGGCATTTCAGTCCTCCTCAGCTAGCAAGTCACAGCTCATAGAATTCAGTGCATAAAAAGCTGGTGCACAGTTTTTTTATTATTATTAAGATATAATATTTTCACTGCTAAATATTGTGTAAGGTAGGACAGTATTTATCAAGTTCAAGAAAAAAATATATTGGTTGTTGCACTGGGATATTAARTAACTATTCTGAACCATGCACTAAGGACTTGAGGATCAGAAACCATAAAAAGCCCCTGGAGCTCCAGTACTACAGAGGGAAGGGTGACACATCTACAGCCACATTGCACCAGGTAGTGCACAAACACAAAGAGTACTCATAATCCCCTGTCATCTGAGCCCATGCACTGTTTGAAAGGGAAATATTTGAACAGTGATGTTTCAAAGGAGTAATTACTGAAATTCCAAGTAAAGTTTTTATGTTTACCATCAAAAAGATTTCATTTTATGCCTTGGGGGTCTTAGCCCTTGTGAACTATTTACATGAGTCAAGGGAGGTCATGAAGAATTTCTGAGTGAATGTCAGAGTTCTTGTGCTACCATGAGCCGCTCCAAACTGTCAGAGATGGCACATTGCTTGCATTAAGCAGTTCTGTGAATGAGAACTTAGCACTTAGATATTAATTAAAAAAAAAAAAAAAGTGGCAGTTAGAAAATAAAGGTGATACCCATAAGGTGTTTTGGGATAAGTTGATGTTGCATGAGGAAATACAGTAATTCACAAGAGACAGAAGTGTCAAAAGAAGCAAATAAGTTTCTTCATACAGCAGAAACTACTGTCTAGACAATGGGATTTGGATCTAGTTACCAATGTTYTCTCCTTCATAATTTGCCTTGTTAGATAAAGAGACAACTCATTTCCTTCACATTTGAAAACCAGACTTTTTTCCATACAGTTAGAGGTGTTTATTTTGGTTTGACATAAAGAGCAAATTGCAAACAAAATATCAGCATGAAAGCAAGCCCCAGCAGAAATAACCCTGGGTGGGTGTACATAATAGGGATGGCAAACTGGAAACTGCACAGGCTGGGTGTACCTGACTGCTCCTTGTACCTTTTGGCAGCTGTGTTACTGTAGGAGTTAGGTGGGCTGAGACTTGGGGATTTTTCTTTTCTTTCATCTCCCATATTCTGACCTTTGTTCCATGGAAGAAAAGAATGAGTTTGCAGACTGGTGGCTGAATATTCTCAATGAAAGCAGTTAACAACCCCACGTACTCTACCAATTGCAATGTGGCCAGTTTGGGCTTTACCTTGTAATCTCAGGTAAGGAATGAGTCAAGAAAACATTGCAACAACAAAAACAATTGTCCAGGGGATGGCATTATTATCAGCAGATCCAAACTTTGCCTGTTTCTGTCAACTGTCTCCCTCTATGAAGGGACAGGAAGAAAACCCAGTGACTATAAGTGGCCCTCTGCACCTGCAGCTCAGGTGCAGACACTGAGCACAGTCACAGGTTTAAGCTGGATATCAAGAAAAGTTCTCCATCCAAAAGGYRGCTGGGCATKGGAACAGGCTCCCCAGGGAAGTGGTCACAGCACCAAGCCTTGAAAAAGTGTTTGGGTAATCCACTCAGGCACATGGTGTGATTCCTGGAGTGCCCTGTGCAGGGGCAGGAGGTGCACTCAACGGTCCTGATGGTCCTTTCCATCTCAACATATTTCATGATTCTGTGATTCTAGAATATGTTACCTAAACCTCTTCTGGGACAACTTGAGCCTGTTTCCTCTTGTCCTTTTGCTTGTCACCTGGAAGAAGAGTCCAACCCCTGCTGGCTACAACCTCCTTCCAGGTAGTCGTAGAGAGCGTACACCTGAAAGATTTGTCCTCTCCGCAGTAACACTTCATTGTGTAYTCTGTAGCTTTGTTTGTATAAGAAGTGAAATCTTATTAAGACAAGAGCTCACTACAGCCTTCTGCTATTAAATATTTCCCCTGGGAGGAGGAAAGATTCTCCTGTTTTGCGTAAGATTATGAGATGGACTATTAGTTCTATTGCAAATTAAACAGAAATTGCTTTCCCTGTCTGCTTTAATAAACCTCATGTCAAAAAGCCCAAATCCACAGGCATTACATGGAAATCACATTTGCCTAAAATTTTCCTGAAAATAATTCTTCTCACTTAGGAGCAAATGAGGAACAAAAAAAATATAAATGAGTTTATTCCTCAGACAGCCCGAGAGATCTTTTGCTGTATTTAGGGCTATCATAATTACATCCATAGTAAGTAATTGAATTTAAATGAAGGGAACAAATGTCTCACTGATTTTGTGTGCGTGTGACAAAAAGATTAATATTTATGATTAAGAACCATTTATTTCCTTTTCTTTCTTTTTCCATCCATTACTTTAAATATGAAAAGCCAAGCTCTTTACCATACRCTCCTGCAGCATACAGTCCTAGGTGATGAATAACTCCAGGCACAACAGTTATGGGGGTATTGTTTGTACATGCTGATGAAAGGAATGAAATCTCACTTCTCCATCACATCACAATGCTCAGAATGAAARCCATCTTCCTGCTAAACACTGCTCACCTTTTTCCAGTGGGATAAAACCTGGAGCAGGAGTTGCCATCCCAGGCACAGTACGGATCTCGGGCTAGGCAGCAGTCAGCACAGGCGGTCCCGTAGATGTGGCAGCGATGCAGGGAAACCTGGGTGACCCCTTCATCTGAGCTCACATACAACTGTTGCTGCAGGAGGAAATGGGAGGATTTAGTTCAGATGTGGAGGAGTTTCACCCAAGACCTGGCTAACGCACCCAAAAAATTTTTCAATTAATTTTGGAATTAACTCAAGGCCAAGAGTGGAGCCAAAATACATCTAAAGTCAAGATCAACAGAAATCTCCCAGGTGAACWGGCCTATATTATTTCCACCTTCCTGCTAGAAAACACCTAGAAACACAGGGGAATGTTAATGGTKTTTTGGACATTGAGTGTCATTGTTCTGTTCTGGGGCAGACAGGCTGACTTAATATTGCTCAGATTTGAGAACTTGGTTCGTATTCAGTGAGGATTATTGGCTCAAGCCTTTGAACTAAGTATTTTCTTTGCACACAGTCTCTTTAATAAATATTATGCAGAGTTCCTCACTGGATCTTCCAGTGCCTACATTTCCAAGATGTAAAACCTAGAGATTACGTTGAGGCTTATGGCCAGATTCTGATAGCCTTATAAACCTGGAAAAATAAGCCAAGAGAACTTTCACAATAAATCAGAGCTTTTGCAAGAGAAGTTCAAAGGGTGTAGATCATTACCAAAATCKGGGCCAAAATGACTGTTTTACTCAAAAAACAAATAATCATTCTAAAAAATATAAATTAATATTGAACAAAAACCCCTTGAAATTCCTTTGATCTTCTTGTCATAAAAATAAAAAAGCACACTGAAATCAACTTAGTGAATAGTATTTACTTAGTAGTAGCTTTGTAAAATATTGAGCAACATCTTGCTTGCAAAATCACAGGATACACATTTTCAGCTTTTGTGTTAAGCATTCAGCAGATATCCTCTCAGCTTTATTCATCATTCTTATTGCCATTGTTTATTACTACTAAAAAAACATGCACAATAGCACCACGGATCCAACAGCCCCAACACTGCCTTTTTACACTGATCAGACAGACTTCCAAGGAAAAATTTCTATTTGGGACTTTAGAGAAAAAMACAGGGAGGGTGAATTTCCTCTCGAAATATTTTTTTTGATTCCTTAATTATAAATCAAAACAAGAAATCTGACACTTTCAGTTAATTAGAAATKATACATAATGAATAGAAATTGTTTTATCTTGGTGCAAGGGCATATAAATAGCTCATGCAAACGTCAGTCAAGTTTTCTGTACTCAATATGGAAWACTTTCCTATATTTATTGTGCTCCACAAGAACTGATATTCTAACATCTAAGTCAATTTGCTTCTCAATTAATAAGCACTAAGCAGGCATTCCACTTTGCCTTACCTTTTTAGATGAAATCTTCATTGATGTTATAGGAGAATTACTCTGAAAGACAAGAGTTACAAATCATCGTCAAGAACTCTGTCCCAAAATTAACATTTAAAAGTCACTAAAACCTTAGTCATATCTAAGTAAACTATACATTTTTATATCCTGGAAAGAGAGCACTCACTCCTACTGCTATTTTCAGAACTAAACAAATGACATATAAACAATTAATGTCTCACCAAATATATTGCTGAAACTCAACCACATTATTATTACATGTATCTAAAAGGTTTTTGTACACTTATAATTAACCTGCATCTGTGCTATCTCAGAAATAGAAGAGCCATTACTTTAACTTTGTAGTAGGAAATGTTTTTGCTTTAATGATGATGATAAGGAAAAATCATAAAATAGCTCATTAATATTTACCATATGATCCAGATAAGAATACAAAGTCATTTTCTTACAAATTATCTACAGTGCATACAGTTTGGTTACCACGCAGCACATAAATTCAGATTGTCAATGATCAGATTATTTTAAAATGGCATAAGTGTTCTTGAATGTTTCATTCCCAGAGACAGTACTGTATTCTACTGTGTGTCATCAGAGCAGTCTAWTAATGTCTGTGTCCAAATCAAACATTAAAGAGCTGGAAAAGGAATTGTTACTTTCCTTGCCTTAAGTCATTATGTTCATCCAAACAAGTGATAAAATCAATGGTCATAAAAATGTTCAGCATTTTTTTACGGTTCAGCATTTGCTCAGTCACAAAGGAAAGCCATAACAGTGGGCTAGGATAAACTGYAGATGACCACAACACAGCAGGGAGGTCAGGACCAGAAAATCTGGCTGTGAGTCATGTGAATTGGCAAAGGTTTGGAGAAGTTTAGAGCTGCTTCATGAACTGTTTGTGGAGTCTGCAGGTCAAATGCAACGTTGGACCTGATGTCACATTTTCCTTTCCTTGTTGACTCTGGAAGAGGATCTCTGTGCACAGAGGCCCAGGAGCTAGGTTGAGGCTGAGATTCCTCTCAGCCCACCTATCTTCGTGCTGTATTWATTTGTGTTTCAGTAAATGGAATCTGCAATATCTTGGTGAAGAGTGTATTTTAATTAATATCACCCACATATATCTTTTTTAGCAGAAGATCTTCAACAAAAGCCTAGGAGGACTAGCTATGCCTTTATGAGTGTTCCTTTTCTTAAGGAAACCATTAATGCTGCCTCAGTAAAGAAGCTTAAATTTTCCTTTTTGTCTCCTGTCAATGAAATAGAGAAAAGGCCATGACAAAATCCTTAACTAAGTTTATRGACACATAATACCACTTGCCCTGAGACTACTGTTTAATGAATAGCCCATCCAAATATTTGAGAGGGATTTTTCAACATGAGGGTGAACATTTTCTTCAGGTTATTTCAACTGTTACATGCCAGAGTGATTGACAGAGGCTATTCCTTTATCTCCCTGTAGTTTTTGTGTTTCTTTTCAGCTTATGTTCTTTTGAACTTGTAGCTTTCTTGGCTCCAGAGGCATGTGACTTTGAAGAACAGGAGTTAAACAAAAACAACACTAATTTGATTTCATTTTGTAACTGAGAACTACGAAGATCTTTGGATAATCAAAGTACAGAAATCTGAAATTCCAACCATACACAGCAACAGCCTCTATAGTGATGCCAGTGATAAAAATCTCTTTCTGGAAGCCACTACAACATGACCTCCTAGAAAACTTATTCTCCAAAGCCAGTATATCAACATAAAAAATAGGCAACTGAAATATAGGAGAAGAAAAGGGCTTCAGCTAGCTCTAGCCTTCATAACAGTCAACATTTCGTAATCTTTATGTGGTTATCAAACTGACAGCATGCACATTTACTTGATCTTTTACCAAATCATGGTTGCCCTTGCCAAAGTCTGTTAGAACAAAGTGTTTGTGTGAACATTCACACTGGAAAAACAGAAGAAGGAGAAAGCCAAACCTGAAAAACCTCCATCTCTTCCAAAATGAGTTCTCCACTTGCAGAGAAGTTGGTGGGTAGAACAACAACTTTTTGTACAGTTCCTTGATCTGCAATAGGTGAGAACAAGTGAGACCATGTAACACAGAGAGAGAGAAATAAAAAAAATTAAAATTTTTTTTCATTAATTATAAAAGGAAACTATTGAAGCAAGCACTATGACACAGAGAAAGGTAAGAAATGTTGAGTATTTTCTACCATTTGGAGTCAGTAAGAATGACAGGATGATTCCTTATACAGGAATACTATCACAGTATTATTCTCATATATGAACATAAGTCATTATAAGGTTGAAATTATTATCATTACTGTTACCATTCTATACAAAGAGAWCAATCAAAATCAGTATATTCTGTTGCTGTACAGACACGCAGAGGCAGAATTTCTCCTAATGATCTTAAAGTAAAACACAATATAAACAGGTAAAAGGGAGCTACTGTAGGATGTGATATATTCATATGTGATAATAAAATGCTAGGATAACTGATGACATGAAAGGTAAACCTTCCAAAGAATAACTCTATCTAGACATAGACACTAAGATGAAAGCTTTTTAAAATGAAATTAAACCAATAATCAAGTACATTATATATTGGTAATAGTTAATATTTTGCTCTGGAAGATAAAAAGAGAAAGCAAGGTGAAGATATTTTAGCTACTGTATCATGGTTTCCCTCTCGAAATACAGTTCCAAGTCTCACAAATCCACTCAGAACAAAGGGGTAAGCAGAAATATGTGGCAATGACAGTATTTTTGCAGGGTGGATGTGATGAGTGAGACCAAAGGGGAGTTTGTGATTAGTTTTCCAAATTTCTTTTGTGAAAAGAGTATGTGCAATGAAGGGGTCCATCTGTGAAGGCTCTTACAGGCTGAGACAGCCACTGAAGTATTTCTGATGTGGCAGAAAAGGCAGACTGTGGGATAATCACAAGAACGAGCATTTTAACTTGGAAAAAGCACATAGAATTCCTCTTACCTGAAAGACCCAGAAACTAGACTGAGTGGAATAAATCTATCTGCTCAATACTGATTCTGAGGAATAAGAACACGTGGYACAGGCTCTGTTCAGCCTTCAAAAGTTTTAAGAGCAATGTAGAGTTGTGCAGCTGATAGAACATTAGCACAGCACAAAATAGGCAAGTATCTACATTTATTAGAAAATTTTAGTTTCCTGTTTGGCAAATTATAATGAAGACAATGTAAACTGAAAAAGTTCAATTTTATTTTTGCTTTAAGCTCAGTGACTAAATTCTATGGCTAGAGCTGCAGGGTAAGATGATTACTGTAAATAATTTACATCTCCTTATTTCACTCAAGGAAGCCCGACATCACCACAACTACTACTACTACTACTACTACTGCTATTTGTTGTTGTTGTTGCTATTATTATTACTACAAAAAAAAGTTTAAAGCCAGAATATTGATATTTAATCACTTGTCCACACACAGAGAGCACATTGCAGTATTTTGTCTTTAAAAAAAAAATAAGGAAAAGAAAAGCTGACAAGACTTAAAAATGTGTAGCTATCAAGGGTACATGCTCAGAGCATGTTAGGCATGAATTTTTCATGAGAATTTTCCACGGAGATATTTATTCTCATTATACAGAGGCATGATAAAACAGTTCCTTCTGAAGAAACTTTACTGAAACCAAATCTTGTGATAGCACAGCTGTGGTCTAGCCTGGGTGCCAGTATTAGCTAAGCTATGAGAACCTGAGAGAGATTTACAAACTGCCAGGACCCACAGAAGTGTTAAACTGCTGCAGATGCCTCCCTCAGAGGAAAGGAGAAAGGGCTTGTGTGTATTTCTTCTCCTACTTAAGGGAATAACCCACTCACACATGTACATGGCTTCAGTCTACCTCTGCTTCTTTGCATTCTTTTATYAATTCTCTCTAACTTAGACTCTAGCTTACAAAATAATCAGAAGTGCAGGAAGGAATTGCAGCCATTTGTGGTGTTTTTTTGAAGCTGCCTGCTAAGTGTCAAGTACCTGTGACCCTGACATACAGGGCACTAAGCATGTTGACAGTGACCTTACCTGCAAAGGAATGTAAGGCTGCTGAGCCTCTGAAGAACCGGTTTATGTCAATGATCCATTAGCACATGCCACACATTTAAAATTCCTACATTGTCTTGAGTCCTCAAACATTGCCCCAAACTGAAATCAGAACTTGAAGGGAGATTTTATCCTGGGCATGGGCACAGAAAATACTGATAATGCCTGAAGCCAAGTCCCTGTGTCCTAATAACCTCTCCTATTTGTAAAGCAGGCTCCTATCTGCCTTTTTGTCACACCCCAGAMGAACACACAGAGTGAAGGACTGTTTACCTTCCTATTCATTCCCTTTGCCTCAGGATTTTACCGTTTGCTTTGACTCAGTATTGTACTCTGATGGACAAATCCTTGTACAAGGGAATGTTCCACTGTTTTAAAGGAGACTTAATACAACGTTTAAAATAAATATTTAAGTAGGCAATAGAAATTTATTGATTAAATAAAATTTCTTAGAGCAAGSGATTCTATTAGTCTGTACATATATATCTCTCTCTATACAACTATATATAAAMACTTCCAAAAATACACAGCTCATAGGCTATAGTTCTCCCATTGTTTCTCAAATAGTCTTGCTACTGTAGCTCAGCCTTTTCCTTAATACATGAAAAGCAAATATTTGTCCCCAAACCCCACTTTTTATTTCTTTYTCAGCAGCACTGCTGTCTTCACTATAAACACAAACTTGTATCTGACAAATCACTTACATGGGTTCACATAGAAAGCTCATGGTATATTTGAGTTTTGTTGAAAATCTTGTTTGATTATTTCTGCTAATAGCAAAAAAGTGAACTATATTCCCTGAGTCAGAGGMAAGGATGAAGCACTGTGCACAGCAGGAGACTTATGCAAAGCAGTGTTTGAGCTGTTTCTGAGTAAATTTCACAACAGATAAAATTCTATGCTGTAAATCAGACGTAAGAGAACATCAAACAAGTGCAGGCAGAATTTTTTCAAGTTTGGTCATTGYATGAAATTAGAAGGTAATCCTTTACAACTCATAAAATTGAACAACATGGTTTCCTTTGCTATTTACTTGTTCCTTCCAAAAATCAACTTGAAAACAGTTCTCCACTGCTATGATTTTACATAGTCATGAAAAAGCTACTATGTCTCCAGAATATCAATCTGCCACTAGAAATGAAGAGGCAGATTTTTGCTCATCACTTTCCCAATTCTTCACTGGGAGCTGTTTGCAGACTTGCATCAGCTCAGCAGTCTGTGAGWCAAGGGGAGATGGACAAACAAAAGGGAATCTCCCTCAAGCTGACAGCAAGAGCACAGGAGAGACTCAAAATGCTTTTCCATTTAAACCTGCTTCACAAATGCAGGTGTCCCAGGCTGACATTAAAGACAATGGCACTGAGATCATATTCCCTCTGAGAGGGCTGAGAAACTGGGAACAGCAAGGGAGGAAAGTGCAGGCTAAAAAAAGTGTAGAATGTATTCAGAGTGGGAAATAAATGAAGAAGGAAGKCATTCCAATAAATGGAATGGAAGCATAAGAGGGAAACCATCATCATCATAATTATAATAATATTTCTTGAAATTCAAGGCATGGTTCTGGACTGGTATTAATCAGCTAAGCTTCATCAATACCAGTTAGACTGTGCCTGATTACATTAATTTCTGGTCTGCCTGACCATGGAAAATGGAAAAAGCAAAGCTTAATGAAAAGACATGAAATATCAGAGGTTTTTGGCTGAATCAGAAGGTCTGAGTATAAAACTCATTCTCTGAATTTTGACTAGYTTTTATTTCCCTAGTTCTAAGTGAACACTGCAGCTGTCAGTAATGTGAGCCTCAAACAGAGCTGGGACCCATTTACCCCTGAGCCACATCACATGGACAAACTGAACTACAAATAAAACCCCCAAATTTTCCACATCATAAAAAAATGACTGCAATAGGCACCAACTTCTACTCTGATATGAGTTTTGAGAGGCTTCCCTCAGTAATCCCCACCCCTGATGTGTCTGACACTGCTGGACACCCTCTAAAAACTTCTTTTCCATGTTTTACCTGTCAGCCTAATGGTAGCCAATTATTTCTGGTCTCTTATCTGAGTGGAACCTGACGTATACAAATAACCTTACAAAGAAAAAAGAAAGCAAAAAGTTCATAGAATGTTTGAAATCTGTCTGAGAAAATGTTGAGGCTCAGCAGAACACCTGAGAGGGTGGCAGGTTAGCAGGCAGGGCTGACAGCCACGTTCCCACGCTGCGTCTGCGGTAGCTCAGAGCTCCCACCGTGGCCACTAACCTCTCTGTGCTCAGTTCACTTATCTGTCAAATGGGGGCAATTTTTTCCCAGATTATAATATCTCTGTGAAACTTCATAAAATTCAAGCTGCGTCAAAGAACAAAAAGACAGATACAAAYGCTCACACTTGAGGGTGAAGTTTTTGTGTAGCCCCAGCTCAGTCAATCTTTTGGGACACAGTGTGAGCTTGCTTGAATAAAACCTGAACAAGGGAAATGAAGCAGGTAGAGGCATGCCCTCTTAACTTACATATCACCTTAAAAGTCTGTGAAAAAGCTTTATATGAACAGGCCAACAAAAGGTTATGAATGACTCAGGCGCTATGACCATGAGGAAGAAGGAAAGCTGTGTCTGATGCCTGTTGTGCCACTGTTGTGTAACATCATCTCCCCGAGCTCACAGTTACAAAGCTGCAGCCAGGAAAACTATGGGAGGCARGCTTGCTCTTTTGACCAGATTATCTCTCGGTTAGAATCTGTAGATCATTTGGCTATGGCATTACTGGAGGCTACTGTWGTCAGCAAGGGTTAGTTTTCCAAAAAGAAAGCCATCATACAAAACCATGAAAATGAGTATTACAAACTTATGCTCTGGAAGCACTTAATGCATCTAGACTTTGAAAACAAATGTTTCATCAGAGAAGAAAAGATAATGAGAAACATCGATCAGCCTCATGCCACATCAGATCCATGTGGCTGACATTAATCATCTCAATAGGCCACATTGAAGTCTGTAGTGCCTTTTTATGACAGTTACTTAGATCTCTTTCCAGAAAAACATATCATATCTTGATAGCAAGAAGCTGAAAAAAATCCTATTGGTGTCCATAGCTGTTTAATGTACCCAAGTTTGACCCAGACATTTAAATATTTTCGTAACACCAGGAGCAATAAAAAAACCCCATGAATAATCTTTTGGTTGTGCAATCTGTGTGTACTTCGACCAAAGGCTTTCATACTGCAAGCAGTAGGTGGCATGCTTAATAAATGAATATTAATCTCACAAATATGTTCTCATGGTGTTTTACTGCTGTCTTAAAACTCTGATAGAAAACAATCTACCAAAGGATGAACACAAAATATTGAAAGCTCAGGTTCTTTAGATATAACTGAAATGAGTAAACAAATTACTCTACAACTCGAGGGTGAGTCCAAAAAATTCAGGACTGAGTCCTGCCCCATCACATAAATGGAATAATTGAAACAGAACTCTAATCCCAAATTCTTGAACTGAATATGTTATTTCTCATTGCAGAGGGAAAAAATACCATCAGAATCGTTCTAGTAAAATATGCAAATGAGTGATTATATTCTTTCCAAGTAAATTATCTCTTGGGTTTCTGTTTGGGAAGACAAGGTAGGTAGACAACACTCTTCTCTTGCAGCACTGCTCTCTACCAGTCCTGGCTTGCTCCTTACTCCAAGTCAGCTGACGCCAGTCAGGGGTGAAGAGATCTCTTAGTGGAGACCAAACAAACCTAGCAAGCTTTGTGAAGTGTTTTGGGAGGCTTTGTGTTTAAAAGCAGAGGAAAAATGGGAGACTGTAATCATTTGAAAAGCATGGAATGCCACATGAACAATGTCCATTCCTGGGATTTATTTTGTTTGCTATGCAGGTGAGCAAGGGATAAAAACCAGTGCATTAACTCTGGGTATGGAGAAGCCCCTGTGAGCACAGCACTTCTCTCTCGGGGAGCAAAGAGAACACTACATTTAGTTCACATCAAGGTGAAAAAATTACAGAGCTGCCTATGCCCTCCTGTGCCAGGGCWACATGATGAAAACCACCGGGGTTGTTGGAGCTCTGTAGTTCTGTAAATTCTTCACTTGCATTCAGGAACTGATTTATTGCTAAGGCTATAGAGGAGGAAGAGAGGAAAAGCTAAACATTTTGTGTGCTTTGCATCTGGCAAGACATAAAACACTCTGATTTCAAGCATGAGACAGGTCACTGACAGTGACAGACATGGCTGGAAACATCTCAGTTCAGCAGCAGTAACTCATCATTTGAGCTGAGTGTAATTGTCACCAGGTGTCAAGTCCCATTGTCTCYGGCTGTGGGGCTCCAGGCTCCCGAAGAAATTATCACATGAAATTTCCCTATACAATGTGGTTTTTGCATTTGCTGGGATGAACTGACACCAAAGCAAATYCCCTCTGCATTCCTTTGGACACTTAATATCTCTATCAAATCCTCCTGAGTCTAACAGAAAGCAGAGAATAAAGAAAACAAGTTTCTCCTCTCAGTGGCTGAAACTTGATCACTTTTATTTTAAAGGGCTGGGAAATGCAGTAACTTGCATTGCAACGATTTCTTTGGAGGAAGACCTTGGAAGGTATTATTGTCCTGTGCCCTGCTCAGGAAGAATAATGCCTGCCCTCCATCTCACTAGAAAGCAGAAAATGATCCTTGTCTCCAGTGTAATGAAGAAGATAAAGCAATGAATAAAAAGTATCAAGAGCTGCACTTTCTGTATCTGATCCATGATGGGTCCTGTGCTAGTACACAGAGGAGATTAACATAAGAACAATCTGAGCTATGTTTAGTTTTTAACAGCTCACGTGTGTGTATGAGGATACATTGATCACCTAATTCAGCYAGATGGTCAGCAAAGGATAAAATGAAATTACCTATATTTACCTCTTGCAGAGTTATTAAAACACTTACTACCAAATTGTGATTTCAAGGACGTTTCAGCTTTTCAATAGTTTTCCAGCTTTAACTRTCACTGCTACATTAGCAATCTATCTGGTCTGGGAACTTATGTCTCAATCTTTTGTACTAAGCTTTAGTAGAATTTGCGTCCAAATAACATTAGGTGCTTACAGAGCATTTTAAAACAATCGCACCACAATACACTGGAAAAAAGAAATAAAATGTTCATTTGAAATATCTGCACTAGCCTACCAATCTATTACTTTAACTAAATATAGTGATTTGTCACAGAAGAAAACTAACAGTAAAGTAAAACTTCTCTTTTACCAAGTTTTCTTGTGCAGTTGTGTAACAAGAACAGTGATGCTCTCTATCAACACTTTTGGTACTTCTACAGTAGAAGAAGACTTCTGCAGGCAAGGAGAAAAAAAATATCCCAACAGCTCACTAAGTCAAAAATTGTATCTGGATTAATTAAACTAAACCGAAAATGTGAGTTTATGTTAGTGGTGGGGTGAGGGAAAGGAGAGGAAGAACCCACCTTGTATAAAACCCTGTCCTAATTAGGTTTAGTATTTTCCAACAGCTGCAGATAGGAGAGAGTCAAGAATCCTTTAAAACTCATTTATCAACTTCCCGCCAAGAAAACAAAAATATCCAGATCAAAAACTTACTAAATTCTCTGAATAATTCATTGCCCTGACTATGCCTTATCATAYACTAAGTATTCACTCTGCGTCAGATGGAGACTTGGTAAAGGTTTGGGGGAAAAACATGGAATCACAGAATTGTTTAGGCTGRGAAAGACCTGAAGGAACACCATTTGGGACCAGCCACCAGCTGGATGTAACTCCATTCACCACCACTCTCTGGGCCCAGCTCTCCAGCCAGTTTATCTCAGTGAACAGAGCTCCCATCCAGGCCATGATCAGCTGGTTTCTCCAGGAGAATGCTGTGGGAAATGGTGTTAAAGGCTTTACTAAAGTCCAGGTAGACAACAGCCAGAGCCTTTCCCTCACCGCCTGTGTGGGTCACTCAGTGATAGAAGGAGCTGAGGCTGGTCAAGCAGGACTTGCCTTTCACAAAGGGGTCTGCCTTTCCATGCTGGYTGGGTCTGACCCCCTAGTAGTCCTGCACACACCATATGATGGCACTCAAGATGATCTGTTCCACAAGCTTCCCCAGCTAGGAAGTCAGCTTGGCAGGTCTGAAGTTCCCCACATCCTCTTTGCGTCCCTCCTTGTGGATGGGCATCACATAATTTCCAATCAGCTGGGTCCCCCCCAGTTTGCCAGGACTGCTGCTAAATGATGGAAAGTGGCTTGGAGAGCACTGTGCCAGCTCCCTCAGTATCCTTGAGTGGATCCCATCCAGCCCTAAGGACTTGTGTGTGTCTAAGGGGTGTAGCAGGTCACTGACCACTTCTCCTTGGATTATGGAAGCTTCACTCTGTTTCTTATTCCTGTCTTCCAACTCAAGGGCTGGGAGTCTACAGATCTGGTCTTGCTACTAAAGACTGAGGCAAAGAAGGCATTAAGTACTTCAGCCTTTTCACTGTTTCCAGTAAAGGATGGAAATTCTCTTCAACTCTCTTTTTGCTGCTAATGTATTTATAGAAACATTTTTATTGCCTTTTACAGCAGTAACCAGATTGAGTTCTTGCTGGGCTTTAGTCCTTCTAATTTTCTCCATCCATAACTAAATATGAATTAAGTGGTTTTGTTTTCCTTTTACTGAACTGCAGAAACCCACAGCATGTAGAAGACATCTGGTGCAGTCCCACACTCAAAGCAAGTCCTATTAGAGCAGGCTGCTCAATGCTGTCTTTGTTGGATTTTGAACCTTTTGAGTCTCTGAAGATGGAGAATTCATAACCTCTCTGGATTCTTTTTCCACTGCTTGATCATGGTGATGGCAAAACCTTTTTCCTCTATATCTATTAGSACTGTCCCACACTGCAACTTGTGTGAAATCCCTCACCTTGGCACTGAGCACCTTGAGAAGAGTCCCATCTGGTTTTYTCCCACTAGGTAGTTGCACCCACCCATTTGACAGCTGTCAACAGCATTAAGGTCTCTYCTTAGCTTTTCCTGAATAAACCCATATTTTCAGCTTTTTCTTGTACATCACATCATATAGTCCCTCAAGTGATCTTGGTCCATTAGGTCAATGTTTTCTTTGTACTGGTGAGCCCTCAGCTGGGCACAGTACTTAAAACAGGAGCCRAATAAAGGAAAAAAATCCTTTCCATCAACCTGTTGGTTGGATACACCTGCACACACAGCACAGTGTGCAGCTGGCCTCCTTTGCCACATAGGAACCCTGCTGATTTTGATAGTTGGAGAGGTTTTTCTAAGAAGAGGGAAGAGCATTACTTTTAATCCTTTCTCTGCAGAAGCCTGAGATTCTTAAGAGATTTTTTAGCACCCACTTCCTAAATCTAATATAACAATATGGTTATTCCCAGCCCCATGTGAGTTTGTTGGCAGACACAGTTATTCTATAAGCAGAAAACAATCATATGTGAACCATAATAATATGTAACCCAATAATATGTGAACCATAAAAGCAATGCAAGCCATCTCTGTAATAATTTTCTGATGTTCAGACATATATTTGTTCTCCTAGAGTTCTTTTCCTTTGTTCTACTTGAAAGTAAAAAAAGTAAAAAAGATTAGTCTTTGTGCCTATTGACCTCTAACGCCCTGTTAAACCAGTGGGAGTTTCAGATGCGACTGAGTCCTAGGGTCTAGTCAGAGTACCACTCTACTTGTCTGCTTCAATCTAAAGGGTGTGATTCATATCAGAATATGTTTAAAACTCTAAATTGATCAGTACAAGAATCACTTAACCTGTTCCCTGCAGACTTCAGACACATAACACYAGATTCAAATTTGATGTAAATAAAAACAAAATATAGGTTATATTAGACAGAAATTATTTTGGAACACTTGGATCAAGTTCTCTGTGTCCACTACTGCTAGGACTCCAACCATTTGTTTCTTTTTCTCTGCTAAGTACTTCCATATTACTACTGTTTTCTAGAGGAGTTGTTTCTGCCTTTGCAACATCTTGATCAGATTGTGCTTTTCTTCAGAAGTAGCTTGCACAGCATATATTAAATAATGATGATGAGAGTGTAAAAAATTATAAAGCTAGATTTTGGTATTTTTTTCTTGCATTACAGATCATCAAAATCTAATGTTGAATCATATTGCAGACAAACCACATTCAAGAGAAGTATTATAATCTGGATCCAATAAAATATATACCAGTGTTGTTTTTTGTACCAAAATTAAGATCAATACATTGTACCACTTGCACATAATGATGTCTATAGTAAAAAGAAAAATACACAGAAAGTAAAGAGAACATAATTAATGGATTTCTATAACATTTCTGTATATTGCAAACATTTAAACAAATATTTCTAAAAGCTATAAATTGTAAAAATCAGAGTTGATTGCAACACTGCAACAGAGGAAAATGAATGCTGCCAAATTTGTCTTACCTGTTCCAAGAAACAAGACGTGGTATCTCCCATCAGCAGCATTCACTCGATCCACAGCAATCTTTGTGTACTTGTAGTCAGCTCCTATCCTGATGATTAATGGCCTCTTATGTATTGGGTAAATGGGATTAAACATCAAAGGGTGGTTCCTAATGAAGGTCACAACATCRTCTGGAAACTCTTTGGTTGTCCGCACATTGGGTGTGAAGGCTCCTCCTGGGCACTGCAAGAAACAGGCACAGTAATGAYGAACAGTACTTATCACGTTTCAGASAGTTTTCATCTCCAKATCATTWACAAATATGGACAGAGAGTTGACAAAGGAAACTCCCAAAAAARGCGCTTCAGACTTGGGCCAAAACTTACTATATTCCAGTAAGGGGAATGAAGTGTTGAACAGCTACACTTTGAACTCTCATCACTTCTGATAAAACAAACCAAACTGTATTTTCACACTTTCAAAATCCAGCTTGATGACAAAGATCTGCACTGCTGAACCTACTTCTACACGTTTTATGCTTCTAAACTGCCTGTTCAAAAACAAAAAAAATCCAAGAAGTTGGTATGGGAAGATACCAAACTTTCGCATCTGTTTTTTTTCACAGAATTAGTTCAAAGGCAGAAAACAAAAYCTGATACTTAATTGCAATTTGGCCAATATTCCTCTTGTCATTTTGTTGATTATAAGATGATGAAAAGGSCCATGACTCACTCATCTTCATTTGAAAGAGAAATAATATGGAGTTGATGAGGGAGTCCCATAACAACTTATTTATATCTGAAAAGGTCGTCTATACATTCCCCTATGCCTTAGAAGTAACTGAAGTCCACAAATACTTTGGATGTTTCTTTAAATATAATGAAGAACCACCCAAATAATCATCCCTGAGGCATTCTTAGCCTCACGAGAAAATAAAAGCCATCTTAGAAAACTCAACTCTTTACTGAGTTTGAAACTAAAASGAAACTGTGAAGAAATCAGAGCTATGTCAGTAATTGGTACAAAGTTCTCCATCTACTTATGTTAATTTACTTGTTTTTCTTCCTCAGCTACCAGTAGCTCACTTCTTATTGCTGCTCCTGAGCTTTCATTTTTTCCCCCTTACTGTATTTCTGAACTGTGAAACTCTCCTCAGAGTAGTGGAGATATTCAGAAGTGTTTCAACACAGTATTTTTCCAATTGGAAAATGATTTGTTCAATAAAAAGCACTTGACGGAAATTTGTTTATTTTGATGAGGGCCATTCTTACATCTAGGATGGAATTTCTGGTCAAAACCACAGACACAAAATAGCCAGTAGCTTAGGGAGAGATTTACCTCACCTGACTCCTACTCYCTTAAAGTTAGGCATTTATTCTTAGGTTTCCTCTGTAGTCAGTAATTCAGACTGAACACCCTGCTTTTAGATGGCTAAAATTACATAAAATGAATCATATTCTGAGAGACTTAGAATCTCTCTGGGGATATCTGAGTCATGTGTCCAATCTACCTGATGAGCTGCAAGGTTAGAATTTGGGTTTTCACCGACTGGGGCATCCCTGTAACCACAGGCAGGAGTGCCTGTTCTACCCTCACTGCTAAAAGCTCTGAGGGTACCCAATAAACTATTCATTGGGCATACCAGGAAACAAGTAGAGAGGGGACTTCAGCCTAGTCACAGGCTCTAGAGTCATCTTCTGGCTCAATTAGGAGTTAATTATTTATACGAAGTAGAACAGCTCTGGTAGGAGCTCTTCAAAAGAAATTGCTCTGGCATCAGTACGCTCCAGGAAGAAGAACCAGAATTCAGATCAGACATGGGTTGTTTCTCTCATCTGACATCCTTGCTGATTTATTTTTCTGGGCTCATATTTATCCTAAGGGTTTTGTTTTGGCTCTCATTAGAAACCATGCTCTAYGTTAATGCTCTAGGATTGCTCACAAAGTTCAATTCTTATAATCTTGCTAGCTCTATCCTCTTCATATTCATCTACATTCCAGAAAATGTATGGAACTATCTGTTAAGATTAGCAATAAATGCTTAAAAAAGAACAGCATTCATCATTAGCAAGATTATTCTACTTGGTAGTGTTCTGCCAGACCTCAGTTCCTTTCAAGAGGGATTCTGTTTCACAAACAGTTCAACTTAAACTTTCCTGTCTCACATAGCTCAATTAGAAGTCTTTCTCTGATTCTTTCAACCCTTTATTGTTGAGTTTGAGTCATAAGACTTTTGCCTGTGACTTATTGCAAAAATGTCTGTGCTATGATTCACACCAGCATGACCCTAAAAACTTACATTATATCATTGTTCCGAGCAAAGCTTTAACAAACATGTTTAATCAATTAATTCTTTTGCTAAACCAGTGACAAGCAAAAGATGATACTGAAGAAACCCATAAGCTCTCCCATTCCTGGAGGGATTGAATGGGCATCCTTCACAGCTCATTCAAGAACTTGTCTACACAACTTGTCACACTTGATTATCACAATTCTTTAATTTACAGCATATTCTCCAATATGCTGTAGGTACAAAAACTATTTCTGTAAACTCTGAAAAATGGAAACTACCCTCAAACATCACTGAGTTTAGTAGCAAGCTGCCAATTATGTATTTCTTTTTCCATAAGTAAGTTTTGCTTGTGGAGAAATAAGAAACCACTGGTATTTAGTGAAGGCCAGCCAAACACTGCTGAGTTGATCATGGCCAAAAGAACGTATTGCTTCATTTAATCCTACTGAAGCTACACTGAAGCCTTTCCATTGTTTATCCAGTGTACTGCAACATGATGAACTTTCACTTCTACCCAGAGGTTTAATATGAATATCTATTTAGGCAACTGCAAAGTAGGATTTTCCATGTCATATAAAAAGGCATCCCTGTCTAGCCCAGCATCCCAGAAGTTACAAAAAAAGTACATTCCAGAGAAAAGAAGATCAAGCCCCACAGACTGCAAACTTGGCTAATCCTTTTAACTCTTCGAGCACAAATTCTGAGCAGCAAAAAATGGCCAATACCCAACTTCCACAAATGCTTTGATATAAGTGAAAAATAAAGTTTGTGGCACACATTGAAAAGTGGAACTTTTTTTGGCAGTGCAATAAAAGCAAAGCTGAAGAAATTTCATCTTAGAAAATATGACTTAGGGATACTCTGTTGTGGCTGAATCATGAGGAAGCACAAAAACCAGTGATCTAAAAATGAGCAATGGTCATCTAAAGGAATCTCTATGAGCTATGATCTAAGAATTTATCTTCCAATTCAGAGCTCACTGGCACATCTGGAGAGTGTGCATAATTTCTGTCACCATGTTAAATCCAAATCTGATGGTTTTTCCCCTTTCTGTTGTGTTGCCCAATTTCTTTAGGTCGATCTGGAATACCTCAGAAGTCTCCATGAGGTGAACCAAGAAAAACATGGCAGTGGTTGAGGAAACAAATACAAACAAAACACTCTGAAGCAGCAAGAAACTGAAATGTGACTAATCACAAGAGTGTGAAACTTCCTGTTTAAATGGGTCTTTTTTCTAAAGCCTCAGTGCACTCTTGAGATTAGAGCTGTATGAATTAATTGCAAGGAAAGATTAATGCTAGCATTAGACCTTACTGGAATGTCAGGTATTGATTAGTTAATTCTAGAGATCTGGGAATGTAAAGTCCTAACTCTTACAGCCAGCAACAACTGCACAAAAATGTCATGAAGAATTGTGTGAGCAGGGATTGTGTGAACAGGGAGACCTACTCCATGTATCTGAGCTATTCTATGTATGAGAGAGAAAGAAAGAAAAAGAACAAGATTTTGCAGCATAAAACCAACTCAGACTGCAATAGTGATACGGTTAAAGGTTCCCACAGGGACTGGAAAAATTAAAATAAAATTTAATTTCCTGTGATGAATGGAAAAGCACCAAACTGTTAATCTAAAAAAATATAACTGTATTGTTGAGAAATAATTCATGATTCTCCACTTATTTATTTTGTTCTGATACTTGAGAAACTGTAAGATTTCATAGGAGTCAACATACACCCACACTACCATACTTCATTTAGCAAATATGGATTCAGAGATGATTCTAGARAAAGTTCAAATATTCTTCATGAAAGCTTGAAATATCAGATGTTACATTTCTGCTACATATAAATTAAGAATAGTTTAAAAAGGTAAGTAAATAAAGAAAGAAAAAAAGAGCATTAACAGCAATTTATATACATCATGATTTGAAAAGTAAGAAGAAACAATAGTTTTGTTTAAATACTTCATGAGATACTTTTATACAACTTGGAAACAGAGCTAGCTCTAATTGTGTACAGAATTTTTGGAAGATTATAAATACCCCTGATACAATGAAAGGAAGTCCTGAAAGCAAGGCACACAAAAAGCATTCTTACAAGGAAGATGATGGTGAACTGCATGGTAAGAAAATGCTTTTAWTTCTAATTCTCCCTTCTAAGATTCAGAACCTGGCATGGTATGACTYAGTCAAGTGACAAGCCCCAGAAATCTCGAAATCTCCTACTACATCTCCTAAGCATCTGAGTAGAGGCGCAAGATTCTAGAGAACTAAAGAAAAATCATACAGACAGAAGACAGACTTACAGACATTTGGATCCAGGCWGTGGAACACACTAACAATGCCGTCTTTGCAGGCTTCTTTATTTAGCTACGTTTTGCACAAATGTCCCCACAAAATGGAAATGTGCATGCAAACAAGGGAACTATCACYTAATTAAGCAGAAAGAGAAAGAACAACTAACACTTTACACGACTTTTAATTCTTTCTAGAAGACTTCCAGACACGACATGATTTGCAGTTGGATTTGCAGGCAACTGAAAGGCAAATAAAATAGTCCTGAATTGTAACTGTCACAGTCACATAAAGACTTTTGTCCTGGAATAAATAATATTTATTTATGCATTAAACAACGACAAGCAATTGGCAAGACTCAATAAACATCTTCGTACTTACAGTGCCAGGTCGTGGGTATGGAATTCTGCCCTGATATGGAATCAGCTGGTGGTTTGGGCCCTCCTTGTGTGCAAATGGTCCATTGAACACAGTCTGGATGTCAGACAGATGATACACGCACACAGCTGAGCCTTTAAATATGGAGCTGAAAGACAAGAGAAAGTTAGCATTGCAATCTACCAASTTTTTTACAGCTTTTCCATAATTTTGGATGGTCCAACGATGAAAGATATCTCTAACATAATATTGTATACAATTTATTGCTTTTATATGGATTTAAAACATTTTAAATCAACTAATCTAGCTGCCCAATATGCACCATTACTTCTTAAGACTTAGCACCTTTCTGAACAGTGAACTGAAAAAAGAGAGAGGCAGGCACCACCCTACTGGAGCAAAAGTAAGATTTCCTAATACTAAATATAGAAGAAATATAATCTGGCTCCAGTTAAATATTGCTGACTTCAGTGAGGCAGGAGTTTTATAAACTTTGTACTGCCAAGCTCAGCACAGGTTTCCAGAACTCCTACCAGTATATTAACCACAAGATCTCCATGAGCCTCTTAAAATACATGGCTAAAATATTAATCAAAACATCCAGAGCAATTACAATTGTTTGGATTATTACAATCGGTTTCCAGCTTGTTTTGCAAAAAATGGGGACAAGATGTGGCTGTAAAGGAATTACTCCTATACAGTCCTCAAATCCACCCATAAAACTGGTCTTATGAAGACCCAAGTTTGATGCTTGGGATCAGCTAAGAAAAAAGTGGGCATGCTCTTCCCACTGCTCCAGATTCAGCCATGGGTCCAGGTAGCACAAGCCCTGAATGGTCTCCATCACCCCATGATGATGAAGGGCACTAGGGGAAAAATTTCCAGATTGATACTAAGGCTGACTACAGCGATTAAACTCCCTCAYTTTTCCTCTTGCTGCATGCAAGGTTTGTGGTATATATTTTTAAAAAATGGAAACTCTAGACAAGTCTAAAATCTGCCTAGTGTTAGCTGTAGGATGAAGATAATCCAAGTAACTGTTTTCAATTGAAGAAGAAAAAACACTCCAGAAAACAGCCTGAAAACATTACACATAGTGTCTAAACAAAAGAAGTGAAATCCACATTGCTCTCAGCTATATATGGATTAGCAGAATGAACCTTTTAGATGGATTATGKTATTTGTGGAAATTTTACTAGGTATTAATAGATTTTGAGAAATGCATTTAGTCCTTCCAGATGTTTTATGTTAGATTTACAGGATATTATGACAGTAAAATAATTTAGCTCGGTATTAATCTATTTCCTTCTGTATGATTTAGATAAAAGTACTAGTAGTTATTACTTCCTGTGATGTTTCTCTCTTGCTACTGTTATGAGTTGGAAGTTTACAGAGATGAAGATACAGGAACTATTAGGGAGTAAAAATCCTTATGGTTTCTGTATTTAACTAGATAAGATATTCAAACTATAGTTGAACAAAAATAAAGCAAGAATACACTAATGCAGGTGTAAAAAAATTCAGTAGAGAGAAAAAATAGCTTGAGAGCCAGGAAAAAGTGAAAGTTTCTCTTTTTTGTCACCTTATATGTTCCTGTGATTCAAATCTTATTTCCACTGACAAATACCAGAATCAGGTAGAAGTATTTCCAGTTCAGTCATGTTGCACCCCCAACCTGTGGTTTTACTACTAAACATAAGCTCCTCCTTTTCTCTTTTTGTGATGTAGGAATTMCAGATAGCACCTAAGTTTACAACTTATGTAATGGGTTTTTTTCYCAATTAAATATCATAGAATCATATTCTCTTATCATATTTACATATTTGAGTAAGTATACCTCTATATCCCAGTGAAAAAACTCTTGGAGAAAAAAATATCTGAAAAGAATTTTTTTACTAAAAATTGCCATTAAAGGAATTATTAATAATAAATTACATAAATTTCTAATTTGATAAAATAATTTAAAATAAAAAAAAACAAATCCAGAAGATTTCTTTGAATGTAAGATATAATAGCTAAATAATAAAGGGTAGCATATCAGAAATCAGGGGATAGTAACCAATYTTACTCTTTGTTAACACTATGCAGTGAGGGCAAGAGGAAAAATAAAAAAAATTAAGGTAGAGGTGGAAGAATCTGTTGGTCCACCTGTCTGTCTATCTTTGTGGAGAGTTTCAGCATAGTGAGCCATATCTAGGTGCTTCCACCATCCTTGGGAGCTCAGTAAATGTTTTCTAAACCAGACATTAAGTGAATACAACTGACTGGAAACAGGGAGCTGCAAGGAGGTAACCAGATGCCACGTAAGCTTGTCCTTTTGTAGCCAACTGAAGYCAATATGTTTATTTGCCATCTCTGTGATCATCAGCCAGCTGAGAGACTGGAAATGACTTGTATGAATTCATGTAAGATATCCTGGTTTGATCCTTCAGGGTGCTGGATGCTCTTCAGGAGGTGTTAAGTGCTCTCAGATGCCACATGAGCCCACTGCACTGAAGTCATTTTAGCTTTCCACTGCTGAGCAGTGACAAGTGGCCCTCCATGGAAATGTTTTGCCAGTGGCAGCTGACAGTATGTCAGGAAGCAGTTTGMTCCAAGAAGCACAGCTCTGACATAAATACCATCAGCAATGATGCTGAGACTCCTGTATGCAAACCACAGCCACAGCAGAYACACAAAATTGCTCAGCACAGCCTCATCCACAAAATATCAGTTTCAGCTTTCATACAGAAAATTCAGCAGTTCAGGTAATTTTTTTTCAAATCTCCATGTTTACCTTGATGTTGTAAAAATTCCATACACGAGCRTTGTTCGGGGGTTATCTGTCTCTAAGAGAAACACATCCTCTGTAAGAAAGAGAAAGAAAAACATTTTAAATAGTAAGAAAAACTTTATTTTCCAGTTTAATTGATGATTTTATTCCTTCTAAAYTCAACAGTAGTTTTATCTCAGACTTGAATGGGAAAAAGGAGACTTAACCACATGAACAGAACACAGATGCATAAATCTAGCATTGAAACACTCAGAAACAAATTTGGAAATTAACTCCATGCCCTCTAGCCCTATGAAGACAGAAGGCAAAGATTTTCAAATACATTCGGGATCTATGTCACACATTTTTCTCAGATGTATCTTGTTTCAGCAGGTTGTTAASCAGTAGGAAAACATTAAAGTTGCAGTAGGTTAAAGACAAAGAGTTCCCATAGATGGATGTAATCAAAAACAGGGGAATTAGGTGTTTTATTGTCCAGAACGCACTGGAGTGCCCTCACTAGAGCATTTTCAACATGATATGAATGTCAGACAGYCTTGCAGTAAAGACTGTGAGAGATGTAAAACTCCCTCCTCCTGTTGTGTAGGGATTTATTGACTGCACTGTGCAAAGCTGTACCTACTCACTGAAATGAATTTACCCACTATTACCTCTGATCTGCTGATTTTTTTTACACTTCAGTGAAAACTACTTTAATCTCTGACAGTTTCTCCTTACAAATGTTTTTAATCACTATAATCATGCTACCTCTTAAACTTAATTTACAACTCAAAAAAGACTGAACTGTGTGAGCTTTTTATCACAGAATATGTTCTTTAGCTTTCCATTAATTCATGTGGCTCTTTCATTTAACCCTGAATTTTTAAAATATTCTTTTCAATGTGTCAAAAGCAAAAGACTTCACCATGCAGAACTGGAAGTGTTATACTCTCCTGAATTATACATGAGCACAGAAGCATGTGTTTGCTCTCTCCCCGTTTTCTGAATTTCCAGCTGTGACTGTATTCTTCCTCTTTGCTAGGGAATTGTGCTGGGAGCCCATGCTGAGAGCATTGTCTCCTATTCACTATGGCCCTACATATTGTCATACAAGAACCTAAAAGCAGTTATCCTACTGCTTTGTTGAAGAGGAGGGGGTTGGTAAATCACAGTTCTGAAAGATGAGCTGCTGTGGCAGTGCTGAGGCACTGCAAACCTCAGAAAATCAGTCCTCCAAGCACCTTGCACATTCCAAGCTAGAGCAAGTTAGGATCTGCTCCTAGGCCCGGTCAGGTCCCACKGAAACCTTGAACTAAAGCAAATACACCAAACAGTTGTAAATATGTAACCTCAAAAAGACTCCAAACCCCACTTGCTATGGTGGGAATCAGGAATAATAATCAAGAAAAAAGAGAGGATACAATGGAGAGAAGATCAGAAGCAGATGCAGACCCAGTGCAGGGCACATTAGCTGCTTATAATATTTATATTTATAGTAAAGCACATACCAAATCTTCAAATACGTGAATTTAGAACCATGATTTTGTGCATTTCAGCTACAGAAAACATAGAATTTGAAACTTTCTGGTAATGTTGTTTGGCATGTAGGTATCAAGCTATGCATCTATTAATTCCTTCATGAAAAGAAACCTCTTGTGATTGCTGTATGCATTAAATATTTACAGTATTTCMTATGTTGAAACAAAAATTTTTATGACTAAATGATTTCTGAAAATTATATTTATGGATAGTGCTATTGCTGATGCCACTAACAGGATTTATTAGCATTATCTTGAATTACCAAACTGAGGACTCTACCCTGTGATCAAAAAATAGAACAAATGCATTATGGAAAAGCTGAATATTACACAGTGCTGTAAGAAACAGTTTCAAAGGGATGTTAAAAACCCTCTATTGTAATCCAAGCTAGTAGCAAAACAGTAAGAGAGTCACTYAGATGTTTCCTTCCAAGAATTAATTCTTTACATACATCATTGTTTTACRTAGTCAAGATTAATTACCTTAATTACCTTATAATTACACAGACTTATGAAGAATTTCTTGATTTTGCTGTCATAAAACTACAAGGGGAATTTTGTCATGGGCTTCTAGTGCTATGATTTCACTGTTAACAGTGAAAGAAACTGAATGAAAATCAATCATTAAATATGCACAAGGCATAGCATTTAGAGGAAATTTTAAGGATGTTTTTTGTGATACCTAATTCATCAAAGTATGTTTCTGTTCCATCTTCATCCATTACTGAGCACACAAGTCTTGCTTTCAAGAATGTTGTCCACTTGTTCACGAGACTGCGCTGACCACCTGTGTCATTCTGGAAAGAAATATGTTTTTCAGAAAAGAAGAAATAAAATACAGCTAATATTTTACTAGGCTTTCCCACATTTTTCCCAGGTTAATTCACTATCTAGATAATTATCTGGTAAATTTAATATTAAAAATAGATAGGACTAAGCCAAATCCCCTCATCTAAGCATTCTATATGCAGAACAAACCAAGAAGCAGTTTTCTGAGTGGACTTTCTCTGCTGGGCTAGCAGGATTGGAGGGTAGGGCAGTAGATTTTTGTGCATCAAAAAAATAAAAAAATTTTTGCGCATGCTGTTGACTGGAAGTGACTGTGGAGCTCTGCATCACTCATTGACACCCAGGATAAAGTCCATGCTATCACTGAAAGGTCTCATGGTTCTATGCAGGGATGTTTCTTCTAGTCTTGACAGCAGCATAGCTGCATCTCTGTGGTTTTTTAACCTAGAAAACCACACTAGCACGTGAGGTGGATGCTCTAAACAGTATTCAGAAACGATGGACAGTGTGGGTCAAGCTAGTTATGCACTGTTGCAAGTCCTGCTAGCTTGGTCCAGAGATGGCTTGGTCACAGCTCACTCACGGATCTTTCCAATTTTCCATGGTTCAGGGTGGGAACTGTAACTGCCAAACCASGTGATGCAGCCTTGAGCTGACAGAYCCTGACCAACTGTGCTGGTGAATGCCTTATGTAAGAGCAGTRTCCTCCAAACTGCATAACATGATGTCACCCAAGGAAAGAAAAAAACCAAAATGTAGAAGCGACTGAAATGAGCTTACAATAAAGTGCTAGACATGTTTCACTGATGCTGTTGGAGTTGGTAATCCAACATTTTGGGTGACTCATAAAGACTCTTTTGACTGGGTAATATATTTTGCCAGTCTTAAAGGTGTTAATACATGAATACGGTGATATTGTTGGTATACAAGTATACAAATATGACTGGCTCAGATTTCTTTTAATTTGCCTTGGGATTCTGCCACTGGCTTCAGTGTAAGTCTAAAAAGGCTTAGGCCTTTCAAAAATCCTTTGGGCTTCATCATAACAATAGAAAACCTAATACATCAGTAATTGTGTGAAATGTCTTCTTGCAAAACACCCAAAAAGGCCTTTAGGCACTTTAACTAAAATACAAAGAATGGAGATTATAAAAGAGATCACATTCCTYAGCATATTGCCAGAGAAGGACAAACACCTTCACATCCAGGTACAGCAAAATCACAAAGCATCAAATTCTAAAGAAAAGCCAAATTAAAGACAGGGAATGTATAAACACTCACAATGATCTTCCTGAAGCATTCCAAAAGAAGGAATGAACAGGCAAGCAGCAATTGTGCATTTATAATTTTTCTCTCATTWAAAAAAAAAATTGATTTCACCAGAGATATTAATAGCTGCTTCAATCATTTTTCAWCTACAGTTGATTAGAGATACAAAAAAAAAAGAAATAGAGACAATGAGGAGTGCTGTGAAAAAAAAATTAATTATTGCCCAGGAATAGCCACAACTCCTGAATTCAAATTTCCTGTGCAAATTTTTAAAGTTAGGCTCACACATGCATCAATGCAAGCAAGCTAATAGAAYAGATGTCATAAAAATGAAAACAATATTTGAAAGTTATATCCACCAGTTTAAAAGCTTTATATTTCTGATGTGCTTTAACTATTTTGAGTGTGAGTGTGTAAGTCTTCACTGCCTAAAGTTCATTTTTATTAAGAAAACAATGTGTCTTATTTGTGCTAAGGACAGCAAGTTTGAAAACTCAACACTGGTAACTATTCTGACTCAGAGAAATACACAAATCCCTGAAACTCTACATTTCCATATTCTTACACGTAAGGTTAGATATATATTACCTGTTCAGACCCTAGCTGTGAGCTCAGTAACAGCTCTTCKTAATTATGAATGGTGACACAGAAACGGGAAATTTTGTCAAATCAAAGGCTTTTCAAACCTTTAGTCTTTTAGATTATCATGTCACACTAGCAGCTTATCCCAGAAACCTGGTAAACAAAACAGTTCTTACTGGGCACACTCTTGCAATCATTGAATGAATTTGCTTTGTGCTGCCGCTGTTGTCTGTGAGTCTTTCTTTGAAGAAGAAGTAGATTTTGGCATCATTGGGGTCAGTGCCATCTGGGATAACATGAGCATCCACAAAAATAGGCTCTGAAATGAAAAAGTTTACCGAAAGGATGAAACCAAAAGATGTATCAGTATAAGCGACGAATGATTTGACATTTTGAATGATCTGACTGCTTCAAGGAAGTGCTGAATATACCAAATATCATCAGGTAAATGGTTCCATGCTGGCAGCCATATGTGCTTGCATCCTCAAACTTTTTTTCACAGCAAATTTTTGGAGGAGCAGTCCAGAAGCAATGGTATTGGATTACTGTAGAGACCCAAAGACTTTGAGGAAGAAGAAAGAATCARAGTGTTATCTGGGGCTCTTAAGGAAAGTCTCATTGAGACAAAACATAAAAGTAAGCTGGAAGCTTAGGAAAATAACAAATAAGGTTAAAAAAAGTAAGCTTAGGAATATAACAAATAAGGTTCACAAATAAGAGAGGAAAACAATTTGTGTAACCCAGAAAAGGAAAGGAGGGTAGGCAACTGCTTGAGCAGCATTTGAATTTGTATCAGAGGCTGGTAAACATAATCAAATGTATGTGTAAAACACTACAAAGGAGAATTAGGGAGAGAGYAAAATAATTTATAACCTTAACAGCAAACATATAATGGACAGTGCAGGAGCCCTCAGAAAACCTCCTCTGACTGAAGGAAGTGGCCCTTCTCCCTGCAGGAAGGCTTTGTCTTTTCAATGATCCTGCAAGATTGCTTGTTCAGTTGAAGTGCAGTACAAAGTTTGAAACAATCTGATACAAAGGTTGAATGTCTGACATTAAACTCATTTTGAACTGCAGCATTTTTCWGTTCACTTAAGTCTATTCTCAATTAATATAACAAATGTCATGACTTTGGTTCTAAAAGAACATGGTGATAAATTGTACTTTCAAGTACCTGTTTTGAACAGGTAGGTTTTGCAGAAAGTAGGCATTTAAATTTTTTTTTTCTCTAATTCATTTTAGGATGCATATGTTAGGATGCACAGGTAAGAATGTATAACAAATAGACTAAAAAATTTAGAGAGCAGACATAGTTTCCCTTTCATAGTGAAATGAATTTGTGAATGAAATCTTGTGATTTCATTGTAGACACAGCCAGACAGGAATAATAAGTCACCATAAAAAATACCAAGACAAAACCACAGTAACTTTGTACTTCAACATACTTGAAGGCTTTTTAAATCTGTAACTGCTGTGTTAGTTGGTTTATAACCTTTCATAGCTACCTCTGCTCAGAGGGGTGACTACCATTTTAATTTAAATTGGTTTCATTGGAAGRAGTCTTCTTACCAGTAAAGACAGGGAGAATWTTCACAGTGATATCAGTGAATCAAAGAGTAATTTGATTCCACTCAGAAATTAGTTTTCCTACTGTGTTTAGGTATCCAATTCCTCACTGCWGAAATAAGTGACAATGATCCACATTGACTTCTCTGTTAGTGGAACACTCCTCTGCACACATTTTGAATGCAAGTGGTGATGAATCTTCWGTGCAGGGATGAATCACCTTGAATTAACTGAAGCTGGCGGCTTGGAACCAAACACTGATTTAAGGCAATATCTTATCCATTAGAGGTGAAGGCACTTTTCTAGAAATCAGACTGCCCTCAACTGCCATTGGAAAGGTTTTSATACACTTGCCCTCAAAAAGCTTGGTTCAGCCTTAATGCAAAAAAAGGCCCTCAGGTAGGGTGGCCTAGGAGCTTGGTTCATGCAGGGGTCCCTCTACATCTGTGCATTGCCTACAGTTTGTATTTACACACATTTCTTCATGGTTCAGCTTCATAAATTAAATTCAGAGACAAGCTCTTTAAAAGATAAGGTCTTTGTTTTAAGCAAAGGAAAGCAGAATCTCTGTGACAYTCATTAAAACTCTGGTAAATTAAAGGCATCTCACCACTCAGCCACTTGGAGTTGTGCTGGTCAGTCCTCACTGCATTCCTCCTGGTCAGACTGCGAAAAATGGCTGCATCTGTCCCCATGAAATCAATATACATTCCTGAAAAAAGCTCTTCATCTGTAAAGAATTGAAATGGAGGGAGTATTGTTATGGCTTTTGGGGGAAAAAAAAAGAAGTTTATTTTAAATTCATCAGTTCTTTATTTACACAGGAGTCTATACAGATAAATAGTGGGTCATGGGAATGAGGTTTTCTCTGATTTACAAAGACTCAAACTAGAATGCGTGAGAGTAATCAGATTTTTCTTAGAGACTTTATGGAACTGTATCATTAAATGCTGCAGCAGAGCTGCATACATGGGAAACCATTCTTGTTAGGAAGTTTAGTTGTTCCATTTGCACTGCTAAGGACCACTGGAGAATAAGGCTAGTGTTATCAAAAAGTATCACATACAATATCTAAAGTATGCACTTCAAAGAATTTTTTTTGTTACAAAAGTAGCTGAAGTGACTGGGTTGAATTTATTGCTGCTGTAAACTGGCAGAACATCTATTGCAGTCAGTGGATCAGTGCCAATTTTCACCAGCAGCATTGCTATGGCTGCCCCAGGCAGCCTCAAGCTGACTTCAGTATTACAGAAGCCAGACAATCATATCACTGAACTTTACTCAGAGTAATATGGAGCAACAGTTGTCCCCTGTTGTGTACTTGGTTCTAAGTATAGAGTGATTATGCTTGAGCAGAATGAGACATGCAACTCCTACATTAACTATGAGCTTCTGCTCCCCGTGCAGGGCTTAAAACTCAGCCCATCAGTCAGGATGTCTATCTGTGTTTGTTTCAGTCTGTGTGTGTGCATAAACATATGTATATATAATTACAATTATAATTACATATACTATCATTTTCTACTCTGTGAATAACCGAGCAATTTCCACTGACTAATGACAATGAAACCCCAGAGTAGAAAACAGTAGCTAAAATAAACTCTAACTCTCAGAGTGGGAGTGGTGGCTGAATACATTCCAGTACAGCTGGGTCCCTTGATTGATGTTTTTGTCTGTACTCCTGGACTACCCAGAGAGTGTGGTCAGGCTGGCAAGAGTCACAGGCTCAGAAATACTTCAGGCTATTTTCATGCTCTGTGTGTGTGTGTGTGTGTGTGTGTGTGTTCATAATCAGCATGGAAGACTACTGAGAATCTCATGAGAGGATCAAAACTCTGGAGACTTTGCTTTTCTGCTGCTAACTGAACTCTGGCAGGGCATCCAGCACCTCTTCTGCTCTCACCTCTCCCCATGATGACAAGATTCCTACACAGGGGATTTAAGCAATGCATTTGCTGCATGTTGCTGAAGCATTTACTTCTGGAGCCGGTATTGACAGAATGATGTCAAATCTGGACAAATTTATAAGTGATTTTGTATACTTGCCTCCTTTCCTCAATCCATCAGAACTTTATTCTTATTATGAAACAAATTGGCTGAAAGAGATCAGGTTTATGGTTCTCACTAAATGTTATGTACAGTCCTGTGCATATACACACACATACACACTTCAGAACAGTACTGAACAGTACACTATATAATTTTAATCCTATTATATATCAACAGTATTACTTATGTCTTAAGCATTCCTAATGTCTGTTTGCTAATCATGTGTCAGGGGAGATCCATCAGTTCCACTTCCTTCTGGTAAAATCCTTAAATTCCACACAGTATTTGGTCTGCACAGCACAATGAATTCACTCTACTTCACTTTGTTACTGGGGAATTACTGAATTGATGAGGTATGTCTGCTTTTATAAATATCCCATAGTACTGGTGGGGAGAAAGATATGCATCCTGCACACTAGTATTGCCAAGCTTCTTCAAAGCACTTTTTTCATTGCTTTGATGCAAATGCATCTCTGTACAGTGCCAAACTGTACAAAGTTCAAATTTATTTTTATAGCACCGCTTTCTTCTGAAGGGTGAATCAGATTTCCTGTATTCTGTGCAGGTGATGCCCAAAATGGTCAAGAAATTGCATCTATATTTAAAAAGGGTTCTTTTGTTGTGGAAGAGTTAGTTGGCCTGGTGGTATTTACTATGTTCTGAAGCAATGGGAGGGAATTCCTCCTGCAGAAAGCTCAAATGTGAGTCCAGTACATTGGCTCAGTCCCCTCATTACAACATGGGCAGAAACAGAAAATGTTCACGTTTCTGGCATGGATATTGAGGCCAAATTCACTAGAGCTTAAGGCTTTTGAAGTGACTGGACTTTGCAACATAAAGTATAAAACTCAATCTGGGGACTCTTTTTAAAAGGAATTTGACCTTCRTGGAATAATTTAAACTTTGTAGATGAACTATGTCATGAAAGATAAGTCAAACTGGAGGGAAGGTCTCCTTAATCACATAACAGAGATCAAGGAAGATAACAAAATGTCTATTAAGATGAACAAAGCTGCCACAGACGTACCGCAGAAAAAAATCAGCTTACTATACAAACAATAAYTCAGAAAGAATGTTCTTTAATGTTCCTATATAAAATCCAGAAGGAACAAGGAAAGGAAACAGTCACTTCACTTAATAATACCAGAATGGCAATGAGTAGCAGTGGACACATCTATCACTGACTTGGAACAAACATTTTCTTTACACAGTGAGTGTCTGTAAACACTGTCCCTAGATCACTGTTGAGATAAAGCTGTAAGTGCAGCCAAGGTTCAGAGAGATGTCTAGGTAGCATTCACCTGCTCTCTACAGGTGTTCACATCTCTGTGAATAGATATATTTACCCATTGTACTAAATATATATCCAGGAACCAAAAAAAAAAAAAAAAAAAAAAAAAAGGCAATTTATATTTTGATCAGGCCATGTAGGACAGACTGTATTACACTCTTCTTAAGATCTACAGATCTACAAGACTTTAAAGGAAATATCTCACACAATATGTAATTGATTTTAGAGGAAGCTGAATGGCAGAAACATGGGACATTGTTCTCTGGAAAACCTTGGGTGAAATACAGAGTACCTGTGTGCAATAAGTTTAATTTACTAAGAAAGTTTCAAAAATCTGTGCAACTGCTGCTCCCTCCATAGCCAAAAATACAGCAAGGAGCAGACACATATTGAAAAATCAGGGCTTTGGCACTAGAAGTGTGTGAACACACAGCAAATGTGAAAGGTCGGGTTACACTGAGTATGTATTTCCAGCTCTTCCTGGTTGAAAAAAYGAAAAGTATCTTTTACAGATGACTTAGGCTGCACAAAGTGTATTCCCCCTTTGAGTTTTCTCATAGGTATGCAACAAGCACAGCAGAAATCCTTTATTGTTTCACTTTCTGGCCTCTCAGATGGAAGAAAATGGCAAAATTTGGGTTGGGTATAAAGCCAATTGAAGAATGAAGAGCTTTACAATAGTTGGTCGGCTCTACAGCAACGATGACAACAAAAATGAAATTCAAAGCATCTGAAGTCTTCAGGCTTTCTTTCCCTGGCTACTCTGGGATTTTAAAAATAATTAAATAAGACACAAGTGCTGTCTAGGATGAACAAGGTCAGAAACCATTCAAATATAAATGCTAGACAGGGTAATGCAAAGCTGAAACTATTCCTGGGAAAAAATGTGTAATCTGGAAAAGGGAGAACCTTTTGTTTCCTGTGTCTCTCTCCCCGTTTCAATAACTTACTCCTGCATTTCATTTGTTCACCCACCTTAAGCTTCAYACAGGCCTTGAAACACAAGGGATGGAACCACCCCTTGTGTCCATCAGCCAGACAAAAGGCACTGCTCCTGGGAGGCTGAACTCTGTGTCCAGCTCCCTTGGGGCATTCCATCAAGCCACCCTCCACATGACCACATGAGTTTAGACCCCAGCAGCCTGGGGTATCTTTACTTACTGATCATAACAGACACCGTGTTCACGTTAGGGTTGAAAGAGCAGCGTCCCTTTCCTGATTCACACTTGGAGTCAATCTTGAAGATCTGYTCCTGCAAAGCAGAGTTCTGTGTCACTTCTCATGTCAGATACCATTAGATCTAAGCTCGTTTTTATGCCTGGCTGTTCACAGCATTAGCAATGCTCTATTAACAGTGCTCTACTGGGCACTTCCACTGTACTATTGGTAGTTTAACTCTTCTATTCAGAATCCCATCATCTTGTTAGATAACACTGACATGGTTATTATCAAGACTCTTATTATAAATTCAAGACAATGAATCAAAAAGTGTTCCCTCCGTCTCTCTTAAGGATAGGTTGACTGATCTCTGCAATAATATSCGTGGAGATTGCTTCTGTGGTTTTGAAGTTATTTATAATTTATTTTCTGAATATACTGGTGTACTTATAACTGTCTAGGACATTGTAATAAAGCTACTAGAACAATTAACACATGTAAAATAAAAACATCTTATGACAACTGTCATTAGATTATAGCATAAACCATTGGTCTTTACTGAGTTATCAGACCTTCAAACATCCCCCAAATGACACTTATTTTCTTCAATACCATCTCTTGGATTATGTGTAGAGCTCCAAATCCAGAGTGACAGATGATTTATCTATACCTCTTACCATAGCCTGAAATCTCCTGATTTTTTTTTAAAGAAATGATAGTACAGGGATTTTTTAATGTTATGTACTTTATGAACATTTAGCAAAGTAGAAGCAATTTGGACTACATCTTAACATACAAACAATCTGAATATCTCTAGAAAATCTGCCCATTTTGGTGCAACTCTTCACTTTATGGTTCCCAGCAATGCCAGCACAGTGTGCTCAGCAACAAATTACTCAGACCAAAGCTCATTCCTTAAAAACTGCAGTCAGTAATGGCACATATAAGCTGACCCAGCACACACTGACTCCCCCACACTGTATACCAAACAGCTTGTTCCTAAGCTCCTACAACAAACTTCCAATCTTCAGTAAAAGGCCAAAAGACACAATTGCAAGAAAAAAAACCCAACAAAAACAAATAACCAAACAAAYATTTCAAAAGAAAAATGTAGCTGACAAAAATTCCAAAGAAAGGCTTCTGTGAGGTAGATGCCAACAATTAATTATTTGAGAAAGGCCAGCAACTCCTGATATTCCCTTTAACAGTTAATGTAAATCACACAGAGTGGGGATGCCACACAAGTCCCTCAGCAGCCATTTGGCACCAGCCAATTGAAGATTACACCAAGTTCAAGTGCACAGCTGCAGCAGAAAGTTTTCATATACTTGTTCCCTCTCTTTCCCCCCTCTTCTGTTTTGCCTAATTTAATCTCAGAGATCTTATCTATTGTTTCAATAATAAGCTCTCTAAACATTGTTAAAATATAAGTATGAAGTTTCTAATGTGATCTTGGGTGGTTTCTTTGTTGTTTTTTTTCACTTCTAGATTATATGCAGCTTGATTCTAATCCATGTTTACTATATTAAACCACTATTTACCAATTCAAAATGCCCATTACTCCTCTACTAAACTAGCTCCAGGATTACACTTGATTTTCATATATATTAAACTACCATTTAGTCTATAATTATTTCACTTAGGGATTACACTTCCTTCTGTTTGCATTTACTTTGACATTAGAATATATTTGGGTGACTAAGCGAGTAATTACAAAAGACCAAAGTATTAAGTGTGCCAAAAAAGAAAATTAATTGTTTTATAACCTCTGTTTCAGGGAAAAGGGCAAAATGTTGCCTCATCAATGAAACCCCCATTTTTTGTGATGTGGGATCCTGGAGACAGAACAGCAAAACAGGCCCAGTTCTTATGATTGTTGGATATGACTCTGTCAGACTTTTTAGCTTCTAGAGAAAAACAGATGTGCTTTCTAAAATATTCATTTTGCACGTGCAAAAACAATCTTTTGTRCATTGAAAACTGTACCATATTGGAGGTGAAATGATACAAGCAGAGGAAAAAAAGAATTTTCACTAGTCTCATCAGCATTACATAGTTCCTCATACTGCTCTATCAATTAGTCATGCACTGATATATGCAATGAGTTCAGAAGGAAATTCTTGGGTTTAAACTGTTATGCTATTGTTGGCCTGCACAGTAATGGCTTTGAGCATGAAGTGCCTACAGTCAAGTGTCTCACAGACTCCAGACGTCTGAAACAGCAGTTTATTTAATCAATTGATCATAGGCATGCAGCTCTACAGACAGGCTAAGTGAAGCTGCTTCTGCTTTTCCAAGTCATGTATCTTTACTTTTCATTTAAGAAATTTAACATCTTGCATCATCTGGAGATGTCATTTCCTGCCCTCCCCTCTGTCCCAATCTCATTTACAAACAGTCTAAAATAATGAGATTCAAACTTCTCTGGCCTGCAATACCAGTACTTAAGATGATAAAGAGTATCACATTAATTAAAGACAAATGAGATCACCGTTCATGTTTTAAATGATTTTTCAAGAAATAGAATAATGCTGGGGAAAGGTGATCCCTGTTTCATAATACATCAAAATAAGTCAATGCAGAATTTTTAAACCAGAAGGATGGATTTACATACTTAGTTCTGCTTGCTTCTGCTTTTAAAACCAGGCCTATAATCTCTACTTTTAGATAATTTAGTAGGATTGAAAGTGCAGTGATTCCAAGTGCATGCTCTGCTGAGGAAGCTGGAGCCAGGTACGGATCTACCAAAAGTCACTGAGATCATACCATGCAAACTGACCTGGAGGAACATTGACTAATCACCTCCCTGGCAACCTCTGCAGCAATTCTGGGTCTTGGCCAGAATTCCCATCCCACTCCCAATTAAATCAGTGATGAATTTCTCAGTGTCTTCCCRAGAAGCCAGCCCAGCTTTTAAAGCTGCCCTCACATGGCAAAGCTCCAGGTAGCACGCTCTGATCTTCCTTCCCAACACATCTGCTTCCACATTGTTCTGGAAAATATACTGCACACTCCTGTGCCTCCAGACATGAATCTGACCCAAAAGCTACTGAGGTGCTGCCTCCTGCTTAAGTGCCTTTCTCTTTCTTTCTGGTTGCTTAATTTATTACCTATTACATTTGCAGATAAACAAACATTTCACTTTCAGATCAGGAAACTTGGACCATATACTTCTGAAACATCTGGTACTTATACTGAAAATACACTCAGTGAAACTGAATATAGAAAAATTGGAGACCTATCTAGAAAAAGTAAGATCTTACAGTGAAGAGAAACTTACCAACTTCATCTGGGCACCATCTAGTGGGGCAAAACTTGTGCAGTARATAAAGCTCCTATACTGGGATTGCATCTAGATGGTGTTAAGCTGAATTCCAGCAAACCTAATCTAAATAGTCAGCCAAATTAAGGGTTTCTCCAAGGAACCAGTAACACATGGAAGTTATAAAAAGTGAAGTTTGTATTTTACTTTTTATCTAACTGGCTATTTCCTTTCAAGTATTTCTTGGGCATTTTTCCACTAAATGGTAGGAGTGAATTGACCAAACAATGTCAAATAACAAGTACTATCAAATGTATCCCAGCATTTGGTATGACTGTGGGCAACCAACATATATTGGATATATATATATATATATATAGGACAAATATTGTCGATATATTGCACAAATATATCATATTTTGGACAATCATCACATTTGAGGCACGGGTTTTGATCATGGCTTTGCTTCTAGCTGGTATCAGGTCACAAAACTACGGACCTTTGCCCTTTTACTATTTAACATCAGTGAAGGAACCTACTGGGACCACTGATTCTTGCATTTTCAAAACCTTGAGGTTTTGCGTCACACCAGCAGGGTGGACCACAAAGTGAGTGGCCAGAAAGAAAGGAGAGTTACCTCAGACCTGCGTCCCCTGTTGACGTAGACGCAGACGGGGCTGAAGGCGCCGCTGCCGCAGACGTACAGGTGGGTGCGGTTGTAGGACTGGATCACCCGCACAAAGTTCCCACATCCGTGCTGCAGGAAACACAGAGAACAGTCATTCCATGGGGGCAAGTGTTAGGAGATGCTGGGAACTCTAGAGAACATGATACAGAATTTTAATAGCATTATGAAAACGGCTACTGAGTTTGTTGGTCTCTGGATCTGGACAGCTGTTTCTTTTCATGTCATTTTGCCTGCTCTGGGAACTGGGCTCTCTCTGATTGAGCACCACAAATGAGTTACAGAGGAATCCACACAGCTCTCCTACTTCCACACAGCAATCCAATTTTCATTCACATATTTCTCCTGTGTGAGAAGAAGCAGGACCTCTACAGGAAACCAAGGYGTAACCTTAGTACATTTCCTTAAGGACACCTCTGAAATAGTCTCTTTTTCTCCTTGATTTGTTCAATATAAATGGAGATAACTAAAAAAAGAAAGCAAGTCCAAATATCAGACTTTGCTATTTGTATAAAMAATTTATATCCAGAACTTTAAACTGAGGTTTGCAGTCAATTGTTGCTTTGCATGGAAGACCTACAGTGACATCTTCAAATCAGCATGAAAATTAAACCAGAATGTTAAGGGCCACACAGTTCACAGTATTGAATTTACATTTTTTCCTGCGCTTTTTTTCCTAACTCTTTCATGGTTTACTGTGATCAAGTGTTAATGCACTTGAGGTTGAAAATAGATGYTTTAATTAATACATTCTCTTACCCAGATCCCAGAACTGCTTTCATATTCAACCATCCAAACCTCAYCCAAGACACTGTGAACTGCGTACGTTTTATGAGCACAGGGTTGGAAACTGTCCCTCAGTCATCTTAATGAAAATTAGTAGAGTTAATCCTTGTTTAGCAGACTGCACTGGTTTATTTACTTTTATAGGCATTCACATTTTTGGTTCRGAAGAAGCCAGCACCACACAATATCATCTGAAAACTGGTGCACAACTGGGGTTTTCAGACTGCTGGCAGTGGGTACCACCCRCCCTCAGAGTGTGCTCCTGGGGGGTGTAGCCAGCCACAGAACTTTCACACTGCAAAGAGCAGCTCAACAGGCAGTGTAGCAGCATCCCAGGACATATTTGGAAAAGTACTATTACCTAGCTTGGTTAGTAACAACCAAAAAAAGGGAGGAAAWGGACACTGCATATCTTCTCCCATCTGTCAGTCTGGAGGTGCATTCTGTTTACATTACCTGATTTTCCAGAATTTCACTTTATAGATTGGCTTGCAAAGCATTTCAAAAGCAAACCAAACACTTCTTTCATTTTGCTTTGGCTGCACTCAAGGTGCTCTTACTTTATTTCCAAGTACCTAATTTGTGTGTATGAGTGCATGTGGATTATAACTTACTGTAGGATCCTTGCCAGCCATTTTGCACTCTTCAACCTTGTTTGCTGATGCTGGCCAGAAAATCTGTAAGAAAAGAAGTATTGTTAAAGCAATATATTTACTACATAATTAAAAAAATAAAATTCACTGCCTAACATACATTAATAGATAGATATTTAGATATAATTTCTGCTTTGATTATAAGGAAAAAAAGGATTTTTGTTGTTAAATAAAACTGTCTTTGTCTGAGCATGCACTAAACAAAATCAAGGGCCAGGTCTTTGGCTGATATATATTACGCTTACTAAAAAATTTTAAGGCAAATTAATCAATTTAGATTTGTTTTTTCTAAATAAGAGAGCTTTTTCACCACTATTGTCTAAATTACTGCCCATCTTTACTTTTTTACTATTACTGAACTTGTAGAAATTATTCACACTAGAAACCAGAAGACTAAAATATCGAAAGAAGGGTTCTTGTAACAATTTTTCAATTTTATCATCAAAGTTTTGGCTAGATTATGACAAAACCTACCTGGAATCTCAAGATTTTACACTAATTTCTTTCAGAAGGATTTTCAATAAATACTTCAATGTCTGAATGCTTATCTGTTTATCTCAAACTGTAAATATTTTGAGCTTCTTCCATTATTTATTTTGATTTTGAAAGAGGAAAGACATCCATTACAAATTTATCCCCAGAAATCTAGTACGTGACAGAGCCTGATAATATTTAGCCTCAAGATAACATAAACAATATCATTAAAAATCTCTGTGTATATATGTACACACACATATATATCTATATATGTATGTATGTGTAGAATTGTGTATTTGAATGCATATGTATATAGGATTTTTACAACTATATTGGATCAGCAATGTGAATCTGTTGTTAAATAAACAAACRGAAAGACTGTGTGGGATTGCAGAGATTCATCCTGAGCCCAATACTGGGYGATCACATTTACTGCCAGAAAGCTTTGTGTATTTTTCCTTTCTGTTGATTTTTTAAAATTCTTTATTCTCCAGGCCTACATAAGCTGTTGAAATGCCTCACAGCTTTATACTGCAGAAAATATTTCATGTAAGAGAGGCCTCCTATCTAATCAAACTCAGCACAGAATTAAACCCAACGTGCCAAGGGCAGGAGGGGGAGTGCCATCCTGGGGCACAGCTCCTGCCAGACCAGGGTGGCTGGCTCACTGTGAGATGGAAATTAGCAAAAAGGTCACAGAAGGTATTTCAGACCCCAAAAGGCAGCCCCATTTCAGAGGGAGATTTGGGTACCATTAGGAGGAGGGAAGGATGCATTCATACCATAGAACTAGAAGCATTTAATTTAAATGTGTAAGTTAGAATGAGCCTCCCTGGGCTCCCTGAACAATCAATTCAGGTGGACAGGCATGTCCAGAGGGTGATTCAGAGCAAAGCCTAATTTAACTGTGCTCAATCACTCTCTGGCAGGGCCCCTCTCTCTCCCCTGACACATTAAAAGCCTTGTCTCTTAAGGAAGGTATTTATCTTCCCAGCTGCAAGCTGGGTATCGCTGTCCCTCAGCCCTTCTGAGGTACAGTAAYAAAGCCCACAGATTAAAAGACTGGATGGATTTGGTGGAACATGGCCTTCATGGTACACCTTCAGGCAGGGTAGTAGCTGTGATAGCCTAAAGACAGGCAAGACAAAGTCTGTAGACAGGTAAGAGCTCAACAGCCAAGCTTCTGGACACACAAGAACTTCTGCAGGTCACCCCTTTCAAAAGCAGAGAGGCTGAATTTCAACTGGCTTTGGAGACAAGRAAGGAATCTGTAAGCATTTGATAGCATTATTATTTTCACACAGAGGTTGCCTACTGCTGCTGGGYGAGGGAACACAAAGTCCTTGGAAAACACCATCTCAGTAAGTGAGAGAAGCCAGAAAAAAGTGCCCAAAAACCCAAATAAAGCGTCTCAGCTACCCAACTGAAGGGCAAAGGCTGACACAGACATAACAGGAGATTGGAAAATAGTTCAGTGATTAGGGTCCAGAGCACAAAACATAAAAAATGTAGGATAAGAGTAAGGACAACTCTGTCCTTGCTTTTTTTCCATATGGCCTGAGAATGATAGTGTGTATCTTTTCCTTCCTTGAGGGTTCTATCTAAAAGTGCATATCTGAACCATCTTATCTTGGAGAGAGGTGGAAAGTGTCAAACCACACAGATTTTCCTTGTGAGGCCAGGCCAAGCAGAATACTGCTTCAAAATGAATAAATAGGTCAGTTTTAAACAGTGTTTGAGGAACAGTGTATAACTTCATCTGCATTTCACATAAAACAAGGACTAAAAAATCAATAAGGTGTGGGCATAGACTTCTGTGTAAAATAATCAAATAAACTTTTTTTTTTTGTCTTAAAAGGAAAGGCATGGAGTGAAGCAACCTCAGATTCTTGGAATAAAACATGAACTTACACTGAGGGGGTCTTGGCTTATATTGTTAATATTCAGAGACAGAATATGATCTTTACTCCCCACATAGATCCGATCCTGATCTTCATCCATCAATAATATCCTGTAATCCARGGGGCTGTGGGATATCCTGTGATACTCAGAGGTCTTGGTTTCTTGCAGCTCTGAAATAGTAAAAACAGTAGCATAGTAAAGCAGTTCAYTCATGTTTCTTGCTTCTCAGCTGCAATTCTTTCTAAATAAAGACATCTTTGGGCACAAATGGGGCCAGAGAGGGAAGAAAAAGWCTCATTGAACATTAGATAATAATACAATGGCTGAGGTAAAACAAAGTTTCTTTTCCCAGTTTGAATACAATTATTTTGTACATTAAGTAGATAGACATAGCTCATAAAAATCAGGCAGTGCTGTTATTCATTCATCTACTTAATTCTTATTTTAATGGATATTATTATTTACAGCTTTGGCTTTTAASGAACATAATTTATTAAATTAATCAATATGTTCAATACATTCTGAAGTTTATGATTGCAGAAAACCCACAAGATCAATAAGAACTACATAAGAACATTTCACCTCCTTTTCCTAATAGGAGGCATCACTAAGAAAAGGTTTTTATACTTTTCAAGGTCAAGTTTTACTTTGTTCTTCATCATCATGTGTGGCTTACTTAAAAGAAAAAATATTCAGTCAAGCCTAAATGTTTCTGTTCATTCAGTTGTTTGTTTACAGGTTTGGACCAAACTAACAGAACAGTAGAAGGAGCTTTTATTTTTCTACATAAAACTTTTTTCAATRAAGTGAAGTAAAAACATCCTTTGATCTCAGCAGTGCAGGATCAGGCCTGTTACAGGAATATCACAGTACTGCAATATAAGTACTACTTGCTGCCTTCAAGAAAGCTCAGCCTTCCCATCTTTGCTTTGCCAATATATTTTGGTCCCCAGTCAGATTGTTTTACTTTTCAGTAATTACAGAAGGGAGATTTCTCAAGAGCTGAGAGTGGAAAAATAAAACCTTAATAAACAATTTGTYTTTGTTAAAATATTTAACATATAATTATGCTTTCTTTCTTCATGACTATTAGGACTGAATTGCGTTCCCTATGTACTGTCTATTTATATTCAAAATACACAGTACTTATGAAAATGAGCTCTGCTATAATGTATATTCATAAATGTAAGATCTGAGCCCACAGTTCTCAGTTGCAAACTTTGTCTGGAACAATATGGCTTGTCACTGTTGCTAAAGGTTTTTCAAAAGCAAAGTTTACTGGTCACTCCTTCCTTATGGAAAACAGTAAATGTCTTATCCAAAATTAGTTGTCTGAAGCTATTGATATTTTATAAAACAAAACTCTCAAAACAGAAAAATTTCTGTATATGTGCTCTATTAAAAAAAAATGCACCAAAAGAAGTGTGCCTAAAGTATGCACCTTCTGCAAAACACATATTTAGCTGAAAGCAATTTTTTTTAAATTACTTRGAGAGCCATTTTTAATAGCAGGCAAAAGTTGAAGTCCTAGGATTCATATCTGTCCAGTAGAGAACTAATGACTGAAAGAACATTTATCAGAATATAATTTGCATTGATAAATATGATACATAACTCCAATTAATTTTTTATCATTGTTAACTAGCTTCATAGGAAGATGAAAAATATCTCCAGTTACTGAAAGATAATTGTGTTCTGATTAATTTAGACGTGAGACAGCTTTCAGGAGCTGAGCTTCCTACATGCACTTATTTATGGTCATATAAGAAAAAAACCCAAAACCAATAGTATTTATCTTGTGCTTTGACAAAAGATAAACATACAATCAAGATTTACAATCTGTGCCTAAAAAACTGAAAAAGAACTTGTTAAGTATATATGGAAATTATTCACAGCACTTTCAGAAGGTTTTTTTTAGTGCTTGAGAAATCAACAGTTTTTCTTCACTTTAAAAAACTCCTCCCAGCAAGCTTTTAGCTAGGATTGTCCCAGGCCCCAGCACAGTGCCATTAACGCCAGTACCTTTGGCCTCTGAAATTCTCACAACCAGGCTCAGGCACCCATGCTCATCCCTTTTCCTGGGGCATTATTAACTTTACCATAACACCTAGCAGCTGTAACGTGAAACTGAACCTTCTCCTAACTGTACATTTGATATACCAGGAAAGCAGAGATAAACTGGGAGGGTTTCCCACCCAGCACAGGGTAAATGTGAGCACAGTGATTRCACAACAGAATGTCCCTCCTGGCTGCCCCACTGACTGACAGTGYTGACAATGAGAACACCTTGGCTGATGTAAAAGGTCATCATGATCATGATGACTGCTTTCAAACAAGAGACAAAGACAGCWACAGATTTCCTCAAGTTCCATTCATCAAACTCCATTATTTTCYTGGAATTTTAACCTCTTTGAAATGGTATTATTCTTTCCAAGGCTCCTGAAAAATAATCTCCCTCCATCAAGTTGCTGATGCAAAGAACACCTTATGCCAGGTTACTGGACTATGGAAACTCAACACCATTCATAAGAGGAAGGAAAGTTGTGAAACAAATACTCTCACACTGATTTATTAGTTTTATTTCTTCTAATGCTGAAGCTTACAGATTATTATACTCTGTGGGCTACTCAAGAAAGTAGGGAGGAAATTTATAACTGATCCAATTTTATCTTCATTTAACAAAATTTACCACACAATCATCCAAGAAAATTTGATTTTTTTAAAGATTTAATATCTAGTTGTTGTTGCTTGGAGAAAGCAGTGGCTGCAAAGATGCTGTATGGTCTGTCACATTTGCTTTCATCTCTCTCAAACAAAAGTTTTTGGCAAAAAATGAAGTAGACATTTACTGACATTCAGAGCAAATCTATTCCATGCTTTGAGAATTTAACSAAACATTGAAAGCAGTAAAACCTATATAGAGAATGATGCTACAGACAGCTCTAAATATTAAAAATTTTGACAATAAAACAATATACAAGTAACTTTCATCCTTAGTGATACAAAAATAATCTTTGCTTGTAGTTTTTCTTCATCAGTTGGTGAATTTGGCTTTCCTCAGTGATAAAACCAATACCAAAATGCTTCCTACTGTAAGAAAACTGATCTTAGAGRACAGGTTGGTCTAGTGAAGAAACAAAAGCTTCAGTGTATTCTCTTTCCAAATTATGTTTATTATTGAACTGCACAGTTTGGAGATCCCAATGACTGGGAGTTTTCTCTGTACACAGCTTACKGACAATTGGACAGTTTAAGTCCAACTCTTTAATTATCTTTCTAATCCACCACAAAAATTAAAAAAAAAAAAAGCCATGTTCTCACAGAAGAAATAACAAAATATTTGTGGAATATCTATTGCTGACATCACAAAAGCCTTTGTAACAAACCAAAATATTCTCACCAAAACAAAATAATTTCATCTATTAGAGACAGGGTATCCAGGGAGGTGTAGCTATCTCATGGCCCATTATAACCAAATTGCCCAGCCTGCATAAGGATAAATGAGCTAGATCCATCAGGGAGTCCTCTGAATGTCTTGTTTAATCACTCAGCCTCAAACTTTCATCACTCCTTAATTCAAATTCACTGGAAGGACAGTGTTGAAAATAGCCTGACTTTCCAAGACTAAGGAATATAATAATCTCTAATATGTAGAAGCAAGGCCCTAAGTGACTTCTTTGGTTGACATCTTRTAAGGACATTTGAAGCATTTGATACGGAAATTAATGCAATTTTTAGCAGGACCTTCCCAAAATATAACTACCTTTTTGCAGACTCGCATAACCACTTATTACTGAATGCTCTACATAATCAAGAATGGTTTCAACAYAATCAAGAATTATCTTTATGTTGCAGGGTTTGTTCAGTTACAGCCTTGGCATGCAAGMATCCCTAGGCTAAGTTCAAAGCACTGAATTCATCCACTGATAAACTGTGGMTACACCACGACACGTGAGACACTGCATGCAGTCATGCCTGCACTCCACCATTGCTGCATTTCCAGCCTAGCAGGGCTTCTTTCAGCAAGCCTAGGATGGTCTGTCAAGCTTTTAATTTAGGATCCCCTGGGGGAGAGKGCAAGAAATAATGTGCTTTCCTCCTCTTTCCTGCTAGCGTAAGGATTCAGTCTCAGAAGGCTGTTTATGGGGAAGTTGAGAGCAAAAGCAGAGATTTGGTGTCTGTGTTTCAGAAACAAGCAGGGAGTAAAGCACAGCAATCCATCCACACACAGCACCACAGAGACGGGCACAAACTCAGCCTTCCAGGAACATGGGCTGCATCTCCCCAGGGAATCTCTGCTGACCAAACTGGCAAAGATTTTAAGTAGCCTCATTTAGTGATGTGGAAATCAGCAATACAATGCTGTTCTATTTTACATTCTCCTGGGGTGTGGGGTGCACAAATCACACGTCTTGTGTACATCTAGCAGCAAGCTCAATGTTAGCTTCTGATTATGGAGGTTGTAAAACTCTCTTAAGCCTCATTAAGCCTTGAGTTTGTGCCAACAAATATGCCAGCCCATGCCAAATGTGAGACTGCAATGTAAAATCTCACCTCCTAGGAACTGGAATGAAACCAATTTCCTTTTTTTTYCYTWTTYYTYYTTTTTTTTTTTTTAATAGAAATAAGTATTTAAGTAGAACAATGTTTTTGCTTATAGCATCAGGTGGAAATGGTCCCCTTCTGCCMGGTCATGTTTAAAAAGGTGAAAAAGTAATTTGGACATATGGACATATAGATACTATGCATAATGTTGCTACCATTGAATGGAATGTTTATGTATTTTAATAATGKGAGTAATATCTGAGGTATTTGCAAAGTTACCAAAAATCATTTAAAAAACCCCAAAACAAAAAAACTTCAGCCAGAAGAAAAGGCCTATTTAAATATTTTAAATATTTTTCTTTCTACTTTGTATTTACAAATCTCTCTGTTTTGTAACAYTTTAGCAGAAATGACTGGAAAAAATTTAGTTAAACAATATCAGATTTCATAGGAATCAATTTTAATTATTGTTTTCTTGCCTTTATTCTAWTTTTTTTAGTGTAAAGACATGGAGGAAATAAATGCATAATTTTTATAGTTTACACAGTACTTGTGGAAATAGTCTGCTATARTACTGCAAGTCTGAAAACACCAGTGACTACTTTTTCAATTTGATGTACAGAAAGAGAATAAGTAAAACCAGAATATTTMTTTTCAAAACTTCAGAATGAGTCACCTTTGCACTGTCAATATTCCTTTTCTTTGAAGAATATGTATTGATTCCTTCTGCTTAAGGGGCTGAGATATGGGAGCTGCTGAAGCATTTTGCCACTGCTCATGCAGCGTTCAAACCAAACCCCATCCCTCAGCCACTCTCAATCCCATTGTGAATGGGGACACAATCTCACCAAAGAATCATAAGTAGCCACATGTGCTACTGATCAGTCCCTTGTGTGCCTTAGCCACACAGGGCCCAAAAAGACTCAGATGGACCTCTGACCTTTTCTTTATCTCTTCTTCACACATGAGAGTTTTTACTCTTTTCTTTAATGCTGTTAAAATGAAATCTGGTTTTTATATAGTAGGTAATAGCTTCATAAGAACTAGAAATCAGRAATGTGCACACTTGCTTGCTTCTGAATCCATCTGAAAGGGGTTTAATTGTATTTTTATTTAAAAAAAAAGAGCAAGTGAGAGGGAAGAAGATAGATTTACAAGTGCTCATAAAATCACATGCTAACTAATTAACAAGATCATTTGAACAAGAGAGAAGAATGGAGTTCAGATAGTACAGGCTGAAACAGAACCCTCTTTTTGCCCAGAGCTAAAATGTATAATCTGCTAGAAGAAAACTTAATTGCTGCATTTGGAATGAGAGTAAATAACAAGGAAATGTCAATGATATCTAATATGATCTGGTTTAAATATACAGCTTGAATACTTGTGGGTGTACTTGCTACGTGAGTTGAGAGTGTAATTTAAACATTACTGGACTGAGATAATGAAGTCTTTTACAAAGGGAAATCAGAACACCAAGGTGAATCAGGCCCAGAGGTGGCTCTAGCTTGTCTGAAGAACAATTTGTCACCTTGAGCAGCTCAACATATACATTAGGAGCAGTAAAACACTCAATAGCTCTTTGTGAAGGGGACCACGTGTTGATAGGAAAAGACATACCAGTTAGCAGTTGACCTTAAGCAGAGTGTTCACATATGTCAGTAGGTGGGTCTTTTTTTTTTTCCCAATTTGCAAGACAGAAAAAGCTCCTAAAATCCTGGTAACTCACAGACTTTAAAAAAATTGCAATCGAGTATTAACTGCCTTTTAAAAAGTTGTACCAAAAGKGAAATAATTCATGACAGAGTGCTGTTTTATTAAAATTACTGAAATCTGTAACAGAATTTTTCATCTTTTATTTAGTACTTTGAAGGAAAAAGAAGGGGCAGATCCTCTGAGGTGTGGGCAGCTGCCAGTTTTGTGCAGAAGGAATGTGCTTTCTAAGCAAAAGCAAACACACGAGGAGAAGAGAAAGCCACTCACTCGTGTGTGGCAAAATGTATTAAGGTGGCTTTGTGGCACACTTATCAACCCAAGACACTCCACAATGTTCCATGCCTCTTTAGTGAAGCTTCAAATTATGAAGAAGAGATAGGATTTCATTTTAACAGATGTTGTCATGTGAAATCATACCACATTCCACAACAGAAAACCCACTCCAAAACAGAGGAAAAATGTGTCAGTGTTTTCCAAACTGCAGTTACACAGCTATCCTAAGTCTTGCCAAATATTCCAGTACTGAGATTCCTTCATTGAGCATTATGCAAGACCACCCACACCCTCCAGCCATCTAGTCTCACTAGGCTGTAGACACTTCTGGGCATAATAACATCAGGTTATTTCTCCATTCACCTCACTGTAAACCTTGAAGAAGAACTCTGAAGTCTGTATAAGCATCTCAATAAAAACACTGAAAAGTAAGCTTCCTTTTTTTAGGAAGTAGTGTGCAGTTATAATTTTATATAAATGCAATTTGCATGCTTTATTTCAGAAGATGCTACAAATGCTGCCATATGATTCCCACTCCTTCTCAGCCAATGAAGAGAATGAATAGGTTGTTGGCAATAATTAGAATAAGTATAGCGATTAGGAAGAATAGTAAGTAAGTGAAGAATTTTGTGATGTAAGGGTCTGAAGCTATGTATCATGTTGCAAATTGTAGGATAGATCATGATACAAATAGTGCGATGGGGAAGAAAGTGGTGGAATCATATTGTCAGGCCAGAAGTAGTTATTAGAGCAGCGGCTGCTCCTAAGATAGGTCAAGGGCTGGGGTTAACTATGGGGTTAAAATTTTTCGAATATTACCTTGTTCTTTTCTGCTCATTATTATCCTGTCCAGGCCTTGTTCTCATTTTTGGTCCCAAAACAAAAGGGACCACTTTGGCAAGCATGGAGATCCATAAAGCCAGGCCAACTGGGTTTAAGATTACTGCAGCTGAGTTATCCATGTCAGGAGCCAGTCTCCTCCAAGCCCTGTGTGTAACAAGCTTGTGTACAACAGCTCTGCACACGAAAGCTGCTCTCCAAGAGCTGCATACTTCAAAGTCTGCACAGTTACACAGAATTTACCCTTTGGTTGCTTTCCAAAACCCATGGAGAGAGAGGGCCTTTGCCACACTGCCCAAAGGCGGCAGAAGCTCGGCCTGGGTGCACACAGTGGCTTTGCCATTGGCACTAGGGATGTTTTTGTTTTCCAGATGCAGGAGTGAGAAGCTTTTGGTTGCCAAGTATGACATTATTTTTGAGAGAGAGYGAGGAAAAAAAAGCCGCACCCCTGGAGAAGTCAGACAGATTCCACATAGTTTTACTTCTTCTGGGAGAAGTATATCTCTTCATTGTAAACTCTTGTGTTTTCTCTCTTTTTTTTTTTTTTTCCTAGAGGGCCACCAATCACACCACTGGAAGAATGGCTGCTCTCCTTCCTGTGATGGTCAGGCACACAGAGAAATGTTCCAAGCAGTGATCAGACTAACTGGACAGCTAAACCCCTGACTGTAYGCAGACACTGAAACTCTTTGATACGAATTTACAGAGAGATATGAGAAATTGAAGAATGTGAATTATTGTAGCTGTCTGCTTAACAAATTAATTAAGCTTGAAGCTTGTGATAGYGTCCGAGTGAGAAATGGGCAACAACCATGAGATCTGGGAACTGCTTTTCCAAACCATGTATCTTCCTCTCATTTGCCACTGGGAGAACAAGGTCTGAGTTTACTTCTCTTTAGTTTTGAATCTCATCCAGGTTATTTCTTTTGTGATAAAAGCAAACCTTTTAAGGCTTAGGTTTAAGTACCTGACTATTTAGTCCCCACAAACAGATGGGTCAGATGATGTCAGCTGAGACATCTTTAAATGTTGGGAAGGGAAAGAAAGGAACAGGGCGAGTGTAAGTAAGGTTGGGTCAAGGGTAAGTTGTTTGACTGATGGAATTGTCTGTCTTTGCAAATTTATCTTTCTGTTCAATCTAAGTGAGTACTTTGCAGAGGTATCGAGGTAGTCTGCAGATAGTGAAGACAGAATTTGGCTTTGGCAAAACTGACAGCTACTGGGGAGTAGCAGTGTGCAGTTTTGAGATGTTAATACATCCTCGCTGATGTACCAACAACTGTGATGCTGAATTGTAGTGAAGATCTATCAAATGTTTCAGAATAATCAACACTTGAAATAATGAAAGTATGATAGCAGTCTCCCAACTTCTTTTCAGACTGAAAAAGCTCTTAACACCAGCTCTCATGCAGTCCTTTTCTCTCTGAGCATRTTTTCACTAAACTGCTGAATTATTTGTTACCAGAGCTCATAAAAACTCATTGAGAAAACACAGCTCATCCACTGAAAAATTTCATTATGGTTTCTCTAATAAAGAACCCACTTCACTCTGGTAAGGCAGAGGAACCCTTTCCATTATATTCCTTTCTCTCCCTCAAAGAGAACCTCCCCAGAGATTCAGCAAATCTCTCTATGTCTACAATTGGCATTATTGCCCTTGCTGCAATAATCCTTGCCTTTATTGATGTTACCAACTGTACTGCAACTTTAGCCATGCTACTTTATCCACAGATCTCCTTAAAACATATTGTTCCTATCTTCACCAGTCAYTTCTCACCACTACTCTGTACAAAATTGGGCAATTTAGTATATGCAGGCTTGGTTACAGTTTCATTATTATTATTATCAATTTAATCAAATTAGGATTAGCTATCAGGCAAACTTCAGGCATAAAGAGATCAAGCTAAATCCCASTGCTTAGCTTTCATTCATTCTTCATTAAAATAATGTAAAATTTACCYAGTTATGAGCTGAAGAAACTTTGGAAGGCGGTATTTCTCATTCAAAAGAATTACAGTTATAACTTTGTTTCAGTTGACTGCTGAACTAAAGGGTAGTATTTTTATACATTAAAAAAATTTGAATTTAGTGGGATGTTCATAAAAACAGCCAAGTTGCCCATAGCAAAATCAATCCAAGAAGTTTATGGCGTGGTGGATATCCCACACAAATAGGTAAACCACTGCTTCTTTTTTGGTGTGTATCGTTTCCTCAGTATCAGTATGTCAATGGGATGCATATACCTGGTGTCTACATACTCTTGTCTATATATCAGATAATATCAAGTCAAGATAGTTAGCAAGCTCTGCTTTACATCTGGGAAGGATAAAAGAAACACTTATTCTCACTCGACTATGTGAGAAAACAAAGCAGCTGGAGGTCAACAAATGGCATCCCCTGCTCAGTGAACCTTCCATGAACCCCTAGTTCAACACGATGCCAGAAGGGTCATTATATTGGAGATAACAAATTTCACCAAAAGCAACAGCCACACTCGATTCCACAGTCATGTCACAACTGCATTTATCCAAATCTTCTATTGTTATTTTTATTTACAGAAATTTTAGAATAATAGAATACTTTTCCACAATATTCTTAATGCCTTTTCTTCTATTTATTTGTTGTTCTGTATGCTTTAGYAGAGTACCCAGTGTACTACTCCTTGTAGATTAATTTGAGCTCTTGGATTTAATTTTATTTTGCAGCTGCAAGGCCACCCAACCTTTTCTATTGACAGGAAGCAAACTGCTTTCTGGAYGTGGGTGTTTGGGATGCTTTCTGAAGCCAAGGAAAGTTTGGTTTGGGAGAAAAGCAGAGGTCTAGCCTATCTTTAAATGWCTGAGCAGTTGGTTCTTTTTTTTCTCTTGAAATAGATTTTTCTGGTATATTCAATGCTTTCAATTCCGTTGGAGGAACAGCCATGTGGCTTCATCAGATTGCATACTAAGTTGTTTTTTTTTTTTTTTCAAATTACTGTTATGACCCAACCTGCTTCTTTGAATATGGGGTTTGGCCACATMCCCCAGAGGACTTCAGTGGTTGGACACAACTGGAAATTATTAATTACATCATCACTGTTTTCTGCTCGTGTTGCTGAATATCATGGACTGTTATGAGTTTCATATTAAATACAATATTTTTTCAGTATTAAATTCATTAAGATATGGGATGAGTTTGTTTAAACGTCAACTTTAAATAAAAATAAAATATTTCCAAGCACGTGTGCAGCGAAAATTATTTTATTTAAAGTTAGTTTATTTCTGTATGGATTTGGCTCTGTCACTGCTAGGTGTCATTTATAGGATGTGGCTGTCCCCACTGCTGGCTCCTGGGAGCAGGAGTGCTCCAAGCCTGCAGGCAGCCATGCTCAGTGGGCAGCAGCACAATTGCTGTTTAAACACACAGAACACAAACGTTTTTCACTCTTTTTAGCACCATGAAGACTGACACAAAGAGTGAATTTAGGAGCACATTCCTGAGCTGCATGCTACCATCAATCTTCAAGTGATCACCAGCTGGTATTTGGGTGCACAATAAAAGTCATGTTCAGGGGGCTGAGCACAGCCTGGTGGATTAGAGTCCTCTCAGCTCTAAATCCTGTTCTGTGCTATTTTGCTTTCTGACTTTAGACATGTCACATAAACTCTCTGACTTACATGTGTAAAGTGAAGGTAACAGTTTGGTATTTATTTGACCAGGTTTTTTTTTGGATTGCACTTTGTGATGTACAAAAAAGCCTTTGAAATTAAAATGAAATAGCTGGAGGAAGTTATTTCAAATGTATTTCATATGCAAAAAGAGATATTTTTTGTTTGTTTGTTKGTTTCAAGTCCAGATGCTTCAGACTTAATAAGCTCAGCCAAAATTCTGGTTTGGATCTAAGAGATAATTTTTATACTTTTCTGTTTCTATTTAATCTGAATGGAAAGCTATTAAAATAAATAAACCTTCTGCAGTCACTCACTCCATGTTTAAACTAGACTTGCCATATTTATTCATCCAGATCACCATTTAGAACTTGGCCAAAAGTGGGGAAAAAGTGTAAGACTTCTCTTGTTTGCATTCACACAGACAAAAAAAAAATAGATAAAACCTAATTGTTTATATTCAACCTTCAGTTATGAAACATCTCATGATTACAACACTATCTCTTTCAGATAATGGGAGGCTCTAACAGAACGGAGCAATTAATGTATTTAGATATGCTGAACAACAACAAAGAGAAAAAAAGAAGACAAATCTTTGCTTCCAGGTAAAAAGGCAGAGGAGTGAAGATTAGTAACATACTCTGTCAGCCTCCTATAGGTCCAGTATAGAAACTGGAGGTCCTAAGAAGGAAGGACTCAATCAGCAAACCAAACCTGAAGGTATTTAGATTCCTGACAGATTAAAAYTGGCACACTGCAGGTACAGGACAGGAAGTGGCAACAGGATAGAAATCAACCACAGCCATCCACTTATCTCTACAGCAAACTACTCCCTGTAGCAGAGGATGATGCAAGTGCCCTCAGCATGTAACTCTGTGCCCTTAATCCTTCAACAAAAATTGCATTAATTTAAAGGCAAAAATCATAGGTTGTGTCCTTCTGTATGCCCTGTACTTGTATTTTGGAAGCACAAGCAAAATAATATGGCTATTCATTTAAAGTGTAATGTGCAAATATGTAGAACAAAGGAGATTTGTTTCACGATCAGAACAGGGAGCTAACTATATGTCAGAACTCCTGGGCACTTGCTCTCTGACCTTGAACAAATCTCTCACCCTCCATTTATGTCAGTTTAACCATCTGCTATATGTTTGTAACAACATTTACCTGTCTTTCAGAATTACTATCAAGTTCAGTTAATGTATGTTTGTTAAAAAAACAATTTAAAGGCATTTTAATGCTCAAGGTAGTATTCTAATTCAAGCTCCTGCTAACCATTTAGGCTTATTGCATGATACATTTAAATCACTCTATTTTACAGGTACACAAGCTTTAGTGCTTTTCTTTTGTATAAAGCAATGCTGCCTAATGCACAATCCATTTTAGCTCCATTAAATAGATGTCATGAATTTGACTGCTGAAGAAAGAAAATATCTACAATGTGATTGTGACAAAGCAAATAGAGACAGTTCTGAATAGCTTTTAATCAGAATTTGTTTACTAAAGGCATGCTAACTTCAGTAGATTTGGCTGTGAGGAAGAATGCCAAACAGTGACCTTTTGAACTCACATTGAATGAAAAATATTTTCAACAGGTTTAAGTCCTTTAGCTGGTGTTTATTAAATAAAGCTTTCACCATTATACAAGACATATTTTGACTGGTTCCCTTAAACAGCTTCACCTTCATAGCATTCCACAGTRTATTTTCATATTTATATTTTTACAAACTGTTTATCAGTTATAAAAACTAACATTTATTCTAATAACTTCTAGCTTTGTTAAATGATCTCTCATAGCTGCTTCTCTTGCTCTGTTTGCTATTCCATGCTGGGTTACTGGGTGGTTTACTGGCACTGAAAGTTTCTAGAAGAAGGGTCTCTTACATCAGATGCATATTTAGTGTAGAATAAATAATTTAAACTTATTTTTATGTATTTTTGATGGCAATCTATCATAATGCCTAAGTATTAACACTGAAGATACTACAATCTAATGATACTGATCTTCTCCATTTGTGCTACAAAAGCTATCAAATCTACTCTTGCTATGTGAGTATCATTAGCCTGAGAATTAAAACACTTTACAAAACACTGGATTTTATTGTCACTGATGAGTGTCTGTGTGACCTGATTTTTCACTGCATCACTCTGAATGTCAAAGTCTCAATACCAATAAAACAAACAGAAAAACACTGACATAAAATATAGTATTAAAGCATTAAGAATCAATTCTCAACTTTCCAAACAACTGTCAGAAATTAAATCTCCAAATTTATTGTATTTACCAGTTGGCTGCAGGTAAAATTTAAAAAACTGTTAAAATATTAGCTCAGGGTGAGAAATGATCTAGAAGTTCAGATGCTTGGGTTCTAGTCCTGATATTATAAACTAACCTAGAGCATGGACAACCATCTTCAGAAATGTCATCTTCAGTTTGGCAACACCAGCCAGACTCTACTGGTAGGAAACCTAAGGCAGAACGGAGGAAAGCACAAATATCCAACTACTTTTGAGGATATTTCAGAAATCCTTCTGTCTTTTATTTTAAGCTATCACAGACAATTTGGTGCAGGTTGGTAAGGCCTGACAGTGCATATCAGGCTTACCAAAGAACTTAGGCAGAGAAATGATTTTGTTCTGCATGCCAATACACCTTAGGCAGCCAACCTGATGCAAAGGGAAACTAAGAAAACTGTGCAGGGTTTTCCATATAGTACACTTTACATTTGTGAAAATGCCTGAATATGAGCTTGGCTGAATTTTCCTGAATTAATATTCTGAATTTAGGCTCTTCATCCCCACCTAGATGCCAGCTTAGGTGCATAACTGGTGTATTAAATTCATGGTTATACTTCCTTGCCATACTGCACTTCCTTTACTCTAGCTTTTGTCATGTCACAACTACTTTCATCTCTTCTACAGTTAAATTCTGTACAGCAATGCYACTTTATGTTCCAAAATAGGTCCTCCAAAAGAATTCTCAAGACATTTCACAACAAAAGAAACATGCTGGAATCTGGGGAATTATGCTGTCCCTTTAGTATTTCATTCTGTTTCCCATGTGCTGCAAGAAAGAGATCATGCAAACAKGAGAGTGCTATGCTCAGAGCTCTAACTCCTGGGTCTACTCACAAGAGGCAAAGTGGGCTGTCCCAGACTTGGCACTGCCTATCAATGGCCTGCCCCTTTATCATGACAAATCAGTTCATGCTTGTCTAGAAACAGAACAATGCAGAGCAAGTGACTAATGATTTACAGCTTCTCAGATAAAGTACACACAGAGAAGTCCATCCTTCAGTGCTCCTTGCACCAAAAAAAAAATGGTCACAAATCCTGCACTGCCAGAAAATGCACCAACTTCTTCAGGCCTAAAACACTGATGCCTTGTGAAGGCTGACCTAGAACAGAGACTAGATGGAGCTAAAGAATAAAGTAAGGATTTATTAGGAGGCCTCAACAGATTCACCTTGGSCAGCACAAAAGCCCAGCCAGGGCTGCACCCAAGATGAACCAAAATGGTCACAAAAATGCACAACCAGTCACGGGGTCTCACACTTTCAAAAGTTTTGGTCCATTAGCATATGGCAGTTAATTGTCCAAATTCATGTCCAGCCCATGAAGTCTCATCCTTCTTGTTTTTCTTTCTTCAGTATGCTCCTGGGCCTGAGATTTGGATCATTTGTCCTAGGTGCCCATCTAGAGAAGGAATTGTTTTGTCTCCCTACTCTGTGAAGAGAGCTTACCAKACCCTAATATARAGCTCAGAACTACACACTAAAGCAGTGCAGAATCTGAAAAATATAAARYCTAAAACCTGAGGCATCAACATGACAAGATGATGAGGGCAGTGTACCTCAGCCTTGGGCATGAGAAAAGGGAAAACTTAACAATCAATGACTACTCTGGGGAGAAACATTCTGGTGAACGAGGGAAAAAAGCAGTAACACAAGAACCTAAGTGATCCAGACCAACATAATTTTCTCCTCTCTTATTGATTTCAACGTTCTTCTGTAGGTTCCTGGTTTGTTATGTTTTTCTCTAATGACTACAAAAGAAGTCTGAATGATTAACTCAGACTAGATATCAAATATTTACATGATTACATAAGAATTTCCTGAATACGATAAATTTGAACTTCCTCAATATGATTAAAATACAACTTTGCCTCACCTGGTACCTCAAGGGACAAGTGTTACAGACAGTACAAACAAAAAATCTGAAAACAGTTAACTAAAGGGTTTCTTTGTTTCAATGATTGACTTTGGGCCACTGAAATAAAAAAAAGATCTAATTCGCTTTATCTCTAGTGAACTCAAATGTAATTTTATCAAAAACCTCCAAGCAGGGCAAAAATCACACAGACAGGAGTATGAAAAATTAACTTCTTGGATTTAACATCTTAGAAAGTAAGTGACATACGAGGAGAGGAAGGAAGGGCAGGCAATAAAATATCTGCAATTTGAATATGTTTGCATTAATTTCCTGAAAAAATTAGGTACTGTCTATCCCCCTGCCCTGTRCACACTAAGCCAAAGCAAACCTGCATTATTTGTCCTCAAAACACTATTCGCAGAAGCAATCAGAAGGTGACTTTTCATAGATGCCAAAAAATAATCATGCAAGTAAATGTTTGCAGGTTCTGTCAGGCTRCACGTATTTAGATTTTCTCACAGATAAATGTGCTCACAGATAAATGATCACTGTCTAGATCATGTAATTAATACTGGTTTTCTCCTTCAGTTCTGCTTCCCTTTCTCCTGCTCTCTAATAAGGTAAAGGACTATCCTTTCAGCTAGTATGAAACTATGCATACCAAGTGAGATGGTAGAGCGCCCACGTCCAAGTGATAACATTTCTTTTTCAAAATTACCAAATGCTGCTGCTAAAAGACAGTTTTTGTTCTATGTCTTGGCCACCAAATTATTCATACACTGCAAAAATTCTGCTTCAAGTAGCTGATAACAAAAATCCCTTCAGTTGTTCACATAGGGCATTTTAAATATCTTGCAGAGTTATTAATAACTATTGTACTACTGTAATTAAAATAAGACCTATCAATTACATTAATTAAAAATGTTAGTGTGTGAATGTCTGCCTAGCAAGTAAGTATAGAGTGCAATTTSTTTGAACTGTTTTCTCTGCTGCAATGATACTGTTACTCAGGAAATATTAGTACTTAGCTAGATTTAATTGAACAAAGAAAACTATGTCAATGGCCTTGGGAAAAATTCTAATCAGAAATGAGCAAGTACTTAAACAAACTTGCCTCCATCCTGAAGAAAAACCAAAAATATAAGAGGCATAAAGTAACTGTTGATTATTAGATTTGAGAACATAAAAAATATGCATTACCAGTCTGGAATAGATAAAATATTGAAATATTCCCAGAATCTCATCTCTTTTGCTATATTAATGCTGTTCAGGTTTTGCCTTTTTTTCTTTTATATGTTCTCTGCRTTCTTCACACATATATTTGTAGCTCTGTGGTCTATTGTATTAGTGACTGGTTTTCCGGTACTTTTCCATGGTGTTTTCTTAAGCAGAAAGACAAATTCCAGAGCTCCAAGCCCTGGGAGGTACAAGGCCCTGCGCTATCTTGGTTCTTCCTGGGAACCAAGGCTGAGACCAACTCTCCCAGATACATCTTCATGGACAAAGCATAACTAGTGCTGAAGGGAGGCTCCAGACAAGGGGCTTGACCTGGGGAGAAACTGCATCACCACTTGTCCTCCTTATTGGTGCTTTTTATCAATTATGCTAATTTCCTAAAACCTATAAAAAATGTACTCACCCCTGGGCAGGGGTGGGCTTTTGTGGACATTTTTCCATAACTGCTCCTGAAAGCCTTCAAATAAAGACCCCCTTTTATACTACCTCCTTACGAAAATCATCTTGAGTTTCATTTGCAGGTTGGGCAAAAGGCAACACTATGTCAAGGTAAAGAGAACTTAATTATTGTGGGTGTGTATGTCAGCATATCCCACTGTGATAAGGGTCATGTTATTTCTGATTCCATTTCATGATACAGATGATGATGCTCTTACTTGTCTCAGTTTGTGAATTCATTAAATCAACACATTTTTCCTATGTCTTGCCTCTGAAATTATAGTGACTAGTTTATAAAGTCAATTGATTCAGCTTGTAGCTGGCATCAACCAGGTTCTTCTTACTGAAACTACATATTTCTAGTAACAAACACCTCTTAGATTAACTTGAGCTCTGCTACTGGCCAGATGCAGAACCATAKATGCATCATCACATCTGTCTACTTCTCCTTCTGGCGTTGGTCTGTCTTGTTTATTTGGATTATAAACTTCTCAAGATGGGGCCACAGACAGCAGCTTCCGCATGCCTGTGCAGAAGGACAGGGGTGGAATATTACATAACTTCAGTTCACTGCAATATCAATTAAAAAAAAGTTTTATAGTGGCTGAAATACTTTGGAAAGTATTATAAACATCCCTTCTTTTTTAATTAGCTTTTTTAAAAAGTGCTTCTGGCAGAAAGATTTTATGTTCCCAGTTTGCATTTTGAACTGCCTGAGCATTGTTCTTATTGGAAACTTTGGTTGCCTCCTGTCTGCTTCATCTGCTGGGAAGTCCAGGGTAARAATGTTATCATTGCTATTGAGTCACTCAATCATAGTAACAACCCAAACCAATGGCAAATCCTCTCTGGCCATGAAGATTGCAAGCAATCTAAGCATCATCTTCTGGAGCAAATCAGTGGGCAAGGAAAACACAGGAAAGTGATATGCATCAACTGGCTTTGAATATTAAGCAAGGAAGGTCAGTAGAAAGTCAAAAATGTCTTCTATGGCAGCACAAACCACAGGCCCAAAGTCAGGATTGCCACTAAGTAACCACAGACCTGCAAACATTCTAGGAGGAGGAAAACAAGGGTATTCTTCCAGAAACAAACGGCTCCACCACCCTTTCTGACTCAGGGAAAAAAAAGCAATTAAAAGCGGCTCAGGAACTCTATGTTAAGAATTCCAGGTTATTTGAAGGCAGGGGTGTGGCTTGCACTAGTCTCTCTTTTGCATTAATAAAGCTGAACTCCAAAGATGTGTGAGTTTGTACATTAGCTGATTGGGCAGGCTGGGCAGAGTCACACAGTCTGTCGCAGGCATCTGAGGTGAATTTAGGAGACCAGGTTTTTAGAAGCTCTGTATATTCTCATTGAGAAGAAAAATCAGAGAGTTAAAGAGAGAGGGGGAGTGGCTTAAATTCTCTAAAGCTCCATCTGAAACTGCCATAATTTATTGAGGTGAAGCAGAACCCAAAGAGATAACTCCATTTTACAGATGTCAGTCTCAGGTCATACCTAATGGTGACAATTCCCCATGAAATCTCAGAACAGGTGGAAACTGCAACTCCTTGAACAAATCATCGTGGGCATTTTTCAAAACACCAGGCCCATAGATCAGTGGTTATGTATGTTTTCTTGCAAGGATTTAAAAATGCTGCAGGGTCATCCATGTCTCAGGAATCATTCGCAATATAAAGGTAACAAACTGTAACTTCAGTTAATAAAACTTCCAACTTCCTTTTATGCCCTTTCAAAGAGATAAACACTTTGAGGGATGATCCCTCCTCTCTAGATCTTCCCCTCTGTACTCACATCTTTGGCAATCAGTGGAATTCACAAGATTCCACTGAAAGACTGGTGGTCATATTTTCCATAGAGCAAGGCTAAAAGATTGAAATAAAGCAGGAACTTCTAAAAAATTTTGAAAGTGTACAAGAACAAAATAGGGGAAAGTTTAATCTGATACAGTTGTAATATSGTCTCTTCTAGGAAAATATTAAGCACTTTGAGTTTAACTGAAAACACACAGGAATTTCCACKAGGACTTCTCAGGAATGCAAACTAAGCATCTTTAAACACTCTGTTGGACCACTTTTTAATTTCAGGTAAAAAAGAAAGTGAAGAAAGACAGTTACTTTTGAGGGAAAAGAGAAATCAAGGAAATTAAAATATTGGGTTATTTATTACAAATGAAAATAGTTATTCAATGTTTTAAATACACAGCAGTGTCTTACTGGAAGACAGGAAGCTAAATCTTATCTGGTTGTACAGAAACACTGGGCTGCCACAATAATGTACTGCTATCCCAGCAGAGGAAATAATCAACAAGAAATAAGAGAGTTATGGAAAAAAAATCCAAAGAAACACCAAACCAGAAAGAGTGCAAAAAAAGAAGAAAATACCATTCTAGAAACAAGATTGTCAATACAGCTGAAAATTGGTTTGCAAAGTTTTCTTCTTCCTACCTCAATGCAATACCTCAATACATGTCCATGCTTGGACATATTTAAAAGCAGCCAACCTCAAGAATCCCTCTAGGTTAGGGATACAAAGAGGGATTGTAGGAAGATACTATAAAGCAAAGATGCTAATGTATCTATCTGACAATTTATTTGTCAGCATCAATTTACTTCAGATCGAAAGCAAAATTGCAACTCTGCACAGTAGAAACATAGGGCTGAGCAAAAGCATCTGTCAGAAACAGTTGCACCTTTGTAAACAACTCAAAGAGAAATCAGAGACGTGAAGAGTGCTAGCAACTCACCAAAAGTCATCCAAGACCATAACTGGGCAGGGCATTGAACTGCCAAGGTTGACTTTCACATCTTGCTAGTTCAAAGGTGGCACCTTGGCCTTTCTTCACGCAGAGGAACAAATCATTTGGGAACAGTCACCCCTAAGGAGGTTGTATGAGGCAGAGGCAGGATCCCTCCTTAGAGCTTTAGTGCAACTTGACTGCTCTGAAGCCTTTCCAGTGGCCTTGGAGGGACCAAGTGTCCTGGCTGTGTATTCGCATGGGTAGGAAGTAAGCAGCACATGCTTGAGGAGAAAAATGCAGAACCYCCTACTTTAAACAGCCATTAATGGTTTGTGGCTTAACTAAAAATAACAATGGCTGCAAATACAATCTGAATTTKTTTTTGCTTTATGGGTTCAAATTATGCTGTGCAGTGACCAAGACATTTAATGAGATTGAGTCCCATGAGGTTCACATTTTACTGGCCTGGGAGGATGGGTTGGTTGTTCATCCCTGGAAAACTTGTCAGAAGGAAGTTATTATTATAAAGCCCACGCTAATAAACTTCACTCCTAGCCTCCCACGTTACAGAAAATTGAGTTAAGAGATCATTCAGCCCATCTGCCTCTCCTACCTCCTAAACATGCCTCCCTTGGGTTTTAATGCTATGTATTTCACTTAGTTAACTGTTACTAATGATAATTTCTGAGGAACAACAGAAAGTTTTATGTAGGCAAAAAGAAGTATCTTTTCTCCTGTAAACTTAAAGGAAAAGAAGATTCCCAAACAGAGATATTCTGGAGATAAATAAGCATGCGATCTAGCAATGGACTTTTCAGCACACAACAGCCTCCAAGCAGGACACATGAGACAGCAAAGGCTTTTTACTTCCACACCTTTTCACTGACATTCAAGTGCACCGACAACTCTTCCAACTTGTCCTATTTGACATTTGTTACTCTATACTTCCTGTGCTTTGCACTGAAGGTATATGAAGCTATTTGTTATTTCTGTTTCCTACTAGCTAGGGGTTTATGTCACTGCATTAGAATGCTATTACAATGAATAAACTCATCACCATCCTGAAAACAAAAAAAAACCTAGAGAGACTAGAAAGAAAAAAGAAAACCCAGATGYACAACCGGAGAGGAAAAAGTTCTAAAGTTCCCAAAAAAATATATATTTTGGCCATGTACAAGTATCTTGGCGAGCCAGTGTCCCAAATGCAAGGGCTTTGGTCCAAAACGTAGAAGAATTTTTGAAACAGCCACTGACACATCCAATTGCAGAGATGTGCTTCAAAGCAAATTCAGAGCATGAAAAGGAATGTATGTTTGCTGCCATTTGATCAGAAGGAAGCAGCAGGATCTGCTGGTCTCCACTTAACCCTGCCATCCTCTTCCATGTCATCAAAGGAAGGTGCAAATTTTCATTGCTCTTATAAATATCACTGCCTTGAGGAATATTACACAAGTTGAAAGTTCAGACACGTTATTTTTTTAACAAACAAACAAATACAGTTGGCAGAAAAGTGCTTGAAGCAATCTGAATAGTGAGACAAACATTTTTGCCAAACATTGGCCTACACAGCAGGAGTATAGCTAAACCTGGTTCAAGAAAATTTCTGCTAAAGGAGCTAGAAGTTGAAGATTTAAGAAAACAAAGTCATGGTCATACGAAGATCATAAGACAATCATGAAAATTAGCAAACTATTTCTGTCCTACAACAACAGAGGATCACTCTGTACGAAATGAAACAGTAAAAATTTCACTATTCCTCTAAAATAAGACCAGTTACTAAGATTCCAAGAAAACCRAATTTCTTCCTTGAAATCTTACTGAATGTTGATTGCCACTGTTCTACTAGAAGAAGAGCTGGAGTCTCATGGGAAATGTGGCAGCACCTCCACTTTATTTGGAAGTGGTTTGATACTTCCTGAAGCCCTGTAATTTTCTGAGTTACTTTTTCAGATTCTCTCTTTGACATGAACTTAAGCATGATGTCAGACACAGAGACAGTCGATTATCAACACTGAGTCTGACACAGGGCTTGGTCCAAGCCCATTAGAGACCTCCCAAGTTTCTGTTCCTGGACACTGCAGGCTCCACAGGCAGGGTCGTGTGAACGGGCGCATCCCCCACGTCAGGGCACTCGCAGAGGGTGGGCAGGACACGCCGGCTGGGGCTGCAGCCAAGGACTTCTGCAAGGCAGCATTTCCAGAATGCACTCCTGAGCTCCTCCTAGCCTGATCTCTGCCCTGAGAGCCCATTTTCCCAGTGCAGCAGCCAGCCAGGGTGTCCTGGCACACACTGCTATAGAAAACTGTGACATCCAAGGAATGGATGTGGGGATGACCACATGGATGGATCATCTGTATAAAGCATCTGCCTTATCAGGCCTAGTATTAATGGCAATAGAAAAACTTTATAGAAAAAAATGCAATTCAATAGAAGGCTTTGTTTTCAATAGGTCATAAAGACAGTGAACTGATGCACACTTCCAGGAGGAAGAAATCAGTCAGAAAGGATAGAGCATAGACAGCATGAGAGTTGGCCTTCAAACTTCTTGTGTTTATCACTGGCAAATTATATCTTGACTTTACTGAGGCTCTTCTTGTCCCTGTAACTGACTGAACTGTAAAACAAGTCACATGTGATAAAAGTTTCCCAGCACAAATGTTTCACAGAAGCTTCATTTGTTGCTTAACACRACACAGGGAAATAATAAATCCTAGTCAGTAATACACCAGTGTTTATRGACTCATAATATATTTGTATCTGTTACAACTAGGATTAAGTTGTATAAGCTATACCTGCAGGCTAAATAATAGCAGTTTTAATTAATTTCTTAAGCCATATAAAGTATTCAGCTTTCTAATTTTCTACAACAATTCTATTCATCCAGTCTGACTGGATACCAATAATTGCCTAACAGCAAATCTAGCTATGAGACAATGCAAGCATTCAAATTGCAAAATGTACACATAGCAATTAGGTAATATGTTTAGAATAATAAAGTAAGTTTTCATAGTGAAAAAAAAAGGTGATAGAATATAGCATATAAAAATAAARAATACATGTATTATTGCATTTGGTAAACAAACTTCTCTTCTCAAAAAATGATTTCCTTCTCCCTCATGGGAAGTACATAGCCTCACACTCCTTGTCCAGAAAGAGCTCTAATCCTGCTTGCTACACACATCCAGGGAAAAAGCAGTGGAATTGCTTACTTTTTGGAGGTTTCCATCTTGAGTAGGAGCGGCCCACTTGACCAGACAGAAGGACCTTTCTGTGACTAGGTCAGCTGCTTTGGCATGAAACTTTGTATCCTTTCTTTTGACTCTTACATAGGAGGAGACCAGGATGTGAACTATTTATTTGTACACTATTAATTTATTTTTAGTATAGTTCCATGAGGAAATATGGTGGAAGGTCAGAAACTGGACCATAATAAACCATGTCTCCAAATAAACAGGTTTGTGCTCTTCTAACATGTGCTCACCATTCTGAGTATTAGATTTACAAATTTAGGTCACGCATACAAAGCAATTTAAAAAACAGTAGGTATCAGCAGGTAGAAAAAGACTAAAAATGCAGTAACACTGCCCCAAGGATCTCAAACCACTTTACTTAACCCTTAGAACACAGCCCAGAGAAGAGTGAACACAGTATAGAGAACACATCTCTCAACAACCAGCTCCAGGTTAAAGGAGCTGTTTCACACCACACAGCAAACACCACTCAAGCTCGAGGATAAGAATAAAAGTGAAACTGAAATCAAAAAAGATGGTAGGTYAAACACAAAAGGCAGGGGTTTAGACTTTACACAGCTATATATGGGCTGACATTTTATGTCTGAGTCTTCAAATTTTAGTAACTTGATTTCTGTTTAACATTTCACCTAAGGGACAGCCCCATCAACAGCAAAAAGAATCCAACAATAATCTGGCTGGACTGATGGTCAGTCCCTGAACCACCAGCCAAACTTCAGCTGGGTGTGCCTGGGTACCAATCCAGCTCCCATTAACTTCACAGCCTCAACAGCTGGCAGGATCCCTGGACAAACCAGAGCAACTGCAAAACTTAGGTGCAGTGATGTGTCAAAGTGTGCTCAAAACAAAAGCCAAATCCTCACAAAGTCAGAAACCTGAATGTTTAGAAAATGTTTTCTTGGTCCTTTAAAGCTCTAGCTCAGTAAAACTAATCATACTCATCAGTCTTGAAAAATACCATGTCCTTGAAAACCTTTTTAAACCATCTATTGGAAACAATGATGACAGAGAAGTAACATATTTGTTATTACTCACTTCTCCWTTGTAAAGAATTAGACTGAAAATAGCAAGTTAAACCTCCCCAGCCACTGAGCACAGAGAGCCCACAATAATCTTGGGAATTTTATTTCTCAGTGTAAGCAAAAAAGACAAACAAACAGAAAACTGCACAAAGAAGCTAGGAAGTCTATTGTTGTGCAGTTGACTACATTGAAAATGTGCTACATTCATATGTTGAGCTTCTTTAATACTTCATCAACACTGAGGAACACTGAATGATTTAATGACCACGAGTTTTTTTCTGACACATCCATGTAGCTGACCAAAACTGTACTGCCTGGCAGTCACATATAAAATCAAACATAACTGGCCTGCAGAAATAGAAAACCAAGTTGTCACCTGCCAGTCCTCACTGATAAATCRCAATACTTGCTAATTAACTGCATAGAAAAGGTCAAAGAAGGAAGCATCAGAAATGAGATTCCTGTGGTGAGGTCCTTCATATGACTCAGTTTGACCAAAAGAACTTACATCTGGACAAAATTAACACTCATGCTGGAGATTCTTTGAWCTCTGAGATAGTGGCCAAAGTGGCTTGGACGCAGCTCTATGTATGTGTGTACAGAGACACACGACTCACTCAGGCTGCCAACCCAGGCTTCTGCAGGGAGAGCCACCAAGCATAGGAGGAACTGTGTCACAGCTGTTAGTGCTGCACTTGGGACTTCAACCACAGGCAGAGTGAAAGCATGAAACGTGATTAAGTGGAAGATGCACATGTGGAAACAAAAAAGGAAAAAAAAGAGGACGTGATCATTGAGAGCACATTAAACAGTGARGAGCACTGAGCTTTCAGATGTAAAACACACGGCTAAGGCTCGTAATTTACAATACAGGAGTCTAAAAATGTAAAGAATCTCCTTATAGCCACCAGGTTAAGCATTTGAATTCCAACATGGAAATTYATCCTGTTGCTATTTTTCTTTAGAGCACTGATTCTGTTAACTCTTGTTTTCCGTCCTTGACTCAGAATTGCCATGACCACATACATCAAGGGAGAGAAAGTATGTTCTTAAAACAGCTTTCCACCAGTTGCATAAATATTCTCTCACTGATTTTAAAATTTGCTGGTTGATATCATCTAGAACTTCAATTAAATGCTAAATGTAAAAGACTCTCTTCAGTATCAGYGGAATAAAGCCAGAACAATGTAACATTACTGTAAAATTGGCATGGTTTCATAGTAACTCTATATAGCTTTCTAAATCCAAAATTTAGGTTTGCAACCAGCAAAAGACTTACTGTTAAAGTGCTGGAACACATTTGTCGCTTCCCATAAAAGTGTGCAAAGGAAGGACATATGTGACACGTGCTCGGATTTCTTGTTTCCGTACCCTTTCTTCAAAATATTCTTGCAAAATATGCCACCAACAGCACGATGCCAAGTGCCTTAAGGGTCACATTGGGCTTGCTTCACAGGATACAATGATTATATCATGGTGGCGTTGACACAGAGCCACGTCCAAACAGCTGCTAAAGAGATGACAGGATGCCATCTGTCAGGAAAAGCCATGCCCAGCTGCTGTCTMAGCTGAAGATTACTTTGCTGACATGATGCAGATGGCATGAAAGGCTTCATTACCAGGTTAGTTAACCAAGTCAAGAAATCCAATGTTACAATAGCAAAAGCCTTTCTCTAGCTATGACAATGCCTCAAGTAAGTGTTGGCACACCAGGACACAGCAGAAGGCACTGCAACCCCCAGACAGAAGATAATAGCTAATAACATACCAAAAGATCTGACAGCCTCTGTTCTAAGGCTGCTAACACTCTCTGCCAGGACAACTTGTTTTTATAAACAAACCATGGCTGTGCACTAAGTTTATCCTCCTGCAAGGCTCTCCTGTGATGCAGAGGCTTATCACAGAGCTCCAAGCAGGGCCACCAGGGTTCCTCTGGCCAGAGGGCACCTCCAGCACTGGCCCATGGTGCAAATTTAATTCTACGAGRGAAGATATCTCACCCAAAATGCATGAGAGAACATTTTTACAGGTAGATTTGTCCCCAGGTGAGAAAGGAAAAGGTTTTGTTTTCTGGAACTTCACCTTTCTCTTTCTTACTATTGAATAGGAATTAATTTTTTTCATTGCKTTGCACCTCCAAAGTCTTCAAAGAGCATTCCTGATCACATCAACAAGCCCCACTGCTTTTCTTTCTGCTGCTTCCAAGAAAAAGAAATGTTTGCTGTAAGCAAAAGGATGCTAAAGTTCTCCTTTGAATATGTTTATAGCTTTATATTACTCTGATCTTGTTTTCTTTGTGATTCACATTGCATATCTGCTGATTGGAATAATTACACAGATTTCACTGTTGTAATGTGAAAAGTATGAAAGGAATTTTCCATCTAAAAGGTTCAGCAATCCACATACTTTCAGTAAGATTTGTCCTGTCAGGCCATAATTGCTTCTGAGTGCCCCACCCTCTAGTATTTTTAGAAAAAAAATAATGTAATTTCAAAATATGGGGACACAGTACACTGTGTTTCACAAAAATGTATGGTCCTGAAGTCTCTGCCAAAATTTACAAAATTAAAAAGATAAGAAGTCATGCCAAATGCAGAAAAGGAACTTTGGATTAACTATGTACTTCGTTTACAATTAGCAAACACAGTAATTCCATTTAAGGTTGTAAACTGAGGATGCAGAACTCATAAAAAGCACAACAGTAAAAGAGCTGGATGAGTAATATCATCTTTCCAAGCTTTTTCATTTCTTAGGGAAGAGTTTTTAAATTACAAAGGATATAGGGACAGTATCAAAATGGTTGCTTTGCAATTGGTAACTTTCTAGAATTCTTTCACTAAAAATTATGGTAGGACTATATGAAATGCTAAGTAAATAAACTGTAAACTGTTCCCTCTCTTCCAATATATGTCATGTTGCTCTAAATAAGTTGTGCATGAATATACAAGAACTCGCTTTATAAGAGATCAGCAAACTGAAATTTAGAACTGAATTCCCTTTAGATGGTTATATATAGCATAAGTGCATCATCCTTAGGATGAAAGTAAATAATGGAAATGAAGTCTTGATTTTGCATTCTCTGTGGACTGCACCGACCCAGACTTTGCACTACTGAATCCCTGCTGAAATTACTCTAAGTCCAGGCATACACAATAATAAATGATGTTTCTGTTGTGCCTTACRTGCCTATGGTTACCATAACACAAGTGAAATTTTTAAGTGTCTTTATACTCATAATGCACATGTGACATGGCATCAATGCTGACCCGCTGATGGGAAATCACAGACAGAAGACAAGGTACTTGCTCAAAGCTTGTCAGGCAGAAGGAAGGTGAACTTCCATCTGCAGGAGGCACCCCAGCTGCTTGGTCAGCCTTCTGCCAAAACAGATCTAGGCAAAATTGGCAGAAACGTAATTTTGCTTGGTTGAGTATTAAAACCTTGATCAGGGTATGTAACATTTTCAAAAAAGCAGTGGGGATGCTGCTCATGCCTAAAGGAGTGTCTAAAGTAGTGATGTAGATCTCTTGGACTTGGACAATCAAGACAACTTCTCTATCCTTCAGTTTACCTTTTGGATCATGTACTTTGCAAAGCTTTTGATTCTTTCTTCTTGAAAAGCATTATTAAAATATTATTACTAAATATCATTAGCAATATTATTAGATAAATCTATTACTGTTTCTACCATACAAGTTGTTGAGTTAGTAGAACAAGTCTAAATATCTTACACACAATCACTGGGCTGAAATTCTTCACCTACTTTTGTTGTGTAGGCTGACTAAATCCCTTTAAGTGTAAGTGTAATGGTTTTGTACAGTCTTCTTTATAGAAAATGGAAAAATGTTCATCTGCTTGCAGGAAAGTACATTTTATCATTTCCAAACCAGTGGGTTTTTTTCCTTTTGAAGGTAATTATAAAATCATAAAACATAAAACAATCTTTCCACTATGTTTTATATAAAAGCTAGAACTACTGCTTCATTCACATATTAAAAACATACTGCTTGTACTGCTAGTCTCAGTGAAAACTCTCTTTTCTAACACTGCTGCACTAACAACAAAATCAATCAGAAGTGAGGAAATGCACTGCCCACCCAGGACTCAATGCATCAAAGTCCAGACAGTGTTGGTTGTTGTCTCTACAAGATCCTTACATGTAGGAGTGAAAAGCTGCCAGTAGCCATTCCTCCTTTCCTTTTTTTTTTTTTTTTTTTTTTTTTTTTTTTGGTTTCCCCTGCATTTTACAAAGAAGCAGCAGCTCCAAGAACAACTTCTGGCAGGGTGCTGTTCATGCTGACTTGGAAACTCATCTCTGACTTTAATCCAAACCAGCAGGCTGTGAACAAAACCATAGTCTCTGAAGTGCAGCAAACATTTCTACATTTCTCCCCACCTCCCCAGTCTACTGAGACACTGTGCCATCAAAGATTTTATTGTCTCAGCAGGTGGTAACCTCATAGTTACCTACAATTTCAATTACAAGTCAAATGAGACACTGTTACTTAAAGGATAAATTTTTTCGGTAAATGGTATGAAAAGTGAACACTTACAGAGCTGTATCAAGTCATTTAGACAGCAGAGGAGCTGGTGTGGCAGAGCAGAAAGCACACCTGCAGTCACAGCTACATTTTAGAAAGATTTCACCTAATAGCTAGAGAACAGAGCAGTTATGACAACAAATACTGAAGACAACATTTGTTGTCTTCATTATTTGATTGTCTTCATTATTTGATTCAACCCCACTATAATGAAAACAATCATGAATCCTAAAGGCCATTGCTGCCTTCCAGTAAATCAGTTTCAAATACTTGCACAACCACATTATCAGTGTTATGTCCTTACATGCCTGCTGTACCACCTCCTTATGCCCTCTGCAGTACTGCCAAGTAATTTTCCTTTCCAAAATATTATGTCCATACCTTAGAGTTTTGTACATACCTCTATGCTTAAAAGTCAGGAAGACAGAAATCATCACTCATCCTATCCCTAAGAGTATAGTATGCAGTATATCACTACATTATGATGTTTATGTTGTTTTAAAAAGCATCAACCCACCTGGAAGTACAAGGCCTGTAACTTGCTGCATTTTTGGTGCAACAATCATTTCTGACATAATTAGAAATCTTTCACTACTGATGTAAAAAACTTGAGTTTTCCTGGAGCACAGCAGAGGACTGAGATACCAAAAAAATGACAGCGCTTTATAGAGCTTGAACACTCTCAAATATAGAAGCCACTGGAATACAGAGTCTCCTGTTTACTCATAATGGGCAACTTCATTCTGGCACCTACACTCATAATTGTAAGGCTTCAGAGCTTCCCTACATTTCAGTACTTTCAGCAGTGCATTCAATTCTCAGTTCCAGAGATGCATCCTGGACCATCAAAATGTCATCAGAACTAGGGCTTCTGTTCAAACAGTTTTATGAATGCATTCCTCCTAGGTTCCTAATATTTAATCATGGAAATACTATTTTACAGCTAGAATCTCACCAGAAAGCAGATACTGCATATATACAACATATCAAATATTCATCTTTCCTTGTGGGAATAGTTGATAAGAAATGCTAACAGGCATGTGGGTTTGTCATACGTGTGAGGTAAGGCTGACCGTCACAAATGTGATTATCAAAAAAATGCAGTTAGAGCTTACACTGGGGACACCTCCCCTCTGTGCAGATCCAGCACTGCTTTTAACTCACTAATGTTTTAACCACTTATCTTACACCTCTACCAGCTAAAGCCACATAATTATTATTAGTTCCCTGTGCCCTTTCTTTATCAACACAGAGAATCCAACATGATAAACAGATSTAGCTTCCAGTTCTGCTGTGCTTACCTCAGGTGTGGTGGCAGGGACAGCTCAGTCCATGCAAAACATTCATGTTGAACCTCAAATAAAAAGCAAACAAAAAACCCTAACTACAAACTGTCAAAAGATCAAGTTCTGACCTCAGCCCGAAGCTCTCAAATCCTTTCTGTTCTTCCTTTCTACTGCTGCTCAGTGAGCTCACCTTGGCTCATTCTTTCAAAATCAGCTTCATCAGCTTTTTATTCACTCCTGTGCATCCTGTGTGGGTATCAGTAATTCAAAACAATCTTACCTTAAAAAGTTGTAATTTTTCAGTTTAACATAAGGGTGCAGTGACACTTTCACACAGATATATTCTGTATATATGGGAGTTAGGTGGGCTTAATGCCTCTTGTGGTACTGTAGCATTTCTCTTCAAATCTTGGCAGATCTAAGCTGGGCTAGCTCAGCTGTTGGTAGGAGAGGTCACTTGGACACTATTTGCATGTGCACAGAAGTCAAATGAAACCAGTTGGTAAATACCAGCCACATTTCTATGGCCTTTCAAGACAACTTCACTGAACCAAAAAATTAATTTTTTTGTTGCACATTTATATGTTTGATGCAAATGTGTAGTATAGTTTCACAAACTGTTGTATAATAAAAGTATTTAGAACTATTGCTGACTTTTTTTTGTAAAATTGAAATGCTTTGAAATACTACCAAAATGCCACTCCAGCTAATGCATTTATCCCAGTAAAGGGTGCACAGGGATAAATAACACAAAATTAAGCTATTTTTCTTTGCACTTTCCAGAAGGAAAATGAGATCCATCCAGTTAATTCATGGTAAACTTTACAGAAGACCATATTCAGTATGTAGCAAAATGAGGCTGCTTGTTTATTCATTTGCAGAATACTAATACATACTTCTAGGATCCAAAATCCAATAATGTTASTCATTTTAGGAAGGACTGCAGAACCCACGGGAATTAATGAACTTCAGAAGAAGCCAGGGTGCAAAATTTCTAATTTTCCTTTATATGCTGCACTCTCTTTCTCTCCTGCCCTTTGTCACTTCATTTTTATCCACTTCCAAAGCCCTGTGGCTCCAYCCTCACCAGCCTCTGCTTCTCCCTTTTCCCTCAGGGGGCTGCTGTCTGCTGCCTTTGCTGAATGTGCCCAGAGAGGTCCCAGGTCACTTTACCTCATTTCCAGTGCTGAAGGTGCACAGGCACATTTTTACAAATGCATCTGTGGTAGCTCAATACTAAAGTTCATTTAATATTGATGATCAAAGGCACTCCAGAAGCAGYGAGCACCAACTAAAGGTKAGCACATGCTTGRAATCACAAAGAACACTCTAATGTACAAAAGCAARGTAAAAASCCACAAAACCAAGAGAATTGCCATGTCAAAACCTATTGGCAGTAACAATGGAGTCATACATTTTGATTTACATATTTCCTTTCTGGTATATATGGCTCATTCCAATGGCTTGGGCTGTATTTTCTTTGAGCATACCACGCCATTCTGTTTAAATTTCTTACTCAGTCAAAGATAGGCTAGGAACATGGGGTATCCCTACAAGGATTCCAGAAATATTAATAGACATTTTCAGTACAGGAGACTCAACAAAGTATGATATGGAAGAAAAAAAAAAAAAGAAAAGGCTTGAAAAATTATGAAAGAGGAAACATGAATGAAAAATGTGGGAAATGCCAGGCTTGTAACACTATGTACCACAACCCAAATGATGGCATCACTCAGAGATGGCAGCCATCCCAGAGCTGAATCAGGAAATATGCAATTTAGCAAAGGCAACTGAAAAGTGGATTCTGAAGCAACCCATAGCCTATTAAAAATATATCTTATTTCCACTGAAGCTGGTGGCAAAATACTGTATGATTTTATGGATCCCAGACAGTATATATAGATTTGCTCATTTTTGTTTTGAAAAATGAAATCTGTACTGGAGCCAAAATTTATGACCACTACTACCATTTTGGAGGAAAGGGTTTATTTATAAGTTTGGGTGGATGCTGACCCCTAGACATTTCACTTTTTAATAAGCAGTCTATAATTCCTAGCACACTGTGATGGAAAGACCATAAAAATGAGATAACCCTAATAGGGAAATATAAAGAATATATGAAACATACAGAAATGTGTGAAATAAACCAGTAATGTCAAATATTAAATTATTAAATGCTGATATGTGGAAAATATGTAATTCATTACCATCAAACACCGACATCTTTTCCTTATAAAAAACTACCAGAGAAAAAAGTTTTCATTTAAAAAAATGTTAAAGGTTGTGGATTACTGCAAATTACTTGATGAATTTATGTTTTAGAAAAGGCAAGAATTGCATGTTTTATTTATTATACCATAGACATGAAAGCTAAAGTAATGGACCAAATCAAACTGGAGAAGCAGAGTTGGTAAGGATCACAATGTTATCATACCATCCTGCTAAACTGAAGAAGGATCAATACATGTAAACAGGTTCACTGTGTTTTTTTGTGACAAATGTGTAATTCTCTGCAAACCATCACTCCCATTCTTCCAATACAACTWCTGTTTAAGTCTGCCCAGTGGAGTTTCTCTTTAGAATCCCAACTACAAATTAAGTCAGTAGCTGCCTGTCTTGTCCTCCGTGGATCTGGGGAACAACTGATAACCCCTGTGGATGTAAAGGTTTAGAAGACTCTTATCAAGTTCCCTTCTCCCACACCATGAGTCTTCCTCCTTTTCCAGACTAAACAAACCCAGTTATTTCAAGCTTTCCTTGCAGGTCATATCTTTTATACCTCTTATCAGCCCTGCTGCTGTCCTCCAGACTCCCTTCACTTTGTCTGCATCTTTGCCAAATGCAGTGACCACAACTGCACTCATCAGTGTGAAGTAATTGTCTCCTGCTCCTGACATGGACATTTCCACAAATTTATCTGCAACACTTMTGCTGTTCCTTTCTTTGTCTGCAAGGTAGACTAAATCCAGTCTAACCCCAGTTCTCTGATGTTGCTGCACAATTTTCTTCCTTTTGTTATTTGACTATTTAATTTTCTCTCCTTAACTGCAYACACAGACTTTGCAGTTCTCCTTGCTGAATTTAAATTTATTGATTTCAGACCACTTTTCAATTAAGTGAAATTATTTTCAGCTCTGACCTTATCCTCCAAAATCTTGAAATTCCTCTCAGCTTACTCTCATGTTCAAATGTGGAAATTCTATTCCATCATCCAAACTACTGCTTAAAAATGTGTAATAGAAATAGATTTCAGACAGACACTTTGTAAGCACACTAGAGAAGTCTTTCCAGTTTGACAGCAAAACAGTATTCTTAAATTATTTTCCACCCACTAAGAATACATTAAATTAATCTACACCTTAATTCCRTAGTTTACTTTAATGAATTTGAAATGTCAAGTCAAGTTGTAACAGATGCACTTTCTCACATCCATAAAAGCAAATACTMTATCAAAGAAGAAATTTGGATCAGACTAAAATCTACTTTAGTCCTTATAAATCAACTTTGTTTAATTCAGTCCACATCTCTATCCTTCCAACGCATTTAAACTGAATTCTACAGCATTTTAGTCAATTTGGAAGCTTTTTGGTTCCCATATTATTGACTTGTCAGTACTTTAAAGTATTTACCTCTGTTTACCTCTTTGCAAAGAGCAGCCTCATATTTGCTGATCCACCATGCTCTGACCCACTTGGACATTATCATCCTTGAAGGGCTCTTGAAAAGAATCACTAATGTTGCACTTAGCAAGTCAGAGAAAGTCCCTATTATGTGAGTAACACTGAAGACACAAGTCTGTAGTGTTAACAGTGATAACAGGAACCTGCCTTTGCTCGGTAGCACTTTCCCAACCAAATACTGAGGCCAGGTTAAGGATGGAAATTTCCAAGATGTATGATTACTAGTAAATTGTTTGGATGCAGAATCCCTGTTTTGAAGACAAAGGTAATTTTTAGTGGAGACCTGAGCTGTCTCATGCCCCGTGGCATCAGTACCCAGGAAAGCTCCTAGAAACTTGTATTTGTTATTACAACCATAGCCTTGGAACTRAGGAACTTACACTTCCCTTAAATTTGTCTAGGATAATCAGCCACACATTTGAAATCATCTAGCTTGGATAAATATCTTTTAACTTGCTCTTCTTAAATTATGAACAGTGCTTTTCCTCCACACTAAACTTTAAAMTTGTAACCACAATATGTTTATTTACTCCCTTTTAAGTCAGCTACAGAATATATACACATATTGTACTTTTCACCTAAATTTCTTACTCATTTCAAGACCTGTGGTAAAAAAAAAGTGCATTACTTGCACAATTCAGAATCAGGCTTAGAGTAAATTATCTTGCACCTTTTACCTTACCCCTTCCAATAAGAGGTCAGGTAGAATATGGAGGGAAAACCCACCAAATATGATGTRTAACACCAGGAGGGAGGCTGCACTACGGATAAAATGTGATTTCTTGATTTCTTCTCTAGTTTTCACCAACAAGGGTTATCTCAGTGCCACTGCCACTTCAGTTGGAGAGGACTGAACAACCTCAAAAATCATATATGGTTTATGATTTTTATGGACATGAGTATGATTGTAGAATTTCAGCAGAAGAGGAAGGAAACACTCAGAATGCTTTCAAAGCACTGTCATTAAGTTTTTTATTAACTCATTCAGCTTTACTTTGAAACAAAACTAATGCTGCAAATTTCAGTATTTGGGAGATGCAAACTGCCTGAATAAAATCTAATTTGACCCCTGTGTTATTGTGAATTACAATACTATTAATTGTAACATGTTTCTATAATTCTATCAGCACATTTTCCCTTAGTACTCCAATTAGCTCCTTCAGTGCCTTGAATAACCCTGAAGCAATTTCTTTCTTTTTTTTCCATCTTCATTCCTCAGTTCTAGGAATCATTTGACCTCTCTTGAAAAAAATATTCTTAATTCTGATGGGATTTCTCAATGCTGCTCAAATTAGCATCTGAGTGTCTTCAGAAATCTTAACTAAATTACTACTATAGCATGTCTAGTAACTTATAGATGGAAATGGAAAGTTTAAGTGTTTGAYACTACACAATCAAACAGAAATCTCAGCCCTGCTAAAAGCACTTTGTGACCATCTAAAAACACTAATTAATTGACTGTTCCAGAATTGTCAATGAAAACTGTGGAATAGGCAAGGAAAAGAGCCAACTTCCTCAGAAACACTGAATTATTTCTCATCCACTTTGCACTTTCTCAGACCTTCATAAATTCTAAAGATAAAGGCGTACAGAAAACTGGAATGGTAAYTTCACAATACATGGTCACAAAGCAGCTGAGTTAAATTAAGGCTCGCTATCTTCTAGTCTTTTAGTGATTGACTTGATCCTTCAGTCATGTTCTCTTCACGCGGCTGGGTTTTTTGAAGACTTCTGTAATGAGTCTGATTCTCACCCATGCTCACCCATGAGTTCTATTTCCAGGCTGACGTGAACAGCTGACCTGATAAATGGAAAGGCTTCACATTTCACAAGCTCTTATGCTTTCTGATATTTGATAATGCAGTTTGTCAGTTTTTCACTTTTCATCCAACCTGGGATCCTATCAGAGAATGCAGACAGGCTCCCTCTGAGGAAAGAGACTCCATAGTTCTGTTTAGGTCATGGGAATCTTTCAACTGACTTTAAGAGACAGTGAATTAGATTTTTAAAAAGATGCCAAAAGWGAGGTTTTCTCTGTATTTTCGAGGGCTTCAGACCACTGTTCAGACAAAAGGAAACATGCTGATGTGTACACTGAATTGTTGCATCAGGTTTAGTCTCCCAGGCTGATGTCTGTATGTCTGCAGGAGTTCTTGACCTCCTCATGCATTGCAAGAGAGATTCCACGGCTCAGAGCTAAGGTAACTAAAATCTTTGAAGTAGGCTATAAACATGCATAGTGTACAAATAATCTGGTGGTTTTGTTTCTTGCTAGAGGAAATTTTCAGTGTATTTATAATGCCCTTTGATGCACACTGTAAATTTGCAAACAAGAGGCCACATGTCCTTTCGATGAAACTTCRCTTATAAATATATGTAAAACAAGCTGCTGGAAGAGTTTGGAAGATTTTGAAATAAATAAATAGAAAGAATTAACCACACATCACAAAAATACAGCTTAGTTAGATTTTAAAGGCTCAATAAGAAAAGCTCTTGCTCCCACAAGTTACAAAGGGTTGCTAAATAGCTCTTTAAACAACTTATTTAAGCTAGGAACACCATGCCTGAACATGAGATTAAGATATACACAGCCTTATGTGCTGCAGCTCTTTTTAAATAAGCCCCCACAAACCATGCRTGTAAAAATTAAACACAATTAGGAATTACGTTCCTTTCCCCTGCACAAWATTTCACTCAGTTCTAGAGCTGAACTCAAGCAATGTTGTGGATGTGAATTATTCAGACAAGTCATTTTATCCTAAATAACAGAAAAGGAGTGGAAAGGACTGCCTCAAGACTTCCTGTATTAGATGGAAGCAAATCTAGAGAGACAACTTATCTTGAAAAGGTATTGATGGAAATGAGAAGTAGGTTTCAYAAAATGGGCTACATACTACAAGATAAAGCTTGGAATTCTGGATATCTTGGATGTGACCACACCATCCAAAATGAGAGGACAGAAGTCTTGGCTGACTTGATGAACTTGTATTTTCTAGCTGAAACCCTGCTCCTGTCTTTGATAACTCACATGCTTTAGGTGGAAAACCACGCTGTGGTCATCCCAAGCAAGTGAAAGAAATGAGACTGAGCATTACCTTACATCATATGAAAAGGAGCTTGTGCACATCTACAACAATGTACAAGTCTGCAGTTTCCTCTGTATTTGGCACTGAAAACTGCCTGCAACTGCTCTGAAAGAGGCAGTGACACACTGCACTGGAAGAGTATTTTAACTGCCCTGAAAGACTCTAGGCAGCATGTGTCAGCAGCAGTGGTGCAAATAACCCTTCTGTGGAAGGAAGGTGGACATCACCAACAGCACCGTGAATGGCTTTGCAATGGCACACAACAGAAAAAACAGTTGCTTCAACAAACTTTGATCCATATGACCTGTCACCATTGTTCTCCACAAAAAACAACCAAAAAAATGAAGGTAGGGTTCTTCTATAAAACCCCGAATTTTAGGCCTTTCTTTTTTCAAAATACACATTAAATCCAGACCTTGATGATTTGTAGGTGGTTTAGTAAAAATCTATCTGAATTTCACAAATATATTTATAATTTTGGTTTTCCGCAGATTTTTACCAGTTTATCCAAATCCAGAGGGGTTGATGTTCATGCATGAAAAAAATCCCCAAAATTTTAAACTATAGTGCTTCATTCCAGCTGATAGGATAATGACAGTCTTTACAAATATGAAAATATTGTGCAGAAATAACCTCACAGACTAGTGTACACTGTACTACTTAGCAGGATCTCCAGTGTAGCAACTACAGACAGGCTGCTCATCAGTGAACAAATTACCATTTTGATCAGCTTTTACAGACATTCATCTTTTGCTGCCCCAAACATTTGAATGAGACTAGGCAACCCTTTCATCTAAATGAGCTGCTGTTGCACAGAGTACCATTAGCTCATATAAACCTGCTGCTGTAAGCATCTATTACCACAGCCTGGCAGTGACATATTGATTTTCAAGCTGGAACTAGTTCCCTTGAGACCAGAGGGCATATGGCTGTTTATTTGACCTGCTGGGTAAAACATGCTGATGGCTAGAAGGAAAAGGATGGAAAAAAGTAGGTGTTAGTCTTTGCAATTTTTTAAATTATTGATTTTAATTCTTAAAATAAGAATAATAATTCAGTCTCAGTAACTGCCTCTTTTTTTTTAATCCAAATGAGCTTCAGAATTGGGTCTTCCACTGTGTTTATTATGGATAGGCATTCATGATCATTGGATTTACAATCAATAGTGATGTCAAGTTGAAACTATTAGATTCTGAARTAAAACCAAGTATTGGAAGGCAGCACCAGACACTATTGGTACATATGTAAGTGAGATCATAACCAAACACCTGTTGTACAGAGCCTGGCCAGACAGCTGGACAGTCATGCAATCTAGAAGAGTCTTCCTGTGAAATGCTTAGTGGTCTTTATGTTAGAACAATAAGAAAGCTGGTTTAGCTCACACCAAAAGTCTGTGCTGTGTCTACCCCAAAATAGCTACAAGGGTAGAATATAATGGAAATTATTTTTCAAATGAGATTCCGTCTTTTCCCCACACAAAATTCTTCCACACATGAATTAGATCAGTTCTTAGTGTACTGAACTTCTATGTTTAGCAGTATAAAAAGTCATATTTATTGAAACTTTCAGGTTTGGACTTACAAATTATATTAAGTGGCAAAGTTCAGTATTTCAAATATATTCCAGCTGRGGCACTTATAAAAGAAGTGCAGAGCAGGAAGAGGCACAGTTGAAGAGCAGCACACCCAAAGCCCTCCACAGGTAACCCTGAAAGGGCATAGGAGGAGGGTGGGTGGTCACAGGGGGGAGGCAAAACCCTGTTGTGAGAAGACAGCAGGCACTGTGCTGTTACTCAAAATCTTGCCCTCCCCACAAATCTCTTCAAAATACTGCTGTAATAACAAATCATGAGACAATTCTGTTTGTGGACTGTTACATGAATGCTAAATCCCCTGACAAGCCAATGAGTCCCTCGTGAGAAATACTTAGGAGGATTACAGAAACAAAAGGTGGAACTCTTGATGCAACAGGAAATTTTTATTTGTTTTTAACACGCTTTAASAGTTCTTCCTTCCGTGGAAGTTGGTAAATGGCCTACTGAGGTTAACTAAACTAGACTCCATGACAGAATAACCAAAGCTTTTCACTATTTCTTTTTGAGGGGACATAAATAAAATAAAATATTTCTTTCCTTTAATTCAGCTCAGTACTTTCTTGACTGGTCTTCTCATTCTGAAGCAGAGTCCATTCCTGTTTTCCTCCTGCCATCACTTCCCACTCTTCTCCAACCTCCATCTCCCTCTGCTGCTGATCAGAGCTTGCCACTGCAGCACTGGTGGTGCTAAAGCTTGCWCAGATCACATTATTCCAGGATCAATTCCTGGAATAACCATATTCTTAAAAGCTTTTCTTTATTAGGAACCTGAAAACATATTTTAATAATTTAAAAAAAATGCTGACAGTTTCTAGGGAGCATGTTGCAGCCCATGAGGAAACTGAAACAAATTAACGTGCAGCTGAAAGCTTTATCCTCTTAAATTGAGTTGAGGACTGTCAAACTAAGTTTTATTAACACTGTCAGGCCAGAGGGTTAGTAAGCAAGCGCTCCACATCTCCTGAACTTTTCCTAAATACTTCTGGCACATCTTTAACTGTAAAGTTCAGAGACTTCCAAAAATACCCTGCTGAGCCACAGCTGCCCGCTGGCAGTGGCATCTCTGCCGGGGAAGGCAGCTCTGCTCCCTGCACGGGGGGACGGCCACGGCCCTGGCCAGGCTCGCAGGGCAGCTCTGTCATCTGGGCAAAAAGTCAAGAGAGATCAACCCTGGCATGGGCAGCAGCCCTGCAGAGCAGAGCTGGGAATCCTGTCTGACCGTGGCAGCCGCGGTGAAGCYGTGCTGCTCCCGTGGAGATCACATCTTGTGGAGGTGGGGAGGCTGGACAGGGATGGCCAGATTTACCCACACACTCACCAGCCCAGGAAAATCCAATTCCCTGCTCAGACACGGGTGAGACAAAGTGTGAGAAGCATAGGCTCACACCAGGCTCAGGAAGAAGGATCACTAGAGTTGATGTAGCATTAGTACACAACATTCTGCATTTAACTGTGTAAAGTAGTAACAGAGACGAGCAGGAGAGAAAATGACATAAAATACAACTGAAGATTAGAAGAACTGCTTTCTCTGATTTTCAGTTCTAATGCCTAATACATGTGGAAAAGTGATAGTAGAGTCTCATTTTCCTACCAGACTTATAGATTTTGAGGCTATTTCTGTAGTTTACTCAGTGGCTCTCCAATACAGAGCCTCCTGAAATGGTTAATATTGCACAACATTCTCATCCAGGATTTTTAGCTTGTATGAAAAACCTCTTCACAGTAGGAAATGAAAAAATGCTTTAAAATCCAAGGACAAATTCTAATGATCCCAGTGAAAATACAAGCATTTTGGATTTTATTTCATATTTTTTCTGATGCTGCCTTCAAATTTTTTCATACCTTCAAGGAAGTGATAAAGCTAATGGGCTCAAAAGGTACTGCCTACATTCATTACRTTAATTTACTCTAATTAAAGAACAGTAGCATCAAATTACTTAAACACCATTCCCTCTTGCATACCTAAATAGTTCTGCAGTTTAGATCTGTCTGCTGCCTGGCACACAGACATTTATACATAAAGAAAGCAAGACGACAAACAAGAAATTCTTCTTATTTTGCATATATCATATAGTACAACCCTTTGAAGCCTATGCAAGTTAAAACTGCCTTCAAGTATCTTATGCACCTAGAAAAAAAAAMAACAAAAAAACAAAAAACCAAAAACCACAACAACAAATCACYTAACCCATACAAGTCTAACTTATTTTGTTTGTTATATTTACCTGGGCGCTATTTTGTACAGASAAAATTGTAATAAAAATAGTATTTTAGAAATTACAAGTTTTCCAGAGCATCATGTGAGTCTTTCTTGCTTTTCATTGTTCCTTAACAAAAGCCCACTCATGCCCCCTAAGCACTTGTTTCTCTACATCCCTTTTATATTCCATCCCAAGAAATTGGGTCAGTTAAACTTTTTCTTCTTAAACTGAAAATTCCTCAATTTCTGTCATACAGTAAACAACAGGCATAAGGAGATGATTTTACACGCATACTGCACAAGAGCAGTAAAGCCTCCACTGCTGAACTACGTTTCCATCTCCTTTCAGGGCATGCTGAGGCTGCTTTCTGCAGAGTATGTCTTGATGCTGAGAGAGGGCCGAGGAGGCAGCAGACTGCAAAGTTGTGTAATAAGGACTGCTGGCACTGGTGACAATTGTCTGGGTAAACAATGCTGCACCAAGCCTGAGGCTCACACATAACTCCAGACCTAAACATCTTTCTTGGTTAAGCGTGAGGCTGTTCAGAGCACAACATTATAAGCAAGTCAAAATCCTGCTTTCAAATGAAGCTTTCAGCAGAAGAGATGCACCTATTCACTTGAAGACTGTACAAAGAGAGGGTTCAGCATKGACAGCCAGACTTCCTTTGAACAAATGTGGTGAAATTGCTGACACTGCAATATTCCAACACCRGCAAAATACTGACAATATCAGTCACACATTTAGACTAACAGGTCTAGTTTCTTCATCATGAAGCTTCTATTCCAGTACTGCTGCATGATGTCTGGATCTCTCTATAAGCAGCAGACTGCTCTGACACCTAAGTGCTGCARGGGGAAGTGGGGAGACAAATTCCTGAGATAAGGAGCCTAATGAAGCATCCCCAGCTGCTCTTACCAGGAATCCAACTCCACATGGGCTCTKAACACCTGACAGGGCAATCCTATCTCAGGCAGCAATTAGGAAATTGTCTGAGTGACCTTCAGGTATCATTTCCTTTCACAGGTAAAACTTAGGATTTCCATCTCCAGACAAGCTGACTGGCAAAATCTAGGATGAATTAGTCTGAAAACCTCTGGATAAACACACTCTCTAAGTCATGCTGCCATTCTACTGCACACGTGTCCTTTAGAAGACAAGAATAGACTTGTGCCTGAATAAATTAAAAAGTTGAGAGTGCAGCCCTTTGCATTTGTGCAGCTGGTGAGTCAACAACAAAATGACAAGTTTCAGGAAACAGCATCCACATAAGCATGTAAATAGAGCTGYCCAAAGTCTTGGCTCCACTACTTCACTAGTTCTGTTTCACTGCTGTTATGTGAGTGAGCCTATGGACTTGGCTCACGGAACCTCTGCCATTTCCAATCTAATCCCTTAATACACAATTAGGAAGGTGATGCAAATTCACTAACTTCAAGGGAGGCAGTCTGGATTTGCACACATTAAATTACCATTAGAACAATGGAAGCATATGCACCTGCAAGAAATAAATTTTAAATGCTCTGACTTGTATTTAGCATCACTTTGAACGCTACCTGGAAGGATCTCATCACAGAACAGCCCTTTACCGCCCTGAGTTTATCCATGGAATAATTAACTTTCTTTCCAAGTTTTTCAGTATTACTAATGTGAAGGAAAACTGGCACAAGTTCAGATCAGTGTAAGTATTCAAGAGACTAAAGAGACTGAATTGTGAAGGAACATAAAGAAATCATGAACAAGCAAACAAATAAACCAAGCATGGGCATCAAGGTAAAAAAAATATTGTAAAGCAAGACAGCCACAGTTTCTGTGTGAGTACTCTGTGCTCAAACTGGATAGGATTAGTATGGTGCACAAAAGTAGAATTCACTGTTACAAAATAGAAAACAAAGGCTCACAGTTAGAAAATAATTCTTCCTCCTGAAATAAAAGYTCAGAAAAAAGTTTCTGTGCTTAAGGCAGAACTGAACATTACTGAAAAAGAGAAAGCACTACAAAAATGTGCTGGAGCAAACACTTTTTCAAAAAAATGAGGTGGATCAGAGGGTTAAGATTTCAAATCTTTCTGGTTTTCACACTTCCTACATTTAAAACACATCTTTCCATTATAACTTGATTTAAATATTTATTTGTTCTATTTCTTAAGTCAGGGGTCCCAGAGTGACCTTTTGTGCCTGTGTGTATGTTTACACATGTAGATAAAGGGACAGAATATTGTGTGTACATGTGTATACTAGAAAAAGAAAGATTTAGATACCTTCCTTACCTGAGGCAGAAAACACAAAGTATTCTGAATTCACAAATATCTTGAATAGATATCCATCCTATTGCTTGAGGGAATGAGACATAAAAGCTCCAAGAACCAAGTGAAGTTAATGAAACAAAGCCAAGTTCTCTGCTGCTGCAATTTCATTAAAGGTAAATGCAGCTGCCCCCACATACACAGCTGAGAAGTTACTTGAATGACGAAGAGAGAAAAGGGAGTCAGTCCAAATGTGTGGCTTCAAACTGTGTTTTTCACTGTCAGCACAAGTTCGAATTGCAACACAAGGCAATTTCTATTCATTACACACTTCAGCATTGGGTTCTAAGTACATATTGCCCTGCATTTCATGGGTTTTAAATGAGTATCACCAAGATTGTTCTGATACATATACTGACTACAATGTAGGCCTTATTTTGAAGAAATGTACCATTTTCACTATGACTCATTTTATTGCTTTTTCCCCTTAACTTTCATAAAAATAATTTAGAAAACTTAATTCACAGTTTTCATCATTTTATAGACACTTTCAGTGCAGTAGTTTCCTTCAAGTTGTAAAGTAAATTCTTCTTACAAAGTACCAAAGGACAATTTCATTAACCTTATAAAGTTTTAAAAGAGTTATTCACCAGGGCTGAAACCCATTCCAGGACACAGGCATCTCTGTATGTCTGTGTGCAGCTTCTGGGGATCACTAGCAACACAACTGACAGATTTGTTCACTCCCAATAGCAAGAATTTAAAACCTCCATGCACTTCTGGCAACACACACAAAATTAACTTGGTTAAGGCATCTGTGAGCCAGTCTAAAGCCAGGACAAAGCGTTACCAACCTTTCAAAAGTATATATTTCCCAACATTCAGCTTTGGAGATGGAGGACAATGGATCTATGAGACCTAGTCTGTGCAGAAGACAATCAAAGAGAAGATTCTGSGGGCAGGTGGCTAATGCTTCTTCAGCAGGCTGCAGGAATCATTTGGTGGATGTGAAGAACAGAACAGTGGTTGGCCACAGCTCCAGTCTTCCACCATCCAGAAGATGCSCCTAAAGGACAATTTCTCTGTTTTACACAGCTAACAGTTACTATAAAATAAAGTAGTAATTATGAAAACAAGACATTGCACTTATGGTTCAGATCTAAACTGAGTCTTAAGCTTCTCAGTCAAATTCAGCTCATGTATTTTTTATGTATCATGGCAAAGGCTAAAGAGAGGGGTGAAAAGTGAAACTTAATTAACTTTGCTTATGTCTCCTACCTACATYACTTAAGAAACATGGGCTGGAACTGGAACTTCCAACTCTTTGCTTCCAAATTAATATGGAAATTAAAACTTTTTTCTCTCTTTCTTTAATATATGCAGAAAATAGTGTCTGCTCAGTTCTTTGAGCAACTATGCAAGTATTTCTCTTCAGGCAATGATCCTCTGCGCAGATTCCAGGCTAAAAGMTGTACCTCCCTGCAGACCTGAATAAGACAACTAAATACCAAGGTTTGTGTCCTATTCCTGTCCTCAAAGATTCTCCCCTAGATACTTCCAGGTAATTTTTAAAGAAGCCTGATGATTTTTGGAGCATTTGTTTACTTGACAAGGTTAATTCAGCTTCCAGTCTGAGGTGCCCAACTCTGAAGGACAAGCACAGACACAAAGACACAGTGCCTTTGCATTCCAGYCCAGGAGACAGTTCCATAATGTTTTTGCCAGGCATTTCAGCACATCATTCTGTATTAGCCCTCTCYTTGTAATACTGTTTGCATGCAGTCACTATCTAGTACATTCCGCATTCCAGTGTACAAAATTTAGCAGGTAGATTATCTATTGAAGTTCATCCAAAATATATTTGTCAAAGGTTTTCAGATAATGATGTCAGAGACCTTTGTATGGGATTGTGCCACTGCACATCAGCCACTACACAGTTTGCTGCTGAGTGAGAAGAACTTAAATTCTCAAATCACAGCCTGTCAGTTACCATAGGTATCTGTCACTCACCTGCAATGATCCATCCTTTATCCTAGAACAAGGCCTGGGAATGTGTAAATATGTAAATATGAGGATACTTGGCTGAGAATTTAATGTTGCTACAGAAAGCTAATGAAATTCATTCAGACATAGAATGCATTCATTCTTGTTGATGTTAAGCTGAGCTACTAGTGCATMTACCTAAGAATACTCTGAACACATACTTTAGTTACTGTTCTTATTTCTTGCTCTAAKGGAAATACTTTATGGGCGGGGTTTTTTTGTTGGTTTTTTTTTTTATTTAATGAGAGTTATGTGTGCTCCCAGTGAGTGCTTAAATGCACTGAAACAGCCATGGTATGTGTCYGCTAGGCTTATACAGTATGTAAACCAGACTTTGAAAAGGGATGGGATTCCTACCCAGTGGTTWAAGGCACAAAAGAGCCATGGGAACCTTGCTCTGGCCTTTATTTTTGGCTYAGTAAAACAAACCCTAATTCTTTATTTGTCAAATTACTATCTGTTACAGTTTGAACTTTCCTCAGGCCTTACTCTCCTAATGAAGTTTAATCTGCCTCTGGCTTGAAGCAAGAGAGCATTGTGYGTTCATGTGTAGGCAGTGTGAATGTGGTTTTGCAGAAAAGGAAGTCTCCTGAATGTTGGGGGCTAAAATCAATGGAAAATGGAAACCAGCCTATTGCCCTTGTTTTTCCAGCTGTCAAATTTTACTCTTATAAAGCAGACAGTATTTCTTTACAACCTCATTAGTTTTTCCTAAGCAAACTGACAATACCATTCACTGTTCTGTGACTGGAATCTCCATAATTTATGCAATTCTTCTGTGAGAAATACTCTGAACACTTGTATGCAGAAAAATGAACCTTTCAGCAATGTGTTCAGGGGCCCAAGCATCTCTTATACTTTATTTTACATTTTAACTTGGACAGGGAACTAGATACAGAAGGCAGAAAACATGAATCAAATCAGAGGAGACAGAAAGTGTGACAAATTTTAAGAGCAATGCATATTTTAGCCTAGCAAAATAGTATGTRGTATCTTAAGGAGCCTGGAAATAAATAACAATAGGTTTTATAGAAAGAAAAGGACATTATAGAGATTGGTTTTTCAAAATCCTTCTATACACTATTTTAAAAGTAGACAAATTGAGGATAGGGAGGGTCCCTTGTTACACGAAGCCATCTATGACTTCACATGTGACCTTTATGTTACACCTGTGTGTGAAGACATCACATCAGCAGCTTTTTGATCCATGCTTTTGTCATGTGAGAAAACTTCTCAGATGTGATGCACTGGTTAAGATTCAGCACTGGTCAAGATTCAGGAGTCAATATCAGACTAGAAAGAATAACTCTGCACCTATTGCAAGCTATGGATATTGACTGCATGATCCAACTCAACCTGGCAAGGCTGGCATTTGAGTTTTACTTTTTCCCTTCCACTAAAGCTTTGATATGCTGGGAATGGTCCTAGTCTCATCCTGATTCCAATTAATCATCTTCTTATTATTATGGAAAAAAAGGCAGCTTTAATCAGCTACATATGAGACACATTTAATTGACTGCAGGAGAGACAGTAATGAATTATTGTTTCTCATCCACCCCCATGCTTTTCTCACTAACATAAGCATTAGCACTGCTCTGCTGAAAATGAGAGTATTCTGCTTTTGATTTTGCCTTTTCTTCTCAACTGTAGTGTAACATTCTCTCAATTAGGAAAATTAAATRGTCTCAAATGTGAAAATATTAGCAGACTGTACAAGACAGAACAACTACAAGAAGGTTTGTTTCTTCAACCTTTGTCTGAACTTGTAAATTACTGACTTCTTTTTGTGGTAGTCACTTGACATGCCTCATTTCAGTTGCTGCCAGTTGTCATAAGACAGCAAAGTACACCAAAATCTTTAATTCTGCTTCCACCAGACAAACCTCAAAAAAAGCTTGGGCGCAGTTGTGTTGGATAGTGGCTAAAGAGAAAAGCAGCAAAAAAAACAAAACTGTAAACCAACTCAGTCTCTATAAATACTACAAAGTGGTAATTACTGGTATGGGCAGTGAGGAAGGGACAGTAGCACACGTGTGTCCTTTTAATCACTGCCAAGAGGAGTAGCAAGGTCTGTCCCAAGACATGTAAATGCCACCTTGTTAATGCAAAACCACATCCATAGCCCTGAAACCTCTGAGCTGGATGAACGCTTCATGCYGCAGTTTGGACATATAAAAAAAATATAAAAACATAGAAACTGATTTTAATCTACTCTGTTTTCCTTCTAACATTCGTTAGGAAATTGAACACTCTCTTACAACGAAAGACATCACTGAACACTGTCAGATATTGCTGGGTTCATAACTGCACGCCCTCTTTTAGGGTGGAGAGTGATTAAATGCAGATTTCTAATTGAAATACTGCAACCACTGGAAAATATGATTATGATCCAAAATTCAGTAATATCACTGGACTTCAGAAAGGGAGTTTTTTTTGTCTCCACAGAGAAATGTCTTTTTAACTGTTTCTTTTTGTTTTGCCAAAACCAAATGGAAACATGTAAAACAGAGAAAGACTGCTGCAATACAAATGATATGCTGGGCATAAACTCTGTGGACCATTTTGAAATTAAAATGCATCTGACATGAGTATGAATTTTTTTTCTTTAAGTTTTGTGCCATAAGGTTTTRTAACACACAGTTCTGTAATATAATCTTACTTTAATTTGTGTGTAACATCCATAAAATTGAAGTTGGAATAAAAGATTAAAGAAACATCCTTCCTGTATCCTTTTTCTGCCTAAGTTTCCTTTGGTTTTGGCATTTTGGCTTGCTTCTGTCTGAGGGYCCATTCTGCCTTGACTACCCAGGTTATGCTGGAGGAGTAGTTCCCAGCTGTTTCAACCTTGACTTGACAGTAAAAAAACCAATAAACACCACCACCTCTCCCACCCACCAAAAATAAAAAATTGAAATAAAAAAGCTTGCATGACTTATTCCTGTATTTTGGGTCACCAGTACATGTCACTATACAGCCAAAACCACACCAGGAGATTGTTCTATCTTGCCTGTGCTTAAATACTAGGGTACCATTCCTCTAGGGTGGGATATGCACATGGATGCAAAAAGTCTTAATCCTGTTAACATCATTTACATTGATTATGGCCTACAAGCACAGCAGCACTAAACCTGTTATTCCCTTTACCTTGCTTTCAGCCTCTTTCTTCACATTCAGGAGAAGACAAGGCAGAGGAGGTGTGGCAGCTGGGCAAACAGAGGCAGAATATTTTGCAATGAACTGTGACCCCRAAATCCTAAGCAGTATTTGTAGAAAAGAACAACCTTCTTGGTACTTTCTATCAATAAAGAAATAATCAAAGGATTTTTTTTCCTAACCTTATTTTGAAAGAAAATACTTTTATTTGCTCTTAAAAAAATAAAAAATCCTCAGCTTATCTAGTCTTTTTTATCATTGGCATTTATTATAGTAGATAACAGCTGCTGAGACCTTCAATCACAGAGGTTTTGAAAGCTGATGGAAGCATCAAGTTAATATTTTCAATAGCTCTGGGATCCAAACCCATATCCTCAGGATTAAGGCAGATCAAATGGAAATGAATATCTCTTTTCAGACAAAATCCACCTATCCTTTACCACAAAGAGAATGAATTTATCTGTTGAGARTCTAAAGAAGTGAACTGAGATCTATTCTATTTTATTCTTCATATACAAGAGATTTTGGTATTGCCAACTGATACAAGGCTTTGGCTTCCCCCAGTGACAAGAATAAATGCCCAAAAATGTAAATTAATAGGGAACTAATAAACAGGCTTTTCCTTTTAAACTGTTTATAGAAATTGATTTATGGGAAGGAATCAAAGGGCATCCTCAGAAAATTATAGAGAAGTTCCTCTACAAATGGCTGGCAGGTGATTTCCTCATAATATCATCAAACTCAGCTTCAAGAAACATTCAACAACTGCCATGGGCACTCAAAACACTCACATTTGTTCACATTCTCTGAAAAAAAAAAACCTCAATCATTGACTGTAACAACACCAAGGCAAACAAAATCCTCATTTTTTCTYCCCCAAAAGGACACCAAAACAACTTAATAGCCAGTAAGTATATACAAAGAGAGATTTGTGATTCTTACAGTTTTAAAGTGGCTGAATCATGAATTATTGTACCAGACACAGTGTCAGACTCTGCTCATTTTATATGCAGAGATGAACTTGGAGAGGGGTGAAGAGATGGTGAGCAGATACTGAAGTGAGCAACTCACCATTAGAATGACAGGGTAAATTTCCAAGACTAAAAATAAGCCAAAGAGAAGATAAAAGTCTCTGGACCACATGGCTTCCACKGAGAGATGAGAGAATTGAGTTTCTTCAGTTTTAAAAAGCAAATGAAAAGAGGAAATCCTAGAATCAATCATGGACTGGTTTAGGTAGCAAAGGACCTTAAAGATCATCTAATTTCAACTCCCTTGCCATAGGCAGGGACACCTTCCACTAAACCAGGTTGTTAAAAGCCTCATCCAATCTGGCCTGGAATATCTTTAGGGATGGGGAATTACTCTTCTTGCTTATGTGTAAAATGACCTGCTGGGATGCTACTGGAAGACTGATGTTAAAGGGTGGCATTTCCACCACTGTAGTTATTAAAAACTTAAGTGGACTTGTCTCAAAGCAACCTAATCTAATCAGACCTGCTCTGAGCATGATGTTGGCTGGAGGCCCCTTCCAAGCCACAAGATTCTACGATTCTATGGCAGACAGCAACAATAGAGGGACTTTGATAAATAATGCCAGTCAGAGACCAGTACAGGCTTGCAAAGAGGCTCAAGAAATCTTCCCTAAGTCTGTACAGACTAATAATCAATACAATTCTAATGAATTTGTCAAATAGTCTAAATATTACAGTATAAACTGCAGACAGAAAAAGCTTAAGCTCAGAAGTATGTATCATGTTACTAATTTTTTCTATGTTGGTTGTATATGTGTGTGCACACACACCACTGAAGAGGAGAGCTTGAGRATGCAAATTCAGCCACTCAAATGAAAGAAAATACAATAGCTTGGACAAATTTAGGATGCTACACATTCAAAACAGGATGTGGTGAGGTAATTCAGAATTTTTTCACTGGACTTGCCATTTTATCATATTTCAGCAAACAGTTTTTGCTATACACATATAATACATCAGATTATATAAAATTTGCCCAGAAGTAGACACGTATACCTCACCAAACACAGCGTGTACTGTAGGAATCTGCTTTATCTGTTCTATGTAACATTACACACACACAGATAAACGCTTGGAGAATAAATTAGAACTAGAACAAGACCTAGTATCTGTTCTGAGACCAAAATTACACCACRAAATATGGTTGGAAATGTTACTTATATAATTTAACCTTTATTCTGATTTGGTAATAAAAGAGTTCAATCGAATTTAATAAATAAATAAAGTATTACAGAATGTATTTATACCTGTAAATTTAGCTACAYGCTCCACTGTAACATACTGATTTAATCACTGTATTATGAAAGAACTCAGTTTAAAAAGAAGGCAATCTCTTTTTCTTAAACAAGMAAAAAAAGGAGATTATGTAGAGAAAATACACATAGAATCATATGACACTGTCCTCATATAATTCCATGTAATGCTGCATATCTAGGATTTTTGCCATTCTTCAGAAGAGGAATTGTTATATTTTACCATTCAACCAAATCAGACCGACCCATGATTTTCCCCTCCACACCAGGGAAATCTATTCTATTTCTTACAGTAAGAAAACAATTTACAGAACATGCAAATTGTTTCAGTCTTGAAAACATGCACTTCAGGCACAATAATTTGCAGGAAAAAAAATCCTAAATAAAAATTCCTGATGCTGAGTGTTTATGCTGAGTGATGTGACAGAGGCACACAGGATGCCAGGTCAGTTGGGTCAAATTTCTGACCTTTTTGAGAGAAGCTAACTTTCTTCTTCAGAACTACTTTAATAGATAAGCTGTACTGGAAACTCTGCCAAAATAGATACCAACGTCTTAACCCTCACACCTGCTGATCTCTGATAAAATCACAGAAGCACAAAACATGCAGGGTGGAAAAGACATCTGAAGGTTGTGTCAGCCAAAATCCTACTCAAAACAGGAATGCCTACTGAGGTGAGGTGGGTTTGCACAGGACCTCACCTAGCTGAGCCACAAATACCTGSAGCAGTGCCTGGGCTGTTGCCTCCTTGTATAACCTGTGTCAATGTCTCAGTATGCCTATAGTAAAAGCAATATAAAACAAAACAAACARAAAAGAAAGAAAGGAAAAACAAARTAAAAAAAGGAAAAAAAGTCCTATCATCTAAACAGATGTCACTGTGTACTGCTGAGAAGAGTCTGACTCCCCCCATCAGACAGCCACCGTCAGAATCTCTGCTCACCATGTGTTCCAGCACCCACAGCAGCCTGGTGGCCTCTATTTCACCASACCCCTCCTTTTTGGGAGGGTCCAAAACTGAACAACCTCTTTCCCCAATCTTTCATCTCCACAAATCAAAACAAATAAACTGGCATGACTTCAGCAAACTTTAACACATAAATGACACAGTAGCCCAGAACTATGCCTCATTCTTATGTGAAAAATAATATTTTGCCTCCTAAATGAACCTTAAGAGAACATACGTGTACTTTCTTCAACACAAGATCTGATATCAGATTTGAAGTCAGCCTCAAAGGAACTGGAAGCTAACTCTAGAGCAGACATTAAGGCTGAATGTTCTCATACCACATGAGCTGGAGTGCAGTATTTTGTGCCTGTGAGTAATCTCTACAAGCCCCTTTCAYCTCCTGGTGCTTCCTATGTCACCCCCTCACTCTCCACTGATAAATATTTGCTTTCTTTAAAGGGCTTTTTAGTGAAAAATTGTCCCACAATCTCCTACATTTCCACATAGAACTTAAACCTATCAGCTAAGAATTAGACCCATTTCRAGCAAAACCCACTTTAAGCTGCTCAGCAAACAGGTTGGGGCTGTCACAGACACAGTGCTGGAAAAATAAGCAAAGGGAACAGTAAACAGTGAGTGGCCACCTTGTTTATTCAGAGTGCTGTGGTTTATTGATGTTACACATAATCTCAAGTTTAGTTGATCTTAGACGTTGCATGTTTTCTCTCACATCCAACCCAACGTGAAAGTGATCTCCAGCTGGCTAGGGAAGCTTTCAATAGCCATAAGCAAGCCATAAACCCCTTCCCATGCCACTGTCCCCTTGTGCAAAAGAAAATAACCTTAAAGCAAAGGTCTGGCACAGTCACCACACAGGGTGAATAGAATAAACTCAGCTGCTTGCCTCTTGGAAAAATCCAGGCAGAATTCTTCCACCCCTTTAAGAACAAGGTAAGAGAGGAAGTGAGCATACAAGGAGAAGGACAGGTTGCTTCATAACCAGCATTCAATGCTTGACCACAGTAACAATACTAATACCAATACCAAAATCCCAGTACCCATAAAATGCACTGGATAGAAGCACTAATAACAATAATAATAATAATAATAATAATAATAATAGTAGTAGTAGTAGCAGTAGTGGTGGTGAGGGGTCTCATCACTGGACTGCTGTGCTGCATATAACTGTAATGTTTTTATGAAGAAAATTTCTTTGGCAATGACGGTCTGAGAATCTGAGAATAAAATATGCCTTTTTATTTTTTTTAATAGCAAATTAAGTCATCATTTCAGGCAGATTCCTGTATCTGAAAAAAAAAAAAAACAACTCAAGAAAGATTGGCTGGTTGGGTTTTCATAATTAATTCTATGAGATTGTCTCCCCCACCCAACACATCTCTGTAAATTACCCCAGTAGGTATGAACCCTGCCCCTGTATTGATTCAGCTGGCACAGCCTTGCTCTATAAAACCTCCTCCGAGCCCCTGCACCAGGGTGGTCGTTCTGCTCTCCCCAGATGCTGGGGAGATGCTGAATTCCTGTGCTTGCCCTTCTCCCCCAGAGCCTGCTCTAACTAGTCCAGGGGCATATATATCCAAAAATGCAGCAAGACTCGTGTTCTTTCTCTTCAGTAAGTTAGCACCATGCTCGTGCTTCACAAATCCAGTGCTCATCCTCTGGGCACTGGGGGAAAGGAACTCATCAGCTATAGAAGCATATACTGTGCAAGCAGATTCTCCCATGTCTCAGAGGAAAGAGTGTGACCAGATAAAAAAAGTCTGTAGTTTGTTGGACCTGGCTGGTGGGCCAAACTATGCCAGCCAAGTYCCTAAGTCTTCTCCTAGTTCCACTTTCTGGGCACTGCTCCTGMACAGTGGTACACCTGACAGCACCTGAAAGCTTCAAAACATTTTTGCAATTTTATGCAGCTTAGCCTTTCAGCTATTACTGTGAAATTAAGAACATATTTACCTGAGATTAAAAAATAGTAGAGAGGGAGCTTGAAAAAACATGGAATAAAAATACTGACAAATTATTCTTTACCTATTTTACTTCTCCAAATTTTGTCTAAAAAGTCTAAAATTTGCAAGTTTCCATAAGAAAGCAGTGTTACTGCTGGAGAAATTAATGGCTGACACTCTTCTCATTTTAAAGGGATTTACCAAAGCTATAAAGATGGTAAGTTATTAAAGAAGAGGTAATGGCTTTACAGGCATATTCATTTTCATAATTAAAAGTTGTGTATGCACTGTTTTAGTTCCTTAATGCAAACCACAATAAAACACCTTATGGGGGCTTTAAACTCTTTTGTCTTTGCTGTAGGTTTGTCTGCTTTAGGTAAAAAAAAAAAAATATATATATATATATATGGTGCATTATTTTCAACAGTGGCAGGAAGCGGGTTTTTAGTCAAATCAGCTTAAAAAATTCCAGCTGTGTTCATGCTGAAGCCATCACAAAGTCTAAGCCTGGGATCACTTCTCCATGCCAACTAAAGCCTTTTCAGGCCTCAAGAAGTAAATTTTTGAAAAAATGCCAAGCCTCTCCTTGAAAATAACATCTTAATTGGCTGATATTAAAAAAACCCAGAAAGTGCCATTCTGAAAATTCAAGTGCTCACATTTTTGTGTTCTAATTTGATATCTGCCTTGTAAGAGCACTCAGCACACTCACACAGAGACAGTCTCAGACAACTGCAATGAGAGGCATGCAGGCTGGTTGCTCCAGACAAGGAGGAGCTCCTAAGGGCTATAGAAAGTACAGCTCATGATGTGTATCCTGTGCCATTGTAATGCACCAGAAATGCCAAAGAGGTGTGTGACAGTGCTGGACCCAAGGAAAAGAGTGTTTCATTCCCTGGCTGGCTATGGCTCAGAGGATATCTCAGAGGATAAGGAAAAYCCACTCTCCTGAGAGCAGTAGTTGTTCTCAAGGAGTTTCTGTAGCAGTGTTAGGTTCAAACCATGCAAAATGCTTGGAATCAACAAACAGATAATGAACGCTTCAAACTGATGTATCTATAACAGTGTTCTAAATAAATATGCCTTTTTTCATTAAAAATAAGAAAGTATTTCATTATTTCAATATTAATGAATACATCTACTGTTACTGTCTTCCCCTCTATTTCCTGTTGCACTATCAATTGTAGTGTGCATAGCTACAATGGTACTTCTGCTGTTCAAAACTTTGCATCATGAGAAGGAAAGAAAATGAAGCTCATCATTTTCAGCCARTTGAGCTAAATAAGGGAACGGACACTTGCCTTGTATATTTCTCTTATGCCTGTAAATCTAACTCTGCATCTCCTTTGAGCTGGCAGACTGAGAGATCAAGTCTGATTTACACAGATGTTAAAAGAAGACAAATGTTTGTCCAATTTAATTGATTCTGAGCKGAAGTAAATTGATTTACTCTTCACAACTCAAAGCTTTTGAAAAATAAATATATTTTCATTAAGAATGGCAAAGAGAAATGTTATTAAACAACAGAAAAGAACTGTTAAGCAACAGAAACAACAACAACAAATGATAAGGCGAACGTGCAACTGAGAAAGCCTGTTACTGTCAGGGAGGGATTTACTAGACCTTGTGTTTTTCAGTTCCATTTCAAAGCAATATCAGAACTGTGAAATTGCAAAGGCAATTCTAAAAGGAGACAACAGTTGAGACAATAGTTGAAAGTGAATTTTAATACATCACACATTTACCATGTAATTCTTAAAACCTTTTTTTTTTTTAAATTTTGGAATGCCATTCTGGCCTTCTTAATGGCTGAAAGCAGGGCCTGTAATTAAAATAATTTGGATTCGTGTGCTTTTTTTTAAAAAATAGAAGCAACTGCCAATACACATATTTTTTCCATGAAGAAACTTGGCAGTCACAGCTGATTGTGATGTCTCCTCATCCACATTCTAGAAGATAATTTTGGTGAGGTAATAATTTATTCCAGAGCAGTGTGTAAGATTAGGCAGAACAGTTCAGAAGTCTGAGTATTCATCCCATTGTATCACTAAAAATTGCATTCCACAAAATCATATTTGCATTTGAAAATTTTACTGGAAATAAAACATTCTCACAAAAATAGGATATATTTCATAGGAAGTGTTTACTTACAGCCTCCAAATAAAAATTTTAAAAACCCAAACAAAACTAAAACCATTCTTCCTTTCTCAATATTATCAATGTCATTAAAAATTACATATAGCACTTGGGAGATAGATGGTGGTTAAATCACAAATAAGGAGCTCAGCCCTGAAAGTTGCTCACAGACCAGTCTCTAAGCTCATGGTGATTTGAGGGCCTTCAMACACCAGATCTGAGATTCACTTCTCCCAACAAAACATAGAGCTCCCAATAAATCCTGCATTTCTTGCAACTCCCTGACAGCACTCACTGGAGGTTTTTACTGGTGAAATGCTTTCCAGAGAYGACTTTTCTATCAAGGTGATATGATGGAGAGTTATAGATTTTTTTTTCTTTTTCTTTCATGATAATGATGAAATACCATGGCCTAATTTCTTGTAGGTAAGATGTAAGATGGCAGCATGACACATCTTCAAAATGGTGCCTTGGAATAAATAAGCCTTCTAAGATTATAAATTAAAACTATGTGTATTGTGTTTCTGAAAAAAGTCTTCACATAATCTGGGGTATTAGTTGTGGTAACTGAGGAGCTTTTGTAGCCCTCATTTTTGCATATCTGATTTGCTGGGTTAGAGTAGTAGCTGGAAATATCCCAAATACGGTATAAAGAAGCAGGAAATAAAACCMCCACTAACCTTATACACAAAAGAATCAAGAAACTTCTCCTCAAGGAGGAATAGTTTGCCTTACATTTACAAAGATAAGATGAAGAGCTAAACTCTCTTAAGGGGTGATGGTCCCAGCTCCAGAGTGGTTTCAGGGGAGAGGCAGAAGAATCACTCCCTATCTTCCTTCTATTGTTACACCTGAGTCTTAGCTCCAGTAAATCACTACCAGGATTTCTGCTTCCTGGAAAAAGCTGTGTCAGTGGCAGATGAAGTAACAATGCAAATGCAATTGTACCAAGTTTCYGCTGAATAAGGTAAATCTTCTGTTAATCACAATCATTCTCTTCATTCCTGGAAATACACATTTATCTTGATTCCCAGTAAGAGAGATACAACATCACCCTGATTCACTCAGTTGTGAGTGAACTTYTACTCATTTGTATCCCTGAGACCCCACCTCTGTAATCAATTGAACAGGTGAAAACATACAGCCTTCTTTTAACCTGGTGTCTGCTGAGCCAGGAATGTCTGAATATAAGATGAGGTAAGATGAGCTGAGGAGCTGCACTGTGAATCAGTAAACCATGTCCCYAAGACACATACCTTCCCCTGAGAAACCACCTAGTCTTTTTATTAAGGAGTGTTACTGAGAACTCTGAAAAGTCAGCACCAAAAAGAACAAAACACACATGTTGAGGGAACAGCCAGTTCAAAACACAGCAGAAGTTCTTGGTCTATGTATTTATTCATGGCAGGACCTCAGTCAACGCACTTCAATAAAATGAGTAATTAYTGTGAGTCACGTCACTAATTACATCTGATACACACAAAGGCTTGTGCAGCTCCACATTTCAAAGTGCACTGTGAGCTCATCCAGTAGGAGCTCTGTGAGCTCACAGAGGAGCTCTTGTTACTGGTATCCAAACACTCTGGAAAAAAATAGGGTATTAGAAATGTATATGTCATTTCTCTCTCATCACATTTTTTTAAACATAAAAAAATGACGCGTTGTAGAATAATGACAATATAACTGCCTACGTAGGGACTTCAGCATTTGCCTTGGACAGGCAATGCAAGAAAGAACTRTAATGACAGAGCAGTGGAATTGGCCAAGATAAGCTGCTTTCTTCTATGACAAGCAGAGAGCGCCAAGATGTGAAGAATCTGTCAAAATGTTCTAAGATAAAGTTTGATTTTTCCATACCAAAATTAAAAAAAACAAACAAAACCACAGCTGGTTCAGATACAGGTCAAATTGACTGAGTTCAGGAACAAAAAGAGATTAAAGGAAGTAAGTCATCTCTTAAATAACAGATCTACTTATTAGTGTGCAAGAAAAAAAAAAACAAGTCTTCACAAATTTTGTCAAATTCAGATGAGCTCTTCATCCAAGAGCAGGATCAAATTTGTAGGCTGGTAATTTGTTGCCTGGTAATTAACTACCTTTGGTTAATCATCAGACACCTCTGYTGCCTGATAATTAACCACCTTGAAGACGTACTTCTTTGTGCTTTCCCATGAGGTACCACTTACAGTAATTTTAGAGCACAAACACCACCTGTGACTTCAGCTTTATTGCAAGACCATTTTCATAACTGAAGTCAAATCACATGGCACAATTTAACTAAATACAGAAACACAAAATTATTCTCTCCTGTACACTCATGTCAACAATAATGACAATGAAGCCRACTCAAAGACACTGGCACTGAACAAGAGCATGAAAACAAGAAGATTCAATGTCATTTGGCATGTAGGACCTTTAACTATGGAACTCTAGAAAGAATTCAGAATTTTTTAAGTAATGTTTCCTTTAATATGTTTGATTTTGGTTTTGGTACATTTAACTCATAACCAAGCAATTGAATTTCAATACAAGGTTTATAGGAATAAACCTCTGTTTATATAACAGAGAATAAAGAAACACAAACAAAAAAGGCACAGAAAAAAATACAGAGAAGGCAGAAGTGTAAAAATTACCCCCAAAGACTATAATTTGTAACAACCAAAGCTGTCAATTTGAGACTCCATCTGGAATACTGACCACAATTCTGGTGTCCTCAAAATAAGAACTTGAAACTGTTGGAGCAAACCCAGAGGAGGCCACAAAGTTGATAAAGGGACTGAAGCACCTCCCACACAAGGACAGGCTGAGAAAGCTGGGGCTGCTCTGCCTGGAGAAGAGGAGGCTTGGAGACCTCACAGCAACCAGAGACCTTCCAGTATCTGAAAGGGCTACAGAGAAGCCAGAGAAGGGGTCTTTGGCAGGAGTGATGGGACAAGGAAAATGGGCATAAACTGAAAGAGGGGTGAATTTAGATTAGATATCAGGAAGAATTTTTGTACTCTTGAGTGGTTAGATACTGAAGCAGGTTGCCAGGGAGACTGTGGATATACCAACCCTGGCAGTGTTCAAGGGCAGCCTGGATAAAGCCTTAAGGAACCTGGTCTAATGGGAGGAATCCCTGTTCATGTCAGGGGATGTTGGGATCAGATCCATTAAGATCCATTCCAACCCCTTAACATTCTGTGATTCTCTAACAAACTGTAAAAAAACCAATCTTCACTACTAAAGATAAAAAAGTACTTCATTTTTAGCTGGGTGTATCCAAATAAAGTTTTTTAGATCTCCAGTGAGAAAGAATTAAATTAAATCTCCAGTGAGAAAAATTTTCACATTGTTGATGCTCAACACTTTATAAATTAACATTATTTAAGATCCATGAAGCTGTGAGAGTCCCAAATCAGTTAATTTTGAGAAAATATTACCCACAATCTGCTGAAAATCAAGCAACTATATGAACATTCAAGGTAAGTTCTGCATGTAAACAAAATTAAACCATGGATCTCTTTTTTCTTTTTCTCTTTAAATGCTTTACTTCTACTTCATTTCGTAAATAGCTTTCATTCCATGGACACCAAAAAAGATCCAATCAACTATATGAGTGTAAACCTTTGCCTACTAGACTGTCATCAGCACAAAGTCCCTCAAATAATAAATGAACTTTTTATTAACTGTGGTAACATTAACATTACAATGAGGAATTGTTTAAAAACAAGTTGTACTGCTGTTGCTCAAGAGCTCAAGGAAAATGGTTCTCAGTTCCTTTATTTTTCCTTGAGGGTAACCACAGGGGTTGCATTAAATCTTTTAAAATATGTTGACAGTTGAATAAGTGCTGCTGTTGCTCTGGTGACATTTTATGCACTTTAATTGTCATTAATGAATCTGACTGATACTTTCTTAAAATTCCTTTACATGTTCTAGTAATTTTATAACAAAGAGAAGAACAAAACTGTCTGCAAATTAGCCTTGATCCACTTCTCATATGGAATTTTCACTGCAGACAATAGAAGAATCTGCATGGGAAATATCTGCTAGACCAGACATTTAAGGCAGGAATGCATTACATGTTCCCAGTCAATTGTGGAATTATCACTTTGTTGGGTATCACCATATAAATTTAAATCCCAAAGAAGGTTTGTTTGAGTGTATTTTAAAAAATACACTATCTGCTTCAATCAATTCAGAATTTGATGTTAAAATGGTATGGCTCAGCATTTTAGGGCGGCAACAAAACCTAAAAGGTTTGTTTCATTCCAACTCTCTTGGAGTTGGAATGAAACAAAGTCTCACACCAACCTGGAGTCTAGTACCTCCTTCCTTATTCTGGTTATACTCCCACTGATTTCAGAAAGGCTTTTTCCCTGTGAAAACTGAAGGATACAGCTCCCAATTATCTGTTCAGGAACATGCAGTGACAAGAAGGAATGCATGGAGCTTGAGAAACAGCAGGCACCACACTTGACTGTTCATAAACAGATAAGGTAAGTCTTTTGCTATGAAGAGAAAATAAACGATGGCGCTTTAAATCAAGATAGGTGATTTCAGTAGATTAAAAAATATYTATTCCAGGGACAAGGAGCCAAAAGAGGCAGGAGGAGGGGGAATAGTGTACTAATAGTGCAGGGAGACATGTTGAGTCCTTTGCTTCCCTCACTCCTGCAGGCTAAACAGGAACACAGAAGATGATTCCCAACATGCTGCACCTGCTGCATCACAGGCTTCACATCTTTGCAATTTTAGAATAGGAAAAGCCTGGGGCCATCTTTTTTTCTTCAGCTGCAGCAGCTCTTCAAGAGCAGACATTGTACAAGTACCAGTGGTTTGATCTATCACCCTTGAACAGGACAGTCAGATCACACAAAATCACCCCAGCCAYACTGAGAGCCCCTTTGCCTGATTCTCCTTAAGCCCAGTCCCCTGTATTACCTGAGCAAAGCAGCAGCTCAGCTCCAGCCTGACCTTTCCTTKCAGCTGAGTAAATGGCTATACAAGGTGCAAGCAATAGGAATCAGGCCTTGGGGTTCTGTACAGCACAGCAATTTCCAAGGCACTCGGGGTGCAGACAGCAGTAAGTTCCACACTCACGTCATACCCACAGTTAACAACCTCAGCTAAGGCATGAACTACATTTTAATTAGACAAGGGGCCAGGCTTTTGATTTCAGAAATAGAAGTTAGGGTTGCAGTCCTTCATCCATTGAAGTTAATTGCAAAATCCCTATTATCAGGCTCTTGAGGTATTACCCAGGCGCACTTTTTAATTACATTTGATTCTTAATGAAGTAGATGGCAAAGAGAAAAGCAGCCCATGATTCAAATGATTCGCATTTTTATCTTTCCTGATGAAAAACAGAATAGGTCAAGATACTTGCTGGATTTTCCCATGAGAAATGCTGCAATGTGAATAAGCTCAATTGACTTGATCCTGAAGGAGCAGGTTAGCTTTGAAAAGCATCACTCATTTTCTCCTCCTGTATAGACTCTACCCCCAAAACTTATGCAACATAATTGTAGACACTGAGCCAAATCCAATTCAGAACCTGAAAAATATCACATAAGTATCCTAAGCTTGAATGACTTGTCTTCATTGTCTAATGTCATTTAAACATAAGGAGTCCTAATTATGGTTTTATTTTCAAATGATGCACTTTAAAAGAGTGACAATTCTCCATAAAAACTGACAGCTTCTCAGGGCAAGGAGACTGCCAAATAACTTGGTATTTCTACATGATTTAAAAACAAGAAGTTATGAAGCAGCGTATGAAGAAAAAATGTGTTATGACACTAGAGAACAATACAAATTTTCACCTTTTTCTACTACATCTCTACTCATATAAGAAAACAAAGATTTATAGAAGAAGTTCATACTACAGGTGGGACCATTACCTTGGTATACACAGCAACCTGCAAACTCTTTTCACGTAATGAAAGTTGTTTCTTACCATCTGGAGATCAGGTTTAAAAATAAAACTTCTGTTTATATATTACACAAAAAGCTTAGCTTTCTATTTCAGACATACTTCTCATATTGTAAAATCACATAATTCATTTTTTATTTTTATGACTTCAAAAGACCCAGTAAAAATTTAGGATCTAAAAATGTAATTTCTTTTTTAAAGGTTGGCTTTTAAGTATTAGGGAGAGTAAAAAGTAATTTTTAAGAAAATCAGATAGCATTGCAAGGCTCTCTAACCACGGCAGCCAAGGAGGGTTCCAGCAGGAACTAGTGAGGCAAGGCTGTGTCCCCAGGGCTGGCACAGGGGACAGAGCTCTTGGGGCCCAAAAACCTGACCAGACAAAGGGGTCACTGCAGCATGAAGCTGTCATAGCCCCTTCTAAAGGAAGGAGGGACAACCTCCTTTCAGGAACACAGAAACTAAGGTTTTAATTCTGTATTTTTTTTTTAATTCCTAGGTTTGGGAATTGCCCTATGGCTGCTTCACGGTTTCAGCTTTGCAGGATACCTGTGATGAGACAAAAGCTCCTGAGTTTCTGTTAAAACCATTTGCCTCTCATTAGAATTCTTTCCCATTCACAAGGTTGAATACCACAAAACATGAACACTTCCTACTTCATGGTCATACCAGAGATCAAGGGAAGCTTAGATTACTTTCCATGCCACCAAGGAGATGATGTGGCAATCTAAATCAGCCTGTTCTGCATAACTGTGGCAAACCTGCAATGTAACACACAACCACAGCCAAACTTGCTTCTGTTTTGAGTTGTGCCAAAACAGCTCCATCTCCACCAAAACCAGTGCAGACTTTAAAAAAGGAAAAGAAATTCCTAAGCTACTTCTTCATTTGAATTCCCTCTTGGAACTCAATTTCTACTATTGCTTTTAGTGGARCTATGCTATTTTACACCTATTAAGAACTGCATTCATCAGTTTAGGGCCTCTTGTTCTATAACATAACGATTCAAACTCTGGTTGGTATTTGCTGAAGGTCTAACTTGACAGTCTCCTTCTGGATGTCTCTCAGTCTCATGTTTACATAGTTATTGATCATTGTAGCAAGTGGAAGTTTGAGATACTTACTAGCTCTGACTATTTTTAAAGCAATTCTTAGAGAGGGTTCAGAGCACACAGAGTATTCCGAAGGCAGTGGCAGGGCATCCCTGCACTAATGAACCACASAAGCCATCCTAATGCAAGCAGTATTGGTGCAGGAAGTAGCAAGCCCTGATGCCTCAAAGAAAATCACAGAAAAGGCAGAGGGCTCGAGAAACTCAATGCCTCTATAATCAGTGACAGAAAGTTTCAGCTCAGATTTATCAGACACTGTAAGCTGAAGAACACACACATTCTGAAGTGGTGGCTAAAATCAGCATTTAAGACTAGAAGAATTAGTTACTTTACTATTAAAAGCAATACTGGTGCAGTTGCAGCAATGAGGTATTGATCAGCACTTCAGAAGCAAAAAGAAACTTTCTTTTGATAATGATAATTTTCCTTGCTGGGTTACAGTATGAAGGCATCAGTGATTGCTACAGGCTATGTACATCCTACACAGAGCACAAAGTGCACAAGGAATGGAATTTTTCCAAAAGACTCTGTGCCTGGCTAACTATTTTGGTAAAACTTCAGGCAGCCTCATTTTCAGAATATAGAGTGTTTTAGTTGACTGAAAAGGAAAGCAATTCAAATCATTAATAATCTCCACCACATGTAATGTGTTATATTTTTTCCAAGCAAAATTACAGATAAGAAACAAGCCTTTAGTTTTTAGTAAATAGTAAATAAATAATCCAAAATAATAAATAATAGTAAATAATAATCCAAAATAAAGAGAAAAGTCTACTAATTATTAATTATATATTAAATATGCATCTACAGCAGTAGGTAGACTTTGGTAAGAGAATCAAATTTAGGCTGACAGGTGCCTCAGCAACAAACCAAAAACTGTAATTGTGGACACAGATCAAAATGTCAGTTTCTATTCAGTTATTGAATTTAAGGAGAAGAAGAAAATGTTCAATCATAATATTTGTTTAGGAATGTTTATCTTCTTTCTTACCATTGAATGTTAGGAACACCCTTGCTTGAGGCTGGGAAGATCCTTTTACACTGCTAAAGTAAATAAATATCCCAATCAACACGTTCACTGCAAGAAATGCCATCTCTTCAGACTTGCAACTTAATATCCAAGAAATGAAACCTGAAAGAGAGATATATCACATTACTCTTCTCATACAACCTTGTGGAGCAAAAACAAAAGTATGGCAAGATTGTGTTGGAGGCCTCTTCCAGCTGAAGCCATAATTACTGATGTGAAGGAGGTACAGCACTCCTGTTTTTCCTTTGTGTATCTGGAAGTGGTTTTCCCCAGCAAGTCTTCTGTGCTGGCACAAGAGGAACTCTCTGCCTGTTAGTAGGAACCAAGAGAGCCCAACTTTTGGCTAGGGCACACTACAGCACTAGACTCAGTTTATTTAGAATGAAGACAATTCCACCTGCTGGAAATATAATTATACTAAATGTCAAGGCAGAGCAAAGCAAGGACAGGAGATAAAGTTTCACGAATAAAAATCTGGCTGATATTTTTAGACATCTCTCTCTCATGTTAAAGTGGAGGGGAAGGTTTGGGTTATTAGTTGTTTGGTTTTTTTTCTTTTCTTTAAACATCTGAAATCAAAATTGCTTGGAAATGAGCTTTTAGTAAGCTGAGCTCTCTAATGACCCCCAAGTTTTTCTTTAAAGAAATTCTGGCTATGTATGTCATTAATTTCAAAACTGTGAAACCAAAAGTATTTCAACACACTTGAAACTGTTAGTCAACATTTGCTTTTTGGGCTAGCTCCTTTCAGGATACACACCTGCTCTCACTGACTTTTACAGGGCACTAAGAACCCCAGAGTTGGACAATGATACCACACTTGATATATCTGCTACTCCTCCTGCACATCTRCTGAACCTTCATTTTATAGAAGTTAGCTGCTGAGAAGCCAGAGCATCTCAAGAGAATCAGAAAACACTCCAAAACTCTGTATCTTTTCTTAGTTCAAGAAGGACTTGAGATTACTGGAATCACTGGAGGAAAGTGGCTTTTCTAATGGACTTTAGACCAAATCCAAAAAGCCCAGCCACCATTAGAAGCTGAACAGTGCATATCTGTGTCACATCTGCTACTAAGCTGCATCTCTCCAAAAACTGTGAAGTGCAAACTTCATTTYGCCTATTATAACAACTTTGTCAGCTCAGTTGCAAAAGTGAGAATACATAACACCATCATTTTAGGCCCATTTTACTTCACTTCTTACATATATTTATATTTCTTTTTGATGTAAATAGTCCTTCTACTGGAAACCACTTACTAGTTAATCACTCAGGTGATATATTTCATTTTATGGCAACAGGAAGCACTTTGAAAGTCACAACCCYTAAAGTTAGAAGATATCCTTAAAGGCTGTACATTTATTTTTATTAAGAGACTTGTTACCTGYGCAGTCAGCTTGCCAATCTTCAGCCCAGCTCTGCTCCAGCACTACAGTCCCTCCAGTGGAAGCCAGTATTTCTACAGCCAATATTTCTACAGCCTCGTTCATCCTGTCCCTCTGAGGTTCACACCTGTCCTTAAAGGACCGGCTGTAACCACCCAGCACGGCAGGAATGAGCTGTCAGGCAGGGATGACTTTAGGTCAGCACTAACTTGGGCTGGATCCGCACCACTGACTTRGCGGTAAAAGCCCCGTATCTCGTTACCACCCCTGTCACTCCCCATCCACTCACTGTGAATCGCTTGGAAAGGCTTCTTTTTGCGTGAGGACTTCACACCAGGTTGAGGGTGGGAAGGAGAGCGTGAAYAAAAGCGCAGAGCTCTGCAGCCCACACTCTGAACTCTCCTTCATTATCTGCTCTGAGTACCGAGAAATGCACGGAGATCAAGCAATTCTACAACTCTGCTAATTGACAAAAACAACCTTGTCAGAAATTTGCCAGCTACAGATCGGGTCTGTAGGAAAAACATATCCATTCTGGCCCAGTTCCAAATTATCTCTAAGGGTCTCTTAACTAATAAAATGATAGCTACAGAGTTTTTTGCCAAGAATAATTTTTAAACAGGCTGCACGAACTCTAGTACTAATGTTGCTTTGTGGGCTTTAAATTTAAAACCTTGTGACTTGCCCATGGGATATCCTTTAACTTACTGCTCTTCTAAGAGAGAAATGGCATTAAATCCCAATAAAATTTCTTTGTCAGGCCAAAATAAATAGCCAGAACATGTGATTTAACAGACGCAATGGGATAAGTATTTTACAGTAGTAACACTATGCTTTCTTTGCAATATAGATAAAAAGTCAAAGAGGAACAAGTGTGCGGCTTTCCTTCTTCCTTTAAATAATACTGTAGGAAACAATAAGAGAAAAAAAACCCTTTCAGCTCTCTCTTCCCTCCCACTCTCGTGCCTCCTGCCAATTCTAGTGTAATCAGTTAGAGGAGTGAAACATTGCTACATCTCATTGCTCAAATTGCAGATCTTCACTGTTAACACAGAAGTGACAGGCAAATATAAGATTCAAGTGCTGAGCAGCATGGTTCCTACCCAGCTGTTAGGCACATAAATAATAAATGCATATAGTGACAAAAAGGTACCTCAGGGTGTCTGACATGTGAGTTACCTAATGGAAATAGGTTTAATTTCAGAGATTTACAGAGCTGGTAACTGACAGCTCATTGCAGGTTTGACTCTTGCTTTGGGCTTATATCCCAGCTCGGAATTTATCTCAGTAAGTCATGATACTATATTCAGCACGTCCAGTGCACATGATCTCCGCTGACAACACACAGACCTAAAGCCTTGCAAGTACTTGAAAAGAACCCTACAGGACAGACAAAAAGCAGTGTCTAATTGCATTTCTGCTCTTACATCCTAGTCTTAACTGTAAACAAACAGAGAAACCGCTACGAAAGTGAAGTAGTGAAGTTTCCCTGCCACGGAGGTCGCTGGCAGCATGTTGCATGGCTTCTGCAAAGTATCGCTTTGCKAGGAAGCGCTGTGCAGGTGTCATCTGCCGCAGCCTGGGTCCTACCCCTAAATCCTGTAAGGAAAATCATTTGGCAGAGGAAAGAAAAGAAATGAAGGAGAAAAAAAAAGACCAAAAAACCCTGCCAAACACGGACTATGCCAATCTGGAAAACACTGGTTTAACTATCTGTGAACAGCAGCAAATTCCAACCATCAGAAACATTTCACATCTATTACAGAAAAGAAAGAGAACTTTAAGTTATGCTTACCCGGCTATTGGAAGCAGCAGTAATACTAATTTCTGTCTGGTTTCTATCAGTTTATAGACTCCACTCCTGCTACCAGAACATTTTAATTCCAAACCTCGCTCACGGCAGAGAGAAAAAAATAAATTAAAAAAAAAAAAGGAA
>JACDOX010000028.1:5006721-5089160 GCA_014549065.1 Cardinalis cardinalis
AAAAGTCTCTCCTCGTGGTGGTTGCAAAGATACTCCCGGCTCCTCTGTGCAATAATCCTGGCAGTGACTCCTGAGGCTCAGGGAGCGCTTCTCCCCTGCGCGCAACCACGCACCTAGGAGTGAATGGAGCGGCCGCGCGGTGCCGGCGCTGGTTTCCAGTTACAGGCGCTGCCCTGCCCTGGCCGCCGCTCCGGCGAGGCGAGGCTCGGCGGCCGCCGGTGCATCATTAGCTGAGCAAATAGGGGCTGGAGCTCATAAATAATGGCGAGGCCACACCCCGCCCTGCGCGCCGCCGGCTGCCGCCCGGCCCGTCCGCCCGCCTCAGGCAGCGCCGCGGGCAGCGCGCAGGGAGCGCGGGGTGGCCTGAGGGGCGCGAGGGGCGCGCAGGAAGAGCAGAGGGGTGCCAGGGACGAGCAGAGGGGCGCCAGGGGCGGGCAGGGCGGTGTGAGGGGCGCAGCGCCCGCGCTCGGCCCAGCGGGGCTCGGCCGCCGCAGCCCCCGGCCCATCGAACCCGCAGCGGGAGTGAAACTCGCCGGGAAAGTTTCTGTCCCGCCGGACGGGCCGTGCCGGGGCTGCCGGAGCGCTGCTGGGGCCGGGGCAGGACTGGGGGGAGGCGGCGGGGCCGTGGCAGAGCGGCCGCGGGCCGGGAGCGGAGCCGGGCCCCGGCGCGGCCGCGGGCGGAGGGTTGCGGGAGAGGCCGCAGGCCGGTAGGGGTCACTGTGCGGAGGGAATGAGAGCGGGCGGCCGTGACGGGGAACGGGCKAACAGACGGACCCCTCGGATGCGGCTCTTACACTCCCCTCGAACTATTTCCTATATTTAAAACTTTAAAAGCGAAGAAGAGTAGAGAAGCGTTAGAACAGTGGTTAGATCCAACCCTCTGATTGATCCAGGCGTTTTACCCAAGCTTTCAGAGGCTTTTTTTGCCGAGATTGGGAGCTGTATTTGCTCAAGTTCGGTTTTCCCCAAGATAACGCTGAGCAGTCTTTCCCGTTTGGTGAGATTTGTGCTCTTAGAACAGCGGGCCAGCACTGAAAATTCACCCAAGCTGTGTCCTCCATTAAAAAATCSGAGGATTTTCCAAGCAACATCACTGGGTTTTGGCTTAAAAACCATCAGTTAATTTTTCCTAAACTGTCTTACAAGCATATTCTGTGCTGCTGTAACCTGCTGGGTGCAAACTTCTTTTGCATCAAGGTTTTCACTTTTGCAGAGAGATGGTCTCTGATCATCATCTGAGAGATGGTCTCTGGCAGTGTGGGTCGCTCAGCAGGACTTGGAGGGAGCGCATCTCGTGGTRCACTTGGAGACATCTCCCACTGCCAGAAATATGTTARCCAGTWAACRAGTACCCACAATGAGTGTGCACATGCTCAAGTTAGGGTTTTGTTTCCAACTATTACACACTCTGGCCATACTAACTGAAGCAGTCATTAATAGTGGTGGTATTATAGCCAGAGATCAGGGAGTAGCCTGAATGCAGTGCCCTGACTAAACAGATTTTGTCTATGCATGTGGATATGTTTATGGCCTGTGTCTGTTGGTTACTTCGTGTAAAGGCTCTTTTGCATGAGTGAGGGTCACAGGTATTTCRAAGATGGTGTATCCACCAGGCTTCAGTGCCAGGCTAGCAAAGTTAGTGCTTTCTTCAAGCAAGAAATTTCAATATTGTRTGACACTTACCATCTCAGAGGATACAAGAGTATGGGATGGTCTGTCCTCTGAAATAAAAAGTCAGATTTGCAGCTGATGCCAGAAAATAAATGACTCCAGAATTTTTGAAAGCTTGATCCACTTCAGATCATGTCTTGAAGATTAATTCACTGATGCCTTTAGATGAACCAAACCCTTGAGATCACGAGTCCTTGAAAACATTGGTGCTCCTCCAGTTCTCCTCATTAACACAAATAAACTCTACAGAAATGTGTGAACACTTGCTGTACCAGAGAGTGGTTTGAACAAAGCCCTCAGTTCTCTCCATGGGCAGGCAGTGTGGTTGTGAACGTGATGCTGCTCATCCTTGCATTGTGGTGATGTTCAAATGCATCAGTCTGACAGCAGCACCCTGGCAAAAGGAGAAGTCACTTTTGTGCTTTGGAAAATCCCCACAACTAAGTGCAATTAGAGATTGTCATGCCAAGCAACAGAAGTGAATCAGTCAACCCAGTGTTCTCCTTCTTGCTGTGATCTACACAGGGTGATTCAAAGGAAAATACACAGAAAACCACGGAACAAACACGAAAATCTTTCTCTTTTAGGAGATTTTGGGGAAATGTGTAATAGGTGGTGATACCAGTCAGAGGAAAAAAAGAATGTTACCATGAAATACCAACACTAGAATTTATGATGATTCTGTCCCCCCTTTAATAGAAAAAGTCTTCTTTTTTTTCTTTTATAGTACTGATTTTCTAGGTAAGAGCACAAACACATACTCCTCAAAATAAGGAAAACAGAGAACAAAAAGACTATGCTCAAGCATGAATCAACATCAGCATTAGTTAAAGTCACTTGTGTTTGTCAGGGATTTTGTGTGTGTATGGACACTGCAGGGCCATTGGGCTAGCTGCACTTCTTCACAAGTGCTAGCTACATTGGAGATGAAGAGGTAAAATGGAACACTGAGGAAAATTATGGGGCTTTCCAACACTCCCTCATGGACTTTGGGCTTATAAAATAGCAAATGAACTACAAAGAAACAAATGCAAAACTTTAATCTGTGAGATACCATCACACTCATATCTGATAGGCAAGGCCAGAGAATGCTAATTTTAAAAAGCAAATTGAAACAAGAACAAGCTTGCCATATTGATTTATTTGTATTTAACATGTGCRTATGTGCAGGTCAGAGCACGATAATTAACTTTAAAAAGCAGTTTGAACTTCACAGCTGGGCTAAGAGAAATGGTTAAAGTTTTRCTTTAGGTGTTTTGTAATAGCATGCATTAGCTTCAAGCAAAACTCATGGAATGGAAATTACTTCTCCCAATTATGAGGTGGGGTTTCAGCATTAACTGGCATGAATCAGCCCTGTGAGTTCAATGAAAAGTATGCAAGACACTTGCTTTCCAGGCTGTGTATTTTACAGCCTAACACGGGGATGAGGACAAGTAAGTTGGACTGTGCTTTGCAACTGTTTTTTAATCATTTCTTTATTACACAAAGAGTATGATCTGTTGTACAATTTGCTTCTGGTTCTGATTTCTTGCATGTGAGATTTATAACCAAGGGCAGTTATTCTGGGTCACATCACACGTGTGAGGACAGAGTCAGGCCCTCGCGCGGCTTCGGAGTTGGAGCAGTTCTGACTCTTGCAATGTGATCTGAGCAAGCAAATCCCCCTGGCCAAAACAAATAGAGCTGATTTTGTTGTATCTGTGCATGGTGTTTGCTTCTTACCCAAACAGGTCTTCTTAATGGACCCAGGCCTAGCTTTAGACCTAAACATGAACTGTAGCCAGTAATAAGAAAGACAAGAGTGGATTTGGATTTTTACTTAATATATGGGCTTGGGGGATGGCCTTTTTGTTTTGTTTTGATTTGATTTGGTTTGTTTTGTTTCCCCTCCCTTAGATTTTAAGCTCCTGAAGAAGTGAACATATTGTAGGAGGCATTAAGACWGGAGGGAACACAGGTTTAAAAGAAGGCCAGAACATAAGTATAAAGAGGAGAAAGATAGGAACATTCTGAGAAACAGTTGGATGGYTAAAGGCAGCACAGTAGAATAGATTTAGATCATTTCACTGGATTGGCAACAGCTAGCCTATGTGAAGATCAATAGGCTTAATAATCAGATTTTGCTTTGAACACAAGCACAGATCAAGACAAGATCAAGTGCCAGCTATTATAAAGAAAAATGTAGTAAAGGCATAATAAAGTGACCATCAAATGGAATTAATTCCTTCCTTAAAAATCAAAGGAATGCTGTATACAGTAAATGTCAGATTCCAAGTGATGAGAGAAAATGCTATTAACATCTATTTTCTCTGCCCTCATTTATGAGTGTCAAATCACCTTAAAGAAATGGAGGGTCATTAGGTAATCCAATTAATTCATCCTTGTTTATTTTCTTTCTTACAGTTACAAGAATGAGGGAAAGTGTGAAATATATCAGCACTTTGTTGTGGCAAAGCTATTAGGTGTTTGTTTTGATGGTGTGCTCATACAAGCAGCAATTTACTTTCTTWTTCACAGCCATAGTTCAAGGATTCAGGAGACAATAAGGATAAAGYTCCTGGTGATACCACTGTGTGATCAGAGGTGGCATAAGGTCCTTGGACACAGTGTGCCCCAGGTTGTCAATGGCCTTGTTCAGGTGGGTCAGTGTCAGACTGGTCATGAAGAGTGAAGCTTCTTCACCAAGGTCACAGCCTTATAAAACTGCTGGCATGTAACTAACAATGAGCTGTCAAACTGAATTGATCAGTTTGCTTCTTAATGCTTAAGGTTCTGTGAAAGTCCATTTAAAGGAGATAGTTTGTCTTTTTAGAGCTTAAGAAAAATTAGGTGCTTAGGATCAGGGTTGGTGTAACCACGCAATGAAGTACTACTACCTGGATAGGGACAGAGGAAAGCATTATGCTCTCAGCTTGATAAAAGTCCGGTTGTCTCATTTAATAAACCCTTCTCTGAGTGACTTCCCTGGAAGTCAGCGAGCCAGTACTTCATAGTAACTCTGCATTTGAAGAGACTGTGATTTGGGCAAGGTCATAATCAATTAAATCCTTCTGTGCCTGTACAAAAGATGTGAGCATGTTCCTGGTATGCTACCAGGCTTTCGTGCTTCCTCTTTTTAGTATGGCGACCACATTATTGCTGTTTGTAGGAGAAAGACTGTGTTGTAGTCAGATTTTCCACTTTTTAGCCACTATGACTAAGTGAGGTCAGTAATAGAACCAGTCACTGCTCTTGCACAAAGCTGCGTTTGAGTTTTTAAGAAATCAAACAAGCAATCATTATTTTGCAAGTAGATGAGTAAGAATATTTATAATGAAGACTTGAATGAAAGAAAGGAAAGAATTGTTGATGCACCAAGGATGGTTTCAGGSCAAGCAAGCTGCAAACAGAAGAAAGCACAAATGCATAGAGGAGGCAACAGTTTGTAATATGTGCATTGGAAGTACTTGGAATGAAGGTCTTATGGTGCAAGGAGTTCTATAAACACACAGGGAAATAAAGCAGCAGCAGCTATGGAGCTTTTTATCCAAACAGATAAAGAGAAATAGGAGGGGAGGGAAGGCAAGGGATTACTGCAGGATAGAAAGGGTGGTGACATGCCCCTGACTGTCATGGCCATTTCCAGCCCGTGCCACTCTACAGCCTGCTACTTGATCTATTGCTGCATCTACAGGGCTCAAAGCACTCCAGGGAGTCCTCTCACTCTGTTGGAAGGAAGTTTTGGTAAGGTATCTTCTTGTCATTRATTCAGCTACTTCAGTATTTGTAGAGCCTTGTATGAATTACTGATTTTTTATTTTTTAATAAATTAAAAAATAAAAGGAGACATGATTTTTTACACTCCTACAAGCCTGATTATAGAAAACCAGTCTGGTCCCAGATAATATACCGGCACAGTCCTATTTCCCACCATCCTTCATCTTCAGATCAAGAATAATTACTGCATACCTTTATGCACAGACTAAGCTTTACTGATGGTATTCACCATCTAATTGCTGACTACATATTGTTTGCAGTCTGCCGGCTGTTCCTTTGGAAGAAGAGCAGAAGGACTATCTGTGTATGCCTAGTCCTTCCCTCAGCATGTCCTCTTGGCCACTTGTCCCATTTACTCTCCCTGAGGAAGTTTTTGCCATGCAGAAGACATAAAAGGACTTGTGTCTCCAGATGAAAGAAGAGCAAAMCTACTTTAAAAGTTTGTAATGTGAAGCATACATGCCAAGCAGAGCATTGACTGAAGCAATCTGGATAATGCCTGCTGTGCCCTGGRGATGTCAAGGGTCTGTGCATATGGGACCAGAGAATGCTGAGGGATGGAAGYAGCCTCAGAGAGATCTCCTCTCCTACAAATCAAGCCTGATCCTTTTGCCTTATGCCCTAGCTCTCAGTGGAGCTGGGATTTTAAACCATATCTCTCAAGTAACCCGGTGTGACCATTCTTCCATTTTCTTGAGGAAACCAAAGAAGCATTGACTGTTTTAGTGTAAATCCAATATATACTTTAACTCCCCCAAAGTGGAAAACATTGAGATGCTATAGAATTCAAGCTGTAATTCTTTACCACAGCACTAAGGAATGCATTCTTGCTTCCAGCAGCCTGATCCCCATTTCTCAAACAGACTGTCATGTTGTCTGCTGTGAGGCAAGGTTTGGCTCTGGAATCAGCGTGGTACAGCTGGGGTTGTGCTGATCTTTTAGGTGCATATTGCTGACATTTTTGTCCTTTTTTACACAGATACCACTGCTCTACTAAGCTCCTAAAGAAGATAAAATTGAAGCTGTGCTTTTGATTGTGTTCTGTGCTTGTGTTCTTGACTGTGTGAAGTCGCAGGAAGTATTGCCTGTGCTAAGGTAGAAGCCTTTGTCACAGGTGCCTCCAAATGCTCGTGATTCCATGGGGGCAGGAGCTCTGTTTTCCTTTTTTCACGCTCAGTGCAATAGATGTTTTGATAGGCTCTAAAAATGCTTTATGCAGTATATTAAGTTGTCATGCTTCAGTCATCAAAACCTTTCTTGAAAGCTACCCCATGGTATGARCACTGTTCATTAGAATGTGTTGCATAAAAAGTCTGAGCAAACTCTTGGCTGGGTGGTAGAAGCTGATGAAGGCAACCTGGATCAATCTTACAGGAAATGTGTGTTCAGTGGGGTTTWAGGGAGTCTGCTGAGGTCTTTGTGTGGGTTTTGGGCCTCAGGACAACCGGGATATGGGTTAATTTAAAATAACATTAAATCATCCGCTTAGAATCAAATTTTATTAGTTAAAAAAGTACTTAGAAGCAGTCATAGACTCTGACCTATGTATTATTGGCTGTTATGGATTGGAAATACACTTTATTGCTATTGTTTTATTAGTTGCCTACTCAAAAGTTAGCACAGGATTGATAGTAGAAGCACTTGATGTACCCAAAATACAGAATCCCATCTCACTTTATGAACCAAACCTCAGAATTTGCTATCATACTGAAAATTTTCTGGTAAACTGATTAAATTTGKTTTTGGCTTTTTATTGAGGGAACTGCAATTTAAAGTGAGCCTATGTTTATATTTTTTTTTCTTGAGCACATAAACATTCACCAAATATTTATCTTTTTTATATGAATGTCTCCAGAACATCTGTTAATTGAATCTTTATTTGAATCTATTAGCAGTAGTTTGTTTTAATCCAAAAAGACTAAAAAAAATTAAAATATATAGTCTGGATGGCAGCCAGTACACAATATCTTCTYCAAAGTAGCACCTTTTTAACTTAAATTCAATTTATTTATTGCCCATTATTCAAAGTCAGTTAGGAGTAAAAAAAATGTCAAATAAAAAGCACTGTATTGATACAAAATATTTATTAAAAACTTTATTATATGTCATTTTGCCATTGCTAGCATTTAAAACACTTACTTGTACTACTTCAAATTTATCTTAATGTATTTCCAAAGTATTGTGAAATTGGAGATAAGCATTTTCAGTAATACTTCAATGCACTCTTGCCTATTTATTCCTTGCACTTTACTTATATTAAAAACATTTCCAGAAATCAGTTAAACTCTTTGTTGCCAATATCAATAAGTATATGTATAATACATGCTTGCTCTTTGCTTTATGTATATTCAATTTAATTTAGCAGCTTCCAAATACCACTCATTAAAATGTTCCAAAAATGGGTTCCTTATCCTAATTGTTTAAAAACYGCTTTTAAGACAGGTTTTTCCTTTCAAATATTAGAGAATGGGAGGAAGCATAAAGTTGGAAAAGTTAGTGTAACACATTATGACTGTAATATTATGCACAGCATAATTTTTGTTATAATTTTTTTTTCTTTCCAGGAAAAGTGTTGTTTTGGGTTTTTTGTTGTTGGTTGGTTGGTTTTTTGGTTTGTTTTTTTCTTTTTTTTTTCCTGGACATCAATTTAGCCTGTAAGTGATCTTAGACTAAATAAATTTTTGGAAATCTCTAAATTTTGCCATAAGAGGGCATTATTCATGCACTGAGACTAGAAAATGCATCTCAATATACAGGCATACATTATAGGAAATTGTAATTATCCACACTCATGAACCAATGAAGTAAAAAAAATATGAATACTTCTTTAATTAGGAATACTTTAAAGAAGTTACTGGGACAGGGTTTCACTGTCCTATGCTCTTTTCCTAGGTAGTCTGAAGATGCAAGAGGACGCCAAAGAAGAGGCAAAGTACTGCTTTTGCAGTTTGGAAATTGCCACCTGAGACAAGAAAGCCAAAAGTTTGTGTTTCTACCTATGGATACAATTCAGGAAGTGTGCCAAGGCAGGGTTAGCAATAAGCACTTGTTCATGCCCTCCAGGAAAATGGAAGTTAAAGAGTTAGAACATGTGTAAGACTAAGGACACAAATCCTTAAGTTCCTGCTGTGAGTAAAAAAAAAAATGGAAAAGTACTTAATCCTGAGCCTCTAACATTTTTTATGAGTGATGTAAGTTGTGAGAATGGGAAGAATAYAGAGATGTGCCCTATTAAATATGGATCTGAGAAACCTTTGGGATGGAAAATAATTGTCTTTTCTCCACTCCCCACCAAAAAATTCAGAGTAGAAGTTAGATCCTAAAATATAATGTAATGGCTTCTGCTAATGTTGATGAGTGTTGGATTGTTTCCCAGAAAAATAGAAAATCTTCATTCTGTAACAAGAAACAAACAAAAAAYACACCCTAAGTGGAGTTTTCAGAGCCCTCAAAGAGTGTTACCATGCAAGATGCATTGTGCTCTTGAGCAGAGATGGACTCAGGGCTGCACACACTGGGTRTCCTGTGCAGGGATTGTCAACATCTCACCCTGTGTCTCTTCTGTCAGGTATTAAAAGTGTCTCTAGACCAGGATTTTCTTGTGTCATCCTCATCCACCTAATCATCAATGCATCCTTTCAATTCTGAGTCTCTCAGGACAGAATTTTCTGATTTAATATTATTTAGCATCACAAAGGATGTGTTTCATTGTCCTGTTTCCTGGAATAATGTACTATATCACATGATCACTACCTTTAAATCCCTTTTACTGACAGCTATAAGGAAAAAGCAATGTGACAAGCAGAATCCAAATTGCTTTCAGATATGTTTTGGGTATTCTCCAGCTTGTCAATTCTTTTTTTTTCCATTGGTTTATACCAGAAATGTACAGAGATTCAGCAGTAATCTGTTATTTGCAGAAACTGGTAGTTGAAATGTAGAGCTGAATTTAGTCATTTTGTCATCTGTGCAGTTTTATGAAGACCTATTAATTACTATCAAAAGAATCCCGTAAGGGAAAGATTTATGTGCTTTGAATTTCAATCCACTCCATCACTGCATGGACATTACATCAAGAGTTGAAAAGCCAGAACTGCATCTGGCTCAAAAAATATTATTCGTATCAAGCCAGTAAATTCACTGAGTTATGAACTTACAAATAATTTGTGTTAACACCTGCATATTTTTTTTAAGAACTCAATACACTCCCCAAGGCAGTAATATCTCAGTGTCAATAATGGAATCCCTGCTGTTAGAGATGAAAATAATATCAATTAAATTCTGCATCTGCAACCTCMGATTTTTTAACTTCTTTCTCCCTTCTGCTTTAGGGAAAATGACAGGAGTTTTGTAAAATTCATCAGATAACAAATACTTGGAAAGATGGACTAGAGCCCAGATAAATTCCAGCATTTGAGCTGGTGTCTTTATTTGGAACARGTTGAAATCATACAGCTCCATGACTGGCTGGTTGTGAGAGTGCTGTCCTTTCTCCACATGTGGAATGACTAGTGGAGCTRCTTGTGTGGATTTACATACATGCCTGAACAAAACTGCATGATTTTTATTTGTCATACATACCAGCAGCTGCTCCTCCAAAATTCTTCCTGTATTTTTTTTTTCTGATCTTTGTTGATACTGCTGAAATTCTCATTTTTACCTACATACCTGAAGATCAAAAGCAAGAAATGGTAAATGGAACTCAGCTGGAGGTGGGTGTCCACTATTGTTTGTACCTGCTTGGGAGCAGGGAGACTTCTGCCAGGTAATCTCCTTTATACTGTTAGCAAGTTTACATTATCTTTCAATGGTAATAATTGTCATAAAATGTATTCTGTAGTTTTAATTTCTCTATCAGAAACATTGTGCATCCTGGGAACACAAATTATCTACAGGTTTCAGTGTAGTACATATTTCAAGGTTTTTTCCTACTACCTTTAAACCCTCAGCTGCTTTGTGAAATGTTCTTTTAGGCGTTTTATTAAAATTGTCTTGGAAACTGGCAGTTTCATGWATGAAACTTTCATGTATGAAAGAGCTGTAACTACTTTCTTAGAAGAAAATATTTTTCATCACTCTAAGAGTGTCTTCCATAGGCCAGCAGATACACTTTTACACTTCCCTTTAGTCTCTTCTGTGCCATTGATCTAAAGGCAAGCTGCAGCCTTCTACAGGCTTCAGACCTGTACCCAGGTGTCCCCATTCTTCTGTTTCTACCTCCTTGATGGAACTAGTTTTATTCAGTCTGGGTCAGGTTAAAAAAAAAAAAGAGACTATAAAGAAGTATCTTCTATATCTTCTATTTGCTGTTATGGTTTTGGACTAAAAGCAAGCAARCAAACAAATAAACAAGTTTTCCCCAACCCACACCCCTGCAAAAACCTGATACAAATGTACAACTCTAAAGTTTCTTCTGTGATCCTGATGTTTAATTCCTGTGTGTCACAACTTCACCTSCCTTCCTATGTGCCTTGGCTTTACCTCCCACAGAAAAGGAGACAGGGGGAATCCCTCACTACATGTTTACTGCATGTTTTCTCCAGCTTCTCTATCTGAATGGGAATCTTTAWAGAAAAGATCTGTCTCTCAATGTCTTTTTCACCTAATGCTATATTTATTTTAGGTGTTTTTTGAAAGCTAATCCATTACGACTCAAGGAAAACTGAAAAGCTTTTAAGAAGCCATCAGCAACACCCACCAGAGCATACCTGTGTTTTTGATGTCATACAAATCTACTTTGTCAGACAGTGTCTCACATTTGCTGTATTTGTGTGAGACATCTTTTCAAATCCAGACAGGGCATGAAGTTAGCAACCTGGCTAAACTTGGAAGGGGTCACTGCAGGAAAAAAAGGAGTATTTATCGAGAGTATTTTCTATCATATTTCAAACTCTGTCTGCAAGCATTCAAAGAACAATATGCAATTCTGATATGCAGTAATCCCCAAATCTTTTAAAGTGCAAATAGATATTTGTGAGCCATCTCAAACAGCCTCATTCATGCTTATCTTCATCTTTGGGCGATGACTGGTTAAAATATTTTTGAATAATGAAGGCATTGTCAAAAATCAAGTCTATTCACAAAAGGTGCTTGAAAAGAAAATTATGCTCAAGTTGTTGAATACATTTTTCATTCTGAGTAGTTTGTCAGGCTATTTGCATCTTAGGGAGGATGTTGATTTCCTAGGTGGTTTTAAAATACATGTCACTTTGTAAATATTTAAAGATGCTAATTTTGTATTCTTATCATAGAAACTACTTTTGGGCAACAATCTTTTAAAGCATCTTTGTTAATGAGGAGGTATTTTGAAATCTCTGCTGACTACTTCATACCTTGTTTGGTGGTTTACACAGGTGCAGGGTGATGTAAGTCGCCATCAAAAGAGAGTGATTTAACTTTTAACGGGGTTTTTATGTTCTCTTTATACAATTGTAATACATGAGATAAATGTGATTTCCATAAATGGAGTTAGTAATTTTTATGGCACAGAAACAGAGAATTTGTATACAGATCATCTGCTTTCAGTGAGCAGCTCCCCCACCCGCACACAGTCTAAAGAAAAGCCATTTTTATATGGGATGTTTTAGTATGAGGGAATCAAACAAATTTGGGTTGGGGGTTTTTTTTAATCACTTAGATTCCCTTTAGAGGCTATATCATCTTAGCTGCTATTAGTAAAAAATAAACTGTAAATAACAGCATCAAAGGGAATACAGAGTTAAAGTTCACTTTCTGAAAAAAATCACAAACATAATATCTAGTTATCATCACAAGCTCCAGAGAATTAAAATTAAAGTATGTTTTATTAGCATTTGCAGATCTGAGAAGCACATTAAGATCAAATGACCAATAAAACTTTAATTTTTTATTCTGTAATCAAAATAATTTCAAATCCTTTGGTATTTAAAATATACAGAGAATCCTAGACACTAAAATGTTCAATTCTTTTAATGCTGTTTCATACCCCTTTTCTTTAAGGTCAACATTTTCTTTAGAAATTTCTCTCTAAGGGTGAAACAAAATCTCCAAAGCTATCAAAGCTGTTGCTCTACATTARTAAACTTGTGCTCTATATGAAACAGCTGGAAGTGTTTTTTCTTTCTTCATGTCTGCCTAAGTTGTAGGGTTTATCAGAGCATCATGTAAATATTTGTATCTGCTGGGGATTGCTTAAATTAAAAAATTATACTATATATTATATCATTGTATCATACTATATTATAATATATCATGCATAATATRATCTGTCATAAAGAGTGCATTGGTTGCTTTGTAAATTTTATTCATGTTAGTATAATACTACTCACCTGCAGTCACTGGAATTATCTTGTTGACAACTTTTGTCACATAAAAAGTGAATTTAACTAAAGTGCAGAGTTGTGGCGTGATTTAGGTTTGCAAGGATTTAATCTCATTCCACCCACTGTAAATGTGGGGCTAACTCCAGAGTTAAATCCAGCCTCGAAGTAGGATCACATTATTCCTTATCCCATCAGCTCTTGAAAATCTCCAAGGACTGATAGTCACCTGCTCAGAGAGGTGCTCATGGGCACCCTTGTAGCAAAGATTTTTTMCTCTTGTCTAAGCTGGAGCTTCCTTATTGCAGTTTTGGTCCATCCTTTCCTTGATCACCTCTTGTCCTTCCACTGTGCTCAGAAAGAATTATCTGCCCCTGGTTTTGCAACTCCCTTTTATGTAGGGAGCCTGCTACATTGATCCTGCTATTTGATCAAGTCTGCCATTTAATCCAATTTGTCTGTCCTATTTTCTAGTCCTGTTTGCTCTTCCTTGCCTTTWAGCCAGGATCTAGGTGTCAGACTTTGATCAGTTCTGGTCATGGCTACTGTCTGTGAAGCAAAGCTTAGGACAGTGTGTGGGGCAAGGGAAAACAAGATTTTCTCTTTCATATACAAACAGCAATGGGGGATTTCTGAATCCAAGACTAAGTGGGCATGAAGCAGGAGAGAAAGAGCCAACAGAGTTGCACAATCTACACAAAAAAGCAGCTGCAGCAGATAGTTAAATTTTCTGAGAGTCAATTTTAAATATGTCTTTGAGTTTAAGATTGAGGGCTGCTGTTCATAGCACAAGAGTATGTATGAGTATTCCATGAATGAATACCTCACTGGCAATCTGGCCAACTTTGTGTTAGGGARGTGAACTGATGAATATATACCATATGTTTAGATTGTGTAAGTGGATGCAATCCTCAGCAACTTCAGAGAAGCTGTCCTTGTTTACACCAGCTAGGAGCTAACCTTGTGCATATAATTTTCAGCTGAATAAATGCAGATATTAGCTTTATACAAGATTTACAGAGTTTCAGGTTACCTTTGTTAAACAAGGAAACTAGCCCACAAGCTTGGATTTGGCTGCACTGCACTGCACTGCTGTCTGAGAAGAGAYATGGGTTTGGAAATGAATGTGGCATTTTTTGAGCCTTTGGAAAAAAACAAATGTTCATATRTCCTACTGTACAAGAACTCTTCCAAGGCAGAGAAAAAAAGGAAATGAAAAGGAGGCTATGGGGAACCTGAAACAGGGGAATGTGACAGGATAATATGTGTACCTGAAACTTCACAAATTGCATGCCTCCTTTTGGCCAAAATACTCATGAGTAACTGCATCACTTTCAGCACTGGCATCCTAAGGATGCTCCTGTTTACCAAGGGCCAGTTGAATTTTCTTCAAGTCTGTGTTCAATTTATTTACAACCATTGCAGAAAATTTGATCCTTCCTGGAGATACTATCATTATCTAATGACAGATGTCATAATAAAAATTTGACTTGTGATTAGTAACTCCAGCAATCTTCCTGRAATCAGTGGAGGGCTCACAACATTTAAGTGCTTCCCAGAGCAGAAAAAGAGTTGTTAAAGACCAAACCTTTAGTTACTTAACTGCACTAGAAAGATCTTAAAGTCCTTGAGGGCATGCCAATTAGATATGAAAAAAATACTTACCATGATGATTTATTTTATTTTATTACAAGAATACATGGTGTTTTAAACCTGGCTGACTTTTTTAGCACTGTTTGCAAACAGATCTGGTATAAACAGCAAATGAATGATAATGCTGACAGCAATCTAACCAGGCAAATGTCTTTTGGTACAAACTATCACAGACAAAATTTGCTGGTGCTACGTGTGCCAGCTTGAATGACTGCTGGTCCAGGATCCCAAGGCTTATTGCAATTTCAGAAAAAAAGTAAGTGAAGATGCAACCTGTATTCTTATTATCATGTATATGCTGATSATTATAGTATCATTGCTTGAAGATTGTATGACTCATTCTCTGATGTTTGTTTATCAGTAATATCTGTAAATGCAATCAACTCAATTGTAAACATTATAAAGAACCAAAATCTGGTTTTGTTTCAATATGTTGTGAGATTAAAATTGTAKTCCTGGTGTTAGGGCTCTGCACATAGTGATTAAATAAAAATCCCAAGGCCTGTGTCCTATAGAAAACATAGGACATTAGAGTAGCTTGGCAGGGTGAATCCTCCAGGCCTTTTGTTCTATGATCATACTGATCTAAAAGTTATTGTGGAAAAAATAATTATTCCTCAATGCAAGAGACCTTTCCACTGACATTTTATGTGACAGGGAAACAAAGCCATCTCTCTTAAGCAGTCAACCACTTTTTCTGCAATATTGTGTGCTTCTCTTCCCAGTTTGTTTACTGTAAGGTTTGCTCAATCATTTATGCACTGGAATAAATTTACTAGGCTGACAGGTTTCACTAATGAAGATAAAGACATTCAGATTTGCAAAGCTTGCTATGGTTTTTCTCTCTCTACTTTTCCTGCTAATAGGAGTTCACTTCCAGGCTGAGTTACAGGGTTAGAGACAGCTCTGAATGCCAAGAAGGAACATGCTGGATCCATTTATGTTTTTAAGTAATTGTACTGTGTCTTTGACTTTGGTTGCCTTGATGGCAACATCCTGTGCTGGTAGCCAGTACACCATACAATTTCTAGAAGTCTCTCTCTTTGATCTTCTCTCCAAACTACACCTTATTCTGGTTTTCCAGCTAAAATTAGTTATCCARTTGGCATTCCTGCTCTTTCTTACAGCACTTTAAGAGCATTCACCCTCAATTTAAATGCTGACTTTAATAAGCCAATGTAAAYTGCTCTATGCAGCTATTTTATTTTTACAGTACTCAGAACTTCTTCCTCCTTTGGAAAAAAAGTCTACATTTTGCCTGTTCATATTTCRTTTTCTCAGGACTATATTCCCAGCCCCTGAATAAAAATCTTTACACTATTGACTATAATAGTTAGACTATTAGCTATGAAAGTGGAAAGTATGTCACTGATCTCTTTTCAAGTGATCAGTATCCATCCTCAGTTCCTTTTAAACCAAAGTGAATCAATAGAACGTAACGAGKAGTGATAACATTGCACACCCTGTGCATGGGAACAGTAATTCCTGCCAAAAGCTCTTTTTGGAGCTTTGGAGGGGTTATATCTGTAAGAGCTAAAAGCAAGRTTGTGAGATATTCAGATAGTGCAGGAATCATCTCCATTCTCCCTTACAGCAAGAGCAARTGTCTACTCTTTCTCCTCAATTCTAATTCATATGAGAAAGGAAAAGACCAACATCTCTGAGAAATGACATAAATGTATGCCTTCGTTGTCTAAGAAAAAGATATAGGAGTATCGAATGGGAGATTCTGGCACTGTGGCTACAGATTGATTCAATGGAGTTCTGAATTCAGGTATCAAAAGTTTCTGTAAAAAATTTTTCATCTCAAAAAGAAAACAATGTTTGTAGCACATAGGAACTACCAGCACAGTCCTGCAACACCCATGAAATTAGTCACATCAAGACATTCCCTGTCTTGTTAATGTGGAAGCTTTTAGATTGACTTCCTAAGCCTCTCTCCCAGTTTTTGGCTAAGCTTTTGCTTCAACAGACAATGAACATTCCAGAATTTCAAACTGCTGAGAGCACTGTGGTTTTCCTCAGATGTCTTGAGGCAAAGAGGTAGAAGCCAGTTCTTCTTACTTTTCTTAGAAAATACAGCCAGGACAGTTGTAAATGGGGATTCCGTGTAACTGTACAAATGTGTAGTAAAAAAATATCTTTTGCCAGGCAATATTTATAGGGAAGTCTAATGCTACCTTATCCTCTTCATAGGGCCACACCTGAATAGAGCCAGATATGAGTACTCCAGTACCTGAGCTGCTGTAGGTGATAACTCCTTTGGCAGCTGAATGTCTTGCCCATCTCTGAAACACAAGGCATAAATTCAGCAATGAAATCTCTGTTATAAAGTTATACAGTTATTATTAGGATGGCTTAGCATTGTGACTTCTAGTAGTCTCATGGGTTTAAAATACGCTGAACTACTTCTATAATTCTTTTCACCTCACTGATACAAAACGTCTGTGGAAAAAAGAGCTCACAGTTTGTCAGTGGTCAAGAAGGTAAATAAAATWTGAAGAGTTTTTAGGAAAAAAATAAACCAAAAAATCATGATTAAGCTAGTGCATGATTCCTTGTTTCATAATGTGTTTACCTTGTTATCCCCCCCCCCCAAAAAAAAAGGAACAAGGCAATAAGGTTGAATGAAGATGTAAAGCAACTTCCATGGAAGCAACAGCTGCGCAGATTGGACCTCCTCAACCTACAGAAGAGAAAGTTTATGACTATGATAAAGATCAGCAAAATAATTAGCACATAGAGAAGTTAGATAGGGATCTATCYGTGTTTTTTCCAGTACAAGCTTCATCAGATGGTCCCTGTCTAGTACAATCTCAGAGTAGGGATTTTCAAAACAAACAGAAAGCAGCRATTCTTCAGGCAACAGGTTTTATGACTGTGTAGTTCTTTGCCAAAAGATGCTTTGTTTGCAAAACATTTATTTGGATTAACAGATAGATTGATGGAGCATTTATAAGTAAATCTGAAAGTAGATTGAGGCAAACAGAATATTATGGGTGAAATATCCTAGCAGCTTGGTCTGMTTCTCTTTTTCCTGCTGTTTGCATAGGTGGACATTTCTGGAGACATTACTGGGCGGATGAACTCTCAGAGAAGAGTGGCTGATTTTACATGTGGTGAAAATGATTTGTCCTAGAAGTACATCCCTGCAGCGATGCTGCCATGRTGATGCTGCCATGAAAGAATATGGATTTCCTAGTTATCTGGAATTTAGAGAAAAAGAGGAGGTGTAAAGTGGGGATAAGTTYTTGTGTCTTGACTTGTGTGACCAGAAAGTTTTTCATATGGAAAGGGATCACTTTTCTAGCATTTCATTTTGTTGTCTTAAGAGGACTGATTTACTTATAGAAGCTAGCTTGACATGCCTAGGAATATTAACTCACGGAGCAAGCAGACATATGGGAGCTCTGAAAATGAGGATTAATAAGTAAGTCTGCTTCAAACTTAGTAATTAAATTGATGATACTCTCTTCTGGTAGTTTGGTGATGATCCATAAAGCTGGATGAGACATAAAGTTGATCATGTGCTATTATTAAGTACCATATAATTTATTTAAGGTCTGATCTTGAGAAGTGAAAACACTTCTGCAACATCTGAAGACTTGCAAAATTGCAGGGCTTAGCACTTAGCCAAATTGGTGATTAGCAAGAACAGAGAAATTAGCCCTATGGTCCTGGGCAAATTCCAACTAATTGAAAGTACTGTGTATAGTGGTGCTAGCATTTTCCCTCTGGTCTGGTATGGATGCAAYATTTTTCAAACCTCCTCCCAGAAAAATAGTGTGCTAAGTTAGAAAAATTTATGTTCAATGCCATGTATGTGGCTGTATTCCAACACAACAGAAATCCTGAGAATGAAAGCACAACTACAGAACTGAGATCTCCTAGATAACTATTAATGTAATGCACTGACTTTGTATAAGGGATCAAAACTTACAGGGATTTTTTTCTCATATGTCTAATATACAGACAGATAAACAGGTTCCACTGAATGGCTTAGAATCATAGGCTGTGACAATAGACATTGTGTRTTTTGAGTGTGAAAGAATAAGGACTATTTTTCATACAGCTCATAAACTGAGCTTTTGGCAAGGGAATGTCAGAACAAAGATCTATTATAAAGAAGTAGGAATCCTCACATCARAATGAAGATCATTTATTGAACTTTCCCATAATTGTATGGGAAARAAGAATTAAATCACTTCCCCTGCCATGTAGTAGCTGATTTTTTTTACATGCTCATGAGAGGATGTATAAGATTTGCAGATGGGTTGTATCCCCTGTATTGGCAGGTCTGAATATCTTWACTGTGGATATTACAGTCAGCAAGTTCAGTGGGATGATGTCAGTTTACTCCTAATGARGTCTGGGTATGATTTTTGGAGCCTTTGAAACCTGTTGGGACTGTGGAAASAGACATATTTCACATAACATCTGAATATTTAAAATATATCGGGATAAAAAACTGCCATGATATAATAAAATATTAGAAGATGGCCACAGTTATTAAAAAAAAAAAGTATCCTTTTGTACAAGCCACCTCTGCAACCTTGTGACTACCAAAATAGCATCTAAGATCTTGCCAAAATTTCTCAGCAAGCCCAGGTACAGGCCTAAGAATTGCATCAAAGACAGAGGGATGTATGTGGATTTCTGATGGTGCAGGGGAAGGGGATCTGTCCCCTGGCTGTGAGAGCAGACCAGCAGCTTTCTCCTGCCTGACTCAGCACAGGTTTCCATGGCAGTCTGGGCTCCAGTGCTGGGAATGGTGGAGGTGAACAAAAAGGAGTAGTTTTACAATGCCCCCTTACTCAACTGCTGTGTCTAACTCTTGCATTTCTCACTTTTGAGTGCTGGCAGCAAGCACTGATACAGGTTTGAACTTTCAAGTTGGAATTTTTCTGTTGACAAAGACAGTTCTCTGTACCAGGCACCTCTTGTGGGGAAAAATTATAGTTCTACACAYTCAATTCCTATCTGTCTGGTAGAGATGTAAAAGTATTTCAAGATGTTTTATCATACACCTCTATGCTCAACCATGTGAATTCTTTGAAATGCTTGGCAGCAAGGTATCTGTCAATTGCTAAAAGCCCATTTCTGCTTGGAGATTCTGTTTGATTCACTATGAAAAATTACAACAATAACTTAAAGCTTAAAGGTTATTAGTAGTTCCTGTTTTATTTTGCAAAGGATTTGATTTTTACTGAGTCCTCCTTCTTTTCCAGAAATAGGTTATTAATTCTGCTAAACCTGTAGCTATGCTTATTTCCTTTTTATAGAGAACAAAACTTTGTCTCTTGACACTATCCTTCTGCAGCATTGTATGCTTCTGAGCATAGTTTGAATGCATTGGCTTGATATGAATAAACTGTATAATACTTGACATTCCTAGAATCATGTATTCATGAAATGGTTGGGTTAGAAAGGACCTTAAAGATTGAGTTCCAAACCTCTGCAATGAGCAGGGACAGCTGCCACTAGACCAGTCTGTTTACAGTCCTGTCCAGCCTGGCCTATGGGGCATCCACAACTTCTCTGGGCAACCWGTTCAATTGTCTTCCCACTCTGACAGTGAARAATTTCTTCCTTAGTTTTAGTCTGAACCTGCTGTCTTGCAGCTGGAAGCCATTCCCCCTTGTCCTGTCACCACATGCYCTTGTAAAAAGTCCCTCTCCAGCTCTCTTGKGGCCCCCTTTAGATACTGGAAGATGCTCCAAGRTCCCCCTGGAGCCTTCTCCAGGCTGAACGAGCTCAACACTCTCAGCCTGTCTTCATGGAAGTGGTGGTCCAGCCCTATAATTATCTTTCATTGGGATTAGATTTRTGTATCCTTACCTCTTTGAGATGATAATTTCAGAGTGTTTTGGGTTTCTTTTTGTTTTCCAAAGGAGTGTGATTTACATTTCTGCCTTTTCATAAATAAGATGCTTTTTCATATAAGTTGGCATGTCATGGCCATTATCCTCAGTAACATTGCATAGCTGTGTTTGAGGATGTGTGTGGAGGTAATGAGATTGTAAAGGTTTAAGCAAAGGAAAATCATAATGGTAACTGAAAAAGAGAAATTTGTCTCCTGAATATTTATGGATACACTGAAGAGCAGAGATAAAACATGCAGGGCATTACCTAAGTCTGGGGAGAGAAGTCGGAGAAATAGATGGGATATTTGATTTGGCATCAATGACAACCTTCACAAGTTAAAATAAAGTTGAATTTCAAAATAAGTAATTCAAAATGAGTTTGAATATCTGAAGCATTGGTGTCTAGTCAGGTTAAAATGAGTATTGATTGTTACATCTGCGACGTATTCTAAACTGCTTGCTTCCTGTGCTTTTGACAGCAAATTTATTTGTAGTCAGGAATTCAGTTTCCAACATAAAGGAGTGAGGTTTTTGAACTCTCTTAGCTAACAGACCCATTGTTTGTGTAAATGTTGATGGGATTGTGTCTYCTCCTTTGCTAGTACAATAATTGCATTTCTTTAAAAGCTACACAGAACTTCAAAAACTCACACACCAAACAAAATGTAAATGGTTCTGTGACCCTGTTAACCCACTTAAGCTGACGTCTATTATTACCAGCTCTCTTTTTGCTTAAGGRAAATGGCTGGKTTTTTTTTTTTTCTTTTGCAACAGTTGTTACATCTTGGGTCAAGCCAGTTGTCCAATGTCCAAATAAAGAGGAAGCTGATTTTATGGCATGAGTCACTGATCCTATGATGCAAGTGGTGTGCTTTTATTTGGGGCTGGGAATTTTGAAGGGTAAATGAGTGAGCCCAGCATCAAACAGTGTATCCAGTAACTGTGTGGGGAGGCTGGCTATGACACACATAGGAAAGACCAGTGACATCTGTGTTGATATTTGGCACTCATAACAGAGAAAAAGGCCATGCTCTTTTTCTAATAATAATTAGGGTCACAATAAGTTTCTATTGAACTTTGTCATGTAAGCTAAGTTTAATGAACCCTAAGCAGACTTGTAAAAATATTAAAAGTGCTTCAATGCTTTTGTATATCCATTTTGTATTTTATTTGCTTTTGGRGATATAGTACATAATTTTTTTTTCTGAAACACAGATGTGAAATTCTTTGAGTCATTACAAACTCTTAAAATGGTAATGTTTTATTTTTCATATTTCTGATTTTTTATTTTTCCTGGATGAAATAGAAACTGTGGTGAGAACGGTAATAATTTTTAGTCTGCTATCTTGTGGTTTTTGATTGATGATTTAGCTGAGGGATTTTCAGATGCTATGTATACACAGAGTTACTACCAAGGCACTTAATGGGATTTTCAGAGGTTTCTGACTTATCCTGATTTCATTGGATGATAAGACCATCCTGCTTAGCATCTGTAGGCCACCAGGCATTGATTTGTTTTCACATTCCTCTGCCAGAAGTGTGTTATAAACCTTGGTGTTTGATCCTTACTACTGTAAGTATTTAATCTCAGTATATTTATATTCTATTGCACAGGGAATTTGARTCTAATATCTCTTGGGGGGCTATTCTTTAATTTATTTTTCATATATCTGTATTCTTCTTCCATGTGCTTTTCTTGGGTTATTACTGACTACTAATCCTACTAACAGGTCTGGGGCAATGCAATGAAAGTACCTTCTTTCTCTCTCTGACTCTAATTGCCTTTTTGCCTCACCCTTTCCAGGTAAATATTRATAGGTGGGATGATGAGAATGATTCCCCTGATGATTCTTCCAGCAGAACAAGACCAAAAGCTGACCTGTTAAGTCACCTTAACCTCATCAAGGTGTAAGCAGAAGAGCTCACCTGGGCATTTTTCAGAGGACCAAGTGAAGAAGTTCTCAGGAGGCATCTGGGGAATTGCACCTACACCTGGTGATCATGTATTGTGTAGGTGACCAAAAAGTTCTTCCTTCCTCTCTGCTCACATCCCTTTCCAGCCACTTTGCTGTGTCTGCCTCTGAGCAGGTTGCCAAACAGAAAATCTTCTTTGAAAGAGAGGCAGGGCCTTTCTCCTCTCTCCTCTTTACAGTTCTGCTAGTTAGGGATGTACTCAGAAACTCCAAATATCTCTGCACTTCCAAAGCCTGTCCAAGGGCTTCTTCTGTGCAGGAATGCTGTGCTTCACAGTATCTGCAGCTTCATAGCTTCCACAGCTTCAGTCAAAGCTAATCCTTAATCTTTACAATTTTTAATTCATCATATGCAAATATATGCTAAAGCCTAAAGGTTTGCTTGAATTACTGTGCTGCCTCTTTAGTAGGAGATAATGGTAGGGTGATTAAGGACACAGAAAAGGTGCTGATATAGAATTTTTTACCTTATAAAGCAGCTGACAAGACTGAAGAGGTTATTCTGGCTCTTTTGACATTCCAAGCTGTGAATTGCCACTTCATACTCACTCAGCAGTGATCTGGGCATATTTTCTTTCTCATGGCCTCATCCCAGAAATTGTAACAACTGGAATGTGTTGCTTCTGCCGCACATACATTGTGTACTAACWGTTGCTAGGCTGCTTTGAGCTTCCTAGTGGCGCCGATGCAATACAGAAAAGGAAACTAAAAAAAGGCAAGGAAAAACAAGCCCTATACTGCAACTGATTTTTTGTTACATGACCTTTCATAATACAATTTTAGGATCAAATACTGACTATTCTCCATATCTTTTCTGATGTGCCCAGAGCCCTCATTTTTTCACAGGTATTTTAATATCTAATGTCCTCCCTCAGCTCATATTAATAAACACTACAAAAACTGAGTCCTCTTCCCAACATCTTCTGTAGCAAGCTCAGTGTCTCATAAAATTAATCCAGAAACCAGTCTGGCTTTCTTTGTGTGTTATTACTCAAGTAGAGAGAGCTACAACAAGAGTAAAAAAAAACCCAGCACTGAGATGCCTGTAAGCTGTCATGCACCCTGGCAGAAAGAAAAAACCCTTTTGTTGAACATAGAAACAAAAAGCCAGGTCTTTTCTTTTTGACCTGATGGTTCATTTCAATCCTGGCTAGTTTTTTTACCTTTAGCACTAGTGTAAGCACTCTCCAAAAGTCTTCTGTTCTCAGTATTAGCATAACAGGGATTAATCAACAACATGATAATTTTCTATATAATTAAAACAAAATACAAGTTGGCCTCAGTCAAAGCCTTTGACCATCATCATGYAGAATAGTTTTTAGAATCTGTTGCAGAGAACAGCTAATGTAAAAGTGCATGTTAAAGTAAATGTAGAAGTACATTTTAAAGAAGTGTTCAGACAAGGTTTCCTGATTACAAAGAATTCAGAGTAGAAAACATATGGCTGTTTTCCAGGCAGCAGTAGAGTAGCTGAATCTAAATCACACCAGACTTATTGAATATCTTGCAATGGTGTTGTCTTTTGTTTATGTTGTTTTGTTTAGGAAACTATTGCCAAGTCAGAGATCTGGAGCTTATTATAATTGGTGTGTGATATATAAAATAAAAAAATAGCTGATTGAAATCTTGACCAAAAACAAGAAGCAAAAACTGCCTCAAAAATCACAGACACAGCAAGAAATAACAAACAGCTCTTTGTGTAATCTGCGTCTTTCAAAATTGCTTTTTACATTTTTTTTCTRCATCTGTTTTTACCCTTCTGAACAATGCTCAGCTGCAAATTTCTTTTTTTTAAGAACTTGCCTTTAGAAACAGTGTTCTGACAAAGAARTCTTTCAGGTATGTGCTATGCCTTTGGTGGATATTTAAGCTTTTTTTTCCAGGAGTGGCAAAAGAGAAATAGTTTTGATTTCTCTTTTATAAATGTTCCTTTATACAATGAATAGTATATATGGTTCCAATGATGCATTCTTGCAAAGCTGGTGAGATCAGTAAGACAATACACTTATAAAAAAGAGTCCAAAATCTTTTTTATTTAAAGACAAAATAAAATTAWAAAATTGAAAATAGTCATTCACACAAACTAGAAGAGMAAAATCTAAGAAAGTATGGGTAAAGAAAGTCAAACATTTTAAATTCCATTGGTTATTTTTGCTTTTTACCCTACTTCTGGTAATTCTTGAGGTTTTAAACCTCAAGAAGTACAAGCACATTTTTTATTTTTAAGATTTTTCCTCAGTATTTGCAGACCTCTGTGGATAATAAATTATGTCCAGCAGTGGAAGGAATTCCATTTTGCTTGGAACTATAAGTGATAAATCTTGATATAATTTCTAGAAAATTTGGAAAGGTTATTTGTAAATTATTACAACTTCAAACCTCTTCAACCTGATGAGAATATATAACCCTTGTTATTTGACATCAAGTCACAATATTAAACAGATTTATCATCTTGTGAAGAAATCAAGTGACTAACTTTTGAACCTGCAACAACCTTTTTAATTGATTCAAGGACAYAGAGACAAAAATGACCAATTCTTGCAGTAAATTTTTTTGTACTCAGATATTGCACTGACTTTAATTGCCTGCTCCTTGAGCAAAATCTTCACTGATGAACAAAAGCTGCCTTCTTAAGTTCATGAGCTGCATTTTTACCAGAACCATAGGCTGGTTTGGGTTGGAAGAGACCTTACAGGTAATCTCATTCCAACTCCCCTGCTGTGGGCAGGGACAYCTTTCACTAGATCAGGCTGYTCAAAACCCCACCCAACCTGCCCTTAACRCTTCCAGGGRYRGGATCTTAACRCTTGCCCTTAAACAACTTCTCTGGGCAACTATTCCTGTTTCTCAGCACCCTCACAGTAAAGCATTTCTTCTTTATGCCCAGCCTCAATATACCCTCTTTAGATTAAATACCTTTTTGCCCCATTCTGCCTCTAGAGACCTTGGTTAAAAGTCTTTCTTCATCTTTCTTATGAGCCCTCATAATATTAAAGGCTGCTCTAAGGTCTTCCCAGAGCCTTCTCTCCAGTCTGAACAACCCCAGCTCTCTCAACCTGTCTTTAACACAGAGGTGCTTCAGTCCTCTGATATTTTTCTGGCTCTCATCTGGATCTGCTCTACCAGTCCCATGTGTTGCTTGTACTGGGGACCCCAGAACTGAACACTACTTCRGGTGGGACTTCAGAAGAGCAGAATAGAGAGGAGGAATCACTTCCTGTGACCTGCTGAACACCTTTTTGTAGTGCAGATCAGGATGTGGTTGGCTTTCTGGGTKGCAAGTGCCCATTTCTGACTCATGTCCGGTTTTTTCACCCATCAATAYCCTCAAATCCATCTTCCAGCAATGTTGTCACTGGGGATTGCCCTGAGCCAGGTGCAGCACCTTGCACATGGCTTTGTTGAAGTTCATGAGGTTTGCAGAGGCTCCCTTTTTGAGCCTGTTGAGGTTTCAGATGACAGAGTATCCGCTGCACCACTCAGCTTGGTGTCATCTGCAAACTTGCTAAGGGTGCACTTGGTCCCACTCTGTAGATCATGGATTAACATACTAAACAGTTTTGGACACAGTATTGACCCCTAAGGAACACCACTGGTTACTGATCTCCATTTGGACATGGAGCCATTGACTGCAGCTCTTTGAATTTGCCCCTGCACCCAATTCCTGATCAATTGAATATTCCATGAATCAAGCCCCTATCTTGCCAATTTGGAAGTAAGAATGCTGTGGGGGACCTTATCAAAGGCCTTCCAAATGTCTAAGTAGAGCACATAATTTGCTCTTCCCTTGTCCACTGATCCAGTCTTTCATAGAATTGCAGTCTCATGAACATTAGGCTCTTTCAGTCATTTTCTGTCCTTCTGCAGCTGATCTTAATAAAAACTTCACTCCGTACACACTTTTTAAAGCTCAAATAGCTTTTAAACAGGCCAAAAAGGAATAATTTTGTATATATTTGTTCCACAGATGCAATTTTGTTTGTGTTTCTTTTAGTAATAGCGATAATATTGTTTTTCTTTGAATTTAGTTTAAATTGGCTGGAAAATTTAAAGCTGAGACCAAGAAGGTGACCTGAAATTCATTAAAATTATATATAAAATCTGTTTATTGTAAATTCTACCATTACAGGCAGTGAAATAGAATTCACAAAGATGAGACACACAAAACTAAATTGTTAACAGATTTTCCTTCCTACCTGGAAGAAATAAAATTGCAGTGTTCATTTGGGAGAAATATGGAGACAAATACATGTGGACAGTGCTTTGCTTTTCTTTACCCTTCTCACCAAGCATTTTCTCCTTCTTTTTCCAGCTGGCTGATCTAATGGAGGCTCAAAGACTGATGTAGGAATCATACCCTGAAGGATTAGCTTTGGGGTATTTAGCCCTGGCTCTCTGCGCAGGGAAGTGCAGCTCCCTACCCCTCTGAAAGGCAAACTTCTTGCACAACTTTCTGTCTGTTGTGTCATCAAACAAGTCAAGCCAGAGCTTTTTTTTTTTCCTCCGGAATATTGAGCTGCCTTTCCTTTTTTAGGCAGTGAATGTGTAGGAAGCAGGGTGAGCCTCCAGCCTGAGCCACTCCCTTCCTCTTTTGGGCTGTGCAGCTGTGCGTTGGCTTTTATGAACACGTGCAGATAGATGTGAACTTGTTTTGTCTGTACTCCAGGGTAGGTGGATGGGAGCCAGCTCCAATCTGTCAGAGAGCTGTGCTAGCACAGCTCTGCACCAAACCTGCTCAGCCTCTGCAGTTATCACTGAGCTGAAATGGCAAACTCCTGCATCTTCGTAGTTCAAGAGATTGGGAAAGGGTTGGGTCTGGCCAGATCAAAATCTCCACAGGGTGTGTGTGGATATTCTTCCAATCTGGGTCTACATCTTTATTCCACTCTTGCACAAGATGGGGGCAGGGTGGAGGCAAAAATGGAAATGAAGGGAAGCCTTTTTGCACACTTTAATTTCCTTGCTATTTTAACTTCAAGCAGTAGTGGTTTAGCTATTCTAAAATAGCCATAAGAGAAATTAAGGACTATTTCTACTTATTCACTCAGTGCAAGAATTGTCTGAGTTTGACATTGATTTTGTCTTTAACTGGTAATTTTTTGAAATGGACAAATTTACTCAAGGTCCTTTACATTGTTCAGGATGCCTCTCCTGGGTATGTAGAGCAGTTTAGGTATTTCATACAGGTGTCACCAGCTGTGCTTGGATGTGGACTACGCTGTGGTACCTGATGCTGTAATCAAGCTCCCCTCCTTCTGATGTTTATAATCCTATAAGAAATACATGTCAGATAAAACCATACATTTAGAAAGGGGAACTAATTATACTATAATGATACCAAGAGCACCTAAGAGTGCCAGAAAACAGCCAGATGATATAGTCTTCAAAGATGTGTAAGGGTAATATATAGGCAAGAATGTGAATTTGTATAAGATTTGTGAAGTCATATTTTTGAAAAACTCCAAGATTGTATGTCATCCATCTATTATCCTAAATAAAGTTATGAATGAGCTAACTTGATCCACAGTACCAGACAAATCCAAAGTAATTTCATCAAATTTATTATTTGGAACAAAAAAGTTAGGAAAGTCTTTAAGGCTGTCAATTTTTCTGCTTTAYTATGAAGAGAAATGCTCCAGGGCTGCTCCAATAAACCACAGAGATGAAGCTGCACCAGATCACAGCTCTAATGTMATTTCACACACTCTTCACTGGAAAACCCACACGTAGTGTAAATGTGTGTTGGGAGAACAARCAGAACATGTGGAGCCAGAAAGATGAGTGTCCCCCAAGTGCTGTSCAGTGTGGTTTCACCAGTGTGCTTTGGGAAAGCATTGGCCTGTTCACAAGCCACMCTGCATCACTCAGCTAGGGGAACCAAAGAACACTGCCTGGCAGAAGCTTCCAGAACAGTTAACTACAGCAGTAATATGTTTAAGATGGGGACCTTTAATTCAGGTCACTCCATTCTGGCTACCTGTATTTAGAAAGAGAACTCTAAACTTCACAAGTACTGGATCTCAGAAATCTCATTTGGCCCAGCCAAAATCTGATGTACTATGAAATAGAGGTCTCAAGGGAAGCTTTGGATGTCAAGCATCTGCCTAAGTAGCACATTTCAGCAACTGAATGTCAAACGAAAGCTGGAAGCAGTATATAGAAGTGTGAACATGCATCTGTGCATCTGTAAATACTTTATTTCTTGAAAAATGTAATGCCATTAGTCCCAAAGCTATTCAGACCCTGAGTTTATCAAAAATTTTTCTTCTGGATAAAATCAGGTCCAGCTTCGGAAGTGGGGTGCTGAAGGCAGTGCATTTCATGCTTTGTCTTTTATACAAGCCATTCATTCATTACTCCCAGGTATTTCCAGTATCCTACAGATATTTGAACAAGGATTTTCAGTCTTTCAGAATAATCCCTTATCCTTTATGCTTTTTGCTAGCTTGAGCTGATTCTTCCCCTGACTCTCATTTTTAAATGGTTTTATTTTGAACAGAATGCAAAACCAAGGGGAATTGGTTGTTAGCTTAAGCATTACTGTATTCCCTCAGAATGGTTTCTCTTTCTAAATATTTCATAATTTTTTCAAGACAAAATGTGTCAAAGAAGACATTCATAATACTGAGTGACAGAATACCTATGATCTAGCATTTGTGGCACTTTYCTGGAAGGTAGGAAATGTAGCTCAACACTCAGAAGAAAAAATCAGTCTGAGACACCCTGGCAAATGCAACAKAGATCCAAGGGAAATATTTATTTCAGCCCAAACTCCTCCATGCCCACACCCCCAGCCCACCCCTATCCCCACCCTGCTTTAAACAAACAAAAGTAATCCTGTTTCAGACTTAATTTTAAAGGAGGGAGAGGATTGACTTGTCAGTTGACAGAAAAAAAGCAACAATTGYATAATCCATCTGAAAGGAAAGCCCTTATTGAGGGAGAGTAGAAATAAAAACATTGGTCTCTTTAGATTTAACCCCCCTAAAAACTGGAATGTTTGACTTTGTTGCTTGCTCACAGTTGGCTGCAACTTACTGATAAGTTTTCTTTACTACACTTGCAAGATGTTGCTCAATTGGAATATATTAAAAAAATCACTCAGGAGAGCTGTGGGTGGCATCCTCACCTCACTAAGGTCRATAAAAATATATCATTGTGAATCAGTTCCATCCTTTAAAGACAGAATACCCAAACTGAAGCTGATTTAAACTATACAGATTTACTGGAAATTGTTTATACATATTACACATTGCAGAGCAATGTGGGGATTTTGAAGCTGTCATTAATAARTTCAGCCTCGCTGCAGGGACACAGAAACCAACACATATGTTCAAAGAAATGAAGATAGCCTGAATGGGATTTATCTTAACAGCTGTGGCCYCCTAACTGACACCTGAGATAGTTAACCAAGGTCTGTTTGTAGTCTTTGAAGAGTAGAAACTTAGGGAACACTTAATCTCTTCATAAAGGAGAAAGCTAATCTGGGCTGCACCCACCTTGTTTATTGGTATTGACTGTATAGAAAGAGTGACTCTATCAAGTGTAGAAAACTATTACATACCTGCATAGATATGTGAGATGGATGTCACTGTCCTTGTCCCTGACCTTGCCTTCCAATGCATCTGGGAGATTTTTAGCTCTTTGCTGCTTACAGCTGAGCCAAAGAAATACCATATCTCTCTTCAGGCTCTTTTTCCAATTGTTTTCTTATGGGTCTTTCAGAGGAAAAAGTAAGCAAAATTACACATGTTTTAAATGAAATGAAAAACATTCCAAGGTCTTATAATATGTTGTGGGTTTGGTTTGGAAATAGGCAAGGAAGGGGAATAGTTGGTAAATGGACCTGTATTTTTTTCCCGGGATGCTTCACCAATCTGAAGGAGCTGGAGTGCAGACAGGGAGTCAGTTCAGGACTGACACAATACACATCTCTACAAATGTTATTAAAAATCACAAGACTGCAACCTTCGTTAATTTTAATAAAAGGGAGAATGCAAGAAAGGAAGTGAAACACCAAAATGGAAAGGATTTAATTTCTGGATGTGTTTTCCTTCTTTGAAAGAAAAGAAATGTTAACAGTGTTTCCTTGTAGTTGGTACAGGATSTTTTCTGTATGATTAATAGGAGTAAATACTTCAAAGTGTTTTAATTTTTCAGAAAAGCTAGGATTTTTATCTCAAAGCTAGGATGGTTTTTAGTACTTTAAGGACTCACTGGGCCTTTTGTGCCTGCAAAAACCTCTTAGCAACTTCCCAAGAGAGGACTATATMATATCATTTCCAAGATTTAGAAAAAGTAAATATACTGATTTTTTTTTCTAGCAATGAAAAATAYATTAAAATAAAGAAAATGGGGTTTTTTTAATATTTAATTTTTAAATATTTCATTTTTGGTTTAGGTTGGCTGGTAAGAAGATGAATGTCAATTTAAATTATTAAATCCACATTAATCTGTTAATTATGCTGAGAGATATCCGGTGWCTATGGGGGGACTCCTTTACACCAATAATGTCCGTATATTTCAAATTCAGTTCCAAATTTTAATCCATACCTTGGATATCCTACATCAGAGTAGTCTGAAATATTTTTGCTTGGTACAAAAAAATCAAGAATCAAAACATGAGGTTGTCTCCTAAAAACYCTGGAGTGTGATGAGCAGTATCCCAGGACTGTGATATTAAATCTGAACTAAGCCAYGTGCCATACTAATCTTAAAGAGTCTACTATAAAATATTTTCCTTCTGGGGCTTCTTAAATCTCTGAAACCGTTAAAGATTAGGAATAACATTTGAGGACTGACTCTCCATGATCTCCTGGACTACAAAAGTTTTTTTAAAATGTTTTAGTTCTGGAATAAATAATATAAGCTTGAAGTCTGAGTTCCAGCTTTTCAGTTTCTTTGATCTGAGCATAATTAAAAAATATCTGATTTACACAAACAGTTCAAGAGACAGAACCTAACTTTTATTTTTACCTTAAGTATAGTAGTTCTTTTGAATGGATAAACTAATTTTGCTATTATAACTAAAAGCTGTGGTAGATCATAATTTTCAGTTTAGATTCAAATACAGAGAATTCTGGGTATAAAACCGACGTAATACAGACTCCACTTTTTTTTTTTTTTTTTAATTGAGTCTCAATTCCAAATTTTTATTTTTTTGTCTTCCAATAAAATTAATGAAAGACATATGAAAATATGTTAAAGAAGAAGTGTATTCATGCTGAGCTGAATGTGAAAGCATTTGGGAAACCCATAGACTGAATGCCAGCTGAAAGATCTTCCAAATTCTGTCTGAGCAATTAGAGTTTGAGACAGATATGGTATTTCCAGACCTCAAATGTGTATTTATGTACCAGGGATTAAGAAGGTGAAGAGGAGTAAAAAAAAAAATAAAAAATCAATTGTTTCAGGAAGAAAAGGGTCATTTTACAGTACAAATACTTYGTACACCGGTCTGTGCAATATTGTAGGAGCTGCCTATAGTCTTGGCAGTGAAGGAGGACACCAATGCCAGTCCTGTGTTGTGCTCAGAGCAGAGGAAACAATAGAACCATTAGAAGGACAAATTCCTCCAAATGAGTGCCAGGATGTGAAGTAATAAGTATTTTCTGTAATGCAAAAAGAGTAACAATGTTTTCATCCATACCAGTATCATATGGAAAACTTATTTGAAACTCTCAGTCATGACCTTAGGYTGGAGAACCTCCTCACTGGAACAGACTTGAAGGCTTTAATGTTTTCAAGATTTTATGGGATGTTTCAGTGAAACAGCAGCTCTCTTCCAGCCTTCCTGTGTAAGGACACTGCAGTTTCACGGTGAGAATTCTTATTGGCAGAATTCACATCCYTACTGGATTATTGTAAACCATGCAGACACCTTTGGAGCAGAGTTTCATTGCCAGCTTGAGAAACAACTCTGGAGTACCAATACAAACAATACATATTGTGGGGTTTTTGGTTTAGACGTGGAAACAAAACAGGGATGGACACTTCAAGTGAGAAGAAATGAAGGCAAATTAGTCTTTGCAACTGTTGAGCTGTAAAAGTTCAAGGTGTAGAAAGGTGGTTGGTTCCTGTGGCTGCAATATGGTCCACATTGGCTACATATCCCTTTTAAAAGTGTTAGGGAATGGACATGCWCACCATGTCCTTGACGATGTAAGGGAGAGCTAAACTCTTGCCAATATTCTTGGAAGAGTTTTTGTACCCTGCGGTGTTTGAATTTGAAATTTCAAGTTTGTTGCTGGAGCTTCTCTGTTTCATTCAAACTGCACATCTAGAATGTACATTTTCCTAGGTCAGAGTACAGGTATTTAACAATGAAAGCGCTGCAAAGGGGAATTTAAATAAATTGGAAAATGAAAGTATTTGGTTTTTTTAAAGTGTTCTTAGAAAACAATGCTCCATCTCCATCCTAAAAACTTCAGTGACATTCAGAGCTCAAGCCAGAGTTTGTATTTGTGAAAAGATTTGTTTGTTTGTAATGAGTGCTAATGGAAGAAAGCAAATCTATGCATGTCTTTTGTTTTCTCCTTCACAGAAAACACATTTTCCTGATCAACAGCAGAGTATTTATATATTACAGAGTCACAGAAACATTTAGATTGGAAAAAACTTCTAAGGCCATCAAGATAAACCATATACACATGCTTGTGCACAAAGTGCCAACACTGTTGTATAAAACAATATCTYGGACTCAATGATCTTAGAGGACTTTTCCAACCTAAGCCATTCTACATAGTCACTATATATGTAAAAATAGTTTAGATATATATGTGCATATATAGACATATGTATATATGTGCACGTGTGTGTATCATAGAYTCACAGGATGGTTTGGGTTGGAAGGGACCTTGAAGATTATCTTGTTCCAACCCCATGCCATGGACAGAGACACCATTCCCCAGAGCTCCATCCAGCCTGGCCTTGAACACCTGCAGGGATGGGTGGGAGTGAATGGTGGGTGTGGATGTGTACACACACACGTGCATGGATATCTGTGTGAGGATACACATTCACACACAAATTTATGCATATTTATTTTTATACATGTATAAATCCAAAACAACTGGATTGCTCAAAGTAAATAAATGTTACTCAAATACAAGGATAATCTTGAAGCAAAAATAAATGCCTGTAAACTGTAAATGAATTTTTAAAAAGCAATGTGTTTCTATTCATGTAAATATGWTTTGTGYGTCCAGCACATAGGAAAATTAGTACTTGAAGYGTTTTTARGATCATGATGGGTGAAATTTTTAAAGAGATTATATGGTTTGGTTCGAAGTGGAAATGGTAGATTGGATTTGGTGCCCTWGGTCTGTTTCTCACAGTTTAACTGTAACTGTTGTTTATGTTTTAAGCTTAGAGAGATGCAAATGTTTCAAATCTTGAAAAGTTGCAGAAAGCTCCACTTTTGGAGCTTCACAAGAATGGACTGGTTGAATTCTTTAAACTTCTGCTTTCAGACTGAGATGGAAGGCAAGAACAGCTGTTCTAAACAAATATTCTAGTTAGAATAAAGCAGTCAAAAATGATAACAGAGAAAGGATCTAGTAAATTATTGTGGTACATATTCTTCAGATTTGTTCTTGTATATAGCAGAACAAACTGCCTTTTTGAAATAAGCTGACATATAATATAAATTTTTGATTATTTGGCTTTACTTAATTTTTAAACAGATCCACCCACATTATTAAAAACTGAACATTGTTCATCAGCATAGTTGACTTCAGAATTACATACAGAGAGTATATTCCACTGATTTGAACTATTTGGTGCTTGAACTTGATRGTGCTAAATTGATGATGCTAAATTCTTATGTGTTCAGCATTTGCCAGAGCGCATTAGAACTAAAACACATTGTTTTGATTGTCATATTTTGGCTTCAGAATGATGACTTTTTTAGTTCAAGAATTATAACTATACTGGTTTGGACTGTCCCCAAGACTTTTCAATGCTTTTTTTTTTCCCCCAGTACCAGAAAGCTTTTAATAATAACATTCCAATGCTAACACATTTATGATTTCATTGTGATTCTCAACCTGAGWTGTCACAAAATAAAAGGTTTTGGTGGCTTGTGTTGATATTTTTTTAGATCACTTTCATTTAAAAGATGAACTGCAAATACAGTGAGAATAGGCTTTCTTAAGGTTTTCAAGACTGTTCCTCAATCCAGAATGGAAATTATTTTAAAATAACCTTATTTTCATTATTTGACAATATTTTCTTCCTGTAGTGGATAATGCAGACCAAAGGTAGAAAACTATAAAAAGTTAGAGACTTTTACTGAAATTATGTTGTCATTTTAGGCAGCTGAGATTTATTTTGTGAATTTGAGACAGTAATTTTATTATTAGTATCATTATGAAAATTATTATTGTAACTGTTATTATAATTAATGTTATTGTTGTTGTTCTGTTGGTGATGTTATCATTATTACTATTATTAGCATTATTCCTGCTGTAATTAAACTGGAGAATATTTGTAGAAATTGGCAAGTAAACATAATTACTGCCAAAATTTGGTCCTTGTGCATAGTCAGTTCTATTAGACTCCTTTGAACTTAACTCTCAGTGGTAATGTCTTTTTCCAAAGAGGTTTTTCAGAAATTCTATTAATTTTTATATTAATTATTGTGTGTGGTGCATGTCTGCATGAATTGCTAGTTAAACTGCTGTTTGCATCAGAAGGATAACTTTTTGCAGAAGGCTTAATTCTCTTGCTGTTCATTTTCTTGTGGACTAATTGCAAAATCTACTGAGTATTTTATTAAGGGAATGTGTTCTGTCCCAAAGAGGGCCAGACAGCTCAATTTATTTCTGAACAAAGCCTTGCTGTTTGACTCCTGTGTTTATATCTGACCTAATGCCTTATAACTCTGGTACCTGGCACATGTCACATTAACTAGTACATGCAGCATTTTTATTCAATATATGCAGCTTGGCAAATCTAGAGACTGTCCCATATACAGCAGCTTCAAAACAGCAAATCCTTATTGTCCATCTTCCACCTCTGGCCCAGAAAAACTCAGTCCACAAAGGTTTCAATGCCACCATTTATTAAAAAGTCACTGAGATATAAACATAATATTAAAATGAGGCACATGGATCATTTAAAAGACCTAGAGAGGGGCAATCTGTCTTCATCCCCTACAAGATGAAAAGGCTGTTTTATTTTAAAAGTAGTGCCAGGCAATAGAAATCACTTGCTATTTACCAGAGCTGTTGATATAAAATATCACACAATGTTGAAAGATCTGCTTTTAAAATAATTTCAGTACTAAACATTGAGATCATATTCTAGAGTAATTACTCAAATAACACAACTAATAGCTACAATTCTTGAAACTAGGCACCTAGGTTGTAAACCAGCAAGGAAATTAAGAATATTCAATGTGGCTGAGACTAAGGAATCTCTGAAGGCATTATCCTCATCTACCCAACATGATAAACTAAGAACAGAATTTTTTTTTTTATTTCCCCTTCCCTTTCTAGCTCAAACATCAGGTCTTACRTGTTAAGTGCATTTTTCTTTAAAAAGCTATGAGAAGAAGAAAAGAAATAGGTTGATGACCAAGTAAGAGTCCACATATCTATTTTCCTGCAGGGCAATTGCCAGGATGCTGTCATTCTTCTGGATCCCTAGGTTCTGCATTGCTGGTTGTGTAGAGCCCCAGCTTGAATGAGTCAGAAGTTTTCTTCTTAAAATTTCAACATACCTTCATTTTCTATTAGCACCAAAGCTCAAATACTTGAACAGCATGTCTGTTAGAACACTTTTCAGAAAATATAAGGATGGTTTTGAATTCCCTCAGGTTGGATTGAAATCAGATTTCTCACTTTTTAAAATAAATTTGCTTACTACATTGCTGCTATGTGAATATTTGGGTGAAGGTCAATACCACAGTAAAACAAGGTGAAAACAATTCCAGTAGCTGGAATACAGCAATGATATAAAATAATTTTTATTGGAGTTTTCTTGGAGGGAAGAAAAGAGAGCAGTAATAAAATACTTATACTAGGAGAAATATTTTCAAACTTAACACCTACCTAATTTACAAAGGTAAAGTCAAGTGCTAATACTTGTGCAAAATGTTGCCTTTGAATACATGGAAATCATGCTCCAAATCACAGCAAGGTGTTCAGCCAGAGGTGGTTTTTTATGAGAGAAGATTTCATTATTGGCAGAAAAAAAGGTTCAGAATGACTGTTCTGGGATTTATTTAATTATTTCATTCAGTGGGATGTAAAGGCAGCTGGCACCTATGGAGCAGAAGGGAAAGATAAGAAAGCCATTACATTTGTCTTGTGGTACAGAAAGAGAGAAAGAGCAAGGGAGGAGTAGGTATTTTTAGAAATTCAGTGGAATTTTATTTTGCAATTGATCCTCTAAAATTTTCTCTTGCTCATAGCAGTATGTGTTCATACCCTGTGGGCATGAACTGATACCACAGCTATGAATTTCAATGGGCTTTACTGGCACAATTACACCATTGTGTTGTCTACATCAGGGCAAATTTTTCCATGAAGAAGGAAGATACAGAAAATCTTGGAGAAAGAGTACTCTGTCTCACTTTGCTTTAGGCAGTCATAATTCGTGGGATGCTGACAGACCTTTCTCACTGTGGTTGAGTTTTACATGAGATGAAATTAAGTAAAACACACTAGACTTACCTCACCTTTTCAGAATCCAATTCCTTTCCTTCTCTTTAGAGTAATTCAGATTTCTTTTTTCATCTGAGTCACAAGAGTGCCTCAAAAAAGATGCCAGAGATGGACTTTTATTTTGGGAAGGAATACTTGTTTTCCCCATGTTCTAATAATCATATAAAGGAGATTGCAGGTGCTGCTCACCCTCTGCTCTTGAAAGGCTGGAACTAACCCAGGTCAAAATTTCGACTCCATGAACTCAGTGGGAAAACTCCCATAAACTGCTGGGGTCAAGAAAGGTAACATTAGATAATTGTCACTCTTTGTCTTCTCTTTGGCCTCAGTAAAATAGGTTGAAATGGTTCTGACTCAGATTTACAGATGTATGGTTTTCAARCTCAAAAAGTTTTTGAATGAAAGCCGAGACACATATTCTTTAAATGATTGCAGCATGTTTGGGATGTAGTTAAGTTACAGGGTGTGTACAGCAGGGAAAAACACTGTCTAGATTAGGAATTGTTTACTCTGCAAACCCTAGGCAACATCCCCAGTTTTTAGAGTTATATGTGAGAGATACAGGATTTCTCTGGACAAACAAGATGTAAATCAAATAATAGCAGGAAGACATGTAATACTAACACATACTTCTAAATTGTGAGGATTATTTCTGTCATTTATTTGGATGGATAARTTACCATTTGCACTAAAGTAGAATGGGGATTCTGTGTTGTCTGCTGAACTAGCTATAGTTACTGTGGAGTAATCAAATTAAGGAGGGAATGGAAATAGTGTGGCCAAAAGTTGTGATGTGTCAGTCAGCATCATGCACATGAGGAGGGGCAAAACAGAAACAGTGCTGGGGATTAAAAGTGTTGTGTCCTAGAGCATATGCAGATGTTAACAAAGAAAGAAACAAATTTTCTTTGAGTTTCTTTTAAGATTTCTTTCAGTTTGTAGGACTACACTAATGTACATCGACCTATATATTTCCTATGAAGTGGTGCCATTTTTCCAAAGTAAAAGGATTTGATTTTTCAATTCAAACAGAACAGATTGGCTGAAGTTAAAATAAATGAGATTTTGCATGTACTGTCAGGTATTTAACAGGCAGTTTTCTGTCTGAGCAYGTTTGAAATGATCACAAAATATACCTGATTTGATATTAATTTTATGGATTTTGTTTCTGCTAAAGCTGATAAATGATGATATTCATCTATCCAGAGGTTTGGTCTCAGAAGAGGGCAGAGATTGGTGAAAAATAATCAAACAATCAAAAAACTTAATCTAAATTGTTGAAAGAGTAGGATTATATTAAATGGCACTTAGGGGGAACAAAAGCAAAAGAAATTTTAATTTTTTTTTAATGTAGAAGTTTAGAACAACATTATACCCATGGAAAAAAACCTTTTTGCATAGAAAAAGGCACAGCTAATTTCTCAAATAACAAGCAAGATATAAAATACAGAAATTAGCTTTCTTAAATGAATTGCTACAAGAAATCTGTGTACTATCTGGGCACTAGACCAGAGCAATTTGTGTGTGGTCGTTTAAATGAAAAAACAATATGCAACTCTAATTGAAAGAAGGGGAATTTGGCCTGTAGAGTCATTGCTTACTACTCAAAACAGAGATTTAAGAAAATATAGACTTGTCTTTATTCTAATATGTAGTTTTGGAGTAAATCAAGGAGTGCTCTGTTTGGATTAGATTTTGCTGAATGCCCCTGTTTACTTGTACTAAGTGCTGCTGAAGAAATAGAAGAAGACATAGACCAGACATTCTATAATTTAAACAGTCTGATAACAGAAAACACACAGTATGCTGAGGGGAAGTGTCTGTTGATTTTGATTTACATTTCATTCATTTACTAATTTAAATAGATTTAAAGCCACCTGCATTAATTTGAACATATTTGACTAAGAATTGGCCAAAGACCAGAATAGCTGCAGAAGCAGCAAAAGAGAAGGAAATTCATGTTTTAGAGCTAGAAATAAGGTGAAATTTAGCAGTACAAATGAATTCATGAAGATCTTAAGGTTAAGAAAAATTCAATTCATGGCACAGGAACTGTTTAATCAGGAATTATGCATAAGTGCTGCATAAGTGATGGATTAAAGCACAAGGCTTAGGGTGCAGATAGAGGCATCTCTGGGGAAGGTAGCATGGTGCCCTGAAGAGTGTCAGCCTGGCCCCCAAACAAGCCAAAATCCTGAGTTAAATTCACTGACCCTCCAGTCACAGCATGGGGAGAGTTGGAGATAGCAGGGTGATGACCCAGAACTTGCTCTTAAACAGAAATTATGTAGTGCAGGACTGCAGCTGCGCTCCGACTTCATCCCCAGAAGACCCAGATCCASGCTTGTCTGTCTGCTCAGCACGAATCCTCTGACAGCTCATGTGGGGAAGGTGATGTTTAGAACAGACTTCATCTTACCTGCTGAAAGTGGAAGGTCAAAATGCAGCCGAGGCCAGAGGGTTTGAGAGAAAGCGAGACTCAGTGTTTAAGGTGCGGAACTCGGTAGTTTAGCTCCTCACAAAACTCTCCTAGTTATGGTACTGAGCTGACCTGGGCTGGGATCCCAGATGTTGGGACTGCAGCCTGGAAGGAGACATGCATTCCACCCACACCCTGATAGCACAAACATTAGCAGAGGGACTGTGTTTCTCCAAGGTTAATGCCTTACCGCAGGAGTACAATCTGTTTTCCATCTGCCTCTCCTGGTTCTTCTCCCTCCACCAGTGAATCCTGGAGCAATTTCAGCAGTAGGCATGTGGAGTGTGCTTCCTTCCCTAAACCACAGAGTGATTAGGGCACTCTGCTGAGAGAGATGGGTTTGAATCCCTAWAAGCAGGTTAAAATATTATTTTAGTCTTTTTTTGTCCAAATCCTGAGACTGGAAGCCAAAAGTAACATCAAAGCAGTATCGTTTCCTTCCTGTGCTTAGCAAAGTTTTAGTAACATGATGGGCATACAATGCTTGTACAGTCCTCAGTTTGATCTTGTTGCCAGCAAGGAAGAAATATGCTAATTGTAGTGGATTCAGTTGTCTGTCACTCAAAATTACTTATTTTGAGTATGACTGGGAAAAAAAAAGTCCCTTGGGAATTCCTTGACTTTCTTCTTTTCTTAGTGGATTATATAGCAAATAATTTTACTCAGTTTTGTCCTGCATTAGGAAACATAATATTTTTTTACTCTTCTGGATGCACAACACCCTCCAGGCCCATTCCAACCCCCTTGTCCTGACCTCTTTCGTTTTTGAAACATTTTTTACATGTACTGAACTCCCTGTGTTAATGCTCTCCCTGTTGCAGCACGCTGGTGGAACATACAGTCCTGTTCCAGATCCAAATGTTTGGCATGGTGTTCCCAGCTTGGAGTCAACTGTTTATGACTTTCCTCAGCAGCACGACAGCACTCTGTGATTAAATACACTCAGATTTCTCTCTGTTCTGCTTTGGTTTATGTTGACCAAAAATATGACAACTAAATTCACCTACTTGGAACCTCACCAAAATAAATCATCTCTATTTTCTTTGAAGMTGTGGCTCTCAGAACAAGCCAGTAAACTCCTAAGGAAAAAAAGGCTACCATAAGTAATAAGCAAGAATTTTTCTACATTTTCTACATTGTTTCTACAAAATGAAGATAGAACGAAGTATGAGTGTAACACTGGGCTGATACTGTGTCACTGTGCTGCAACAGAATTTTTATTTATTACCAAMAAAATGCACCTCTCTACAAATACCTGAAAGGAAGTTATAGTAAGGTAAGGGTCTGTCTCTCAAGTAACAAGAAATCAACAAGAGGAAATGGCTTCAAGTTGCACCAGGGGAGGTTAGAKTGGATATGAGGAAAAAAATCTTCACCAAAAGAAAAATTTTGTGAAGCACAGAAACAGGCYGCCCAGGAAAGTGRTTGAATCACCTGCCCTAGAGATATTTAAAAGATGTGAAGATGTGGCACTTCAGGACGTAAGATTAAGTGGTGACTTGGTGGTAGTGCTGGATTAAGTGTTGTACTAAATGATCTTAAAGGTCTTTTCTAATCTTAATAATTCCATGTCAATTGCAATAAGACTATTTTTAAATTGTGTGAATTTGGTTACCCTGATGTTAATTGCTGTGAAATATGATTAAAATTCTTTAAGTTCTATTCACAATCTAACATTTTCATCGTTTTCAAATACTTTTGTGTAGTAAAAGATGGAGAGAAGAAGGAAAGGGAAAGGGCTAAGAAAAGATGAAAATCCTCTTTATTATGTAAGTCAAACTTCAAAATAGTCACATTATTTGTGACTATTCACAATAGTCACAAATTTGTCTGAAAATACTTCCATGGATAGCTTCTATTTTCTCRGGAAGGTCTCTATTTACCATGTTAGAGTGTTTATAGCAGTGGAGCTGAAAGAGCTATTTTTTTGCTTGTTTGGGGTGGTCTTTATTAGGTTTTGGGGGGAGGTTGTCCTTAAWTTGGGACTTTTTGTGTTTTTATTTTGTTTTGTTTTTTTGGGGTTTTGTGGGGTTTTTTTCCTTTTTAAAWWWTTTTTTGCTTAATTGAGCATTYGGATACTCAGTAGAATATGGAAATATGAAACATTATGATTTTGGTGCTTTGGACACATGCAGTGTGTAGGAATCTGGCTTCCTTCCTTTAGTTTAGGGAAACAGTTTATTTGTACAAAGTATAACTGTAGCAAAGTAAAACATTTATAATCAATGAAAATTTATCTGAAAAAAACCCAAAAATATTTCAGTAGAGGTTACTGTAGGAGGATAATGAAGTGACTGTTCTTCAGCTACACAACRCACAGAACCACCCAAGGACAGGCTGCCCTATAAACAAGCACCAGCTGCTATCTATTGTTTTACATTATTATAAACTTTGAAGGGACAAAGTGTGATATCATCAAGCTCCAAAATCTTTTTATGTCAGTTTCGTGCCAGTTCTAGGTCAAGTACTGGTTTATTTGGGTGCAGCCTATTTGACTGATCTCATAAAATGAAACTTACTCTTTTTTTCTAAAGTGTTTGAGATTCAAGACTGAGAGGCAAAAGTGATACCAGAAGCATGATATAACAGTTAAAGTCTGAAAACCAGGGGATAAAGGCTCAGATTTTAAGGTTTTATGATTTTCAGACATTCTTCCCTAGGAAATATTCCAAGGTGAGCATCCAAAAGTTAACTGTCACACTTCTGAAAAATTTGTCTCTGGTTTTGAGTTCCAAGCTTCATGTGATTGCTATTAAAGCATACTTCAAAAACCTGATCATTTGCTAGTTCTCCAATGAAAATTATTGAAGTGGGCAGAACACCCTTAGATAATTGCTATTTACAAAATATTTGTTTTAGTARGGAAGTTTATGTAAAAGCAAACTACAAGACTAAAGAATTTACCTAGCTTTAAAATTGATATTGCAATTAGGCTGCTATAACAAATAAGCTAACTGTGGAAAAGAAACAAYAAGTAGGTCTAAGAACAAAGAATTGCTGTAACCCGGAAGCTCGTTTGAAAGTCTGTACAGAACCTACAGTGTCTCAAGAGAGACAGACAAAGCTTGTTTCACACCAAGACTTTTTAGGATCTGCTCTCAGGTTTCAATTCCTTCCTTTCCTGCTCCCCAGGCCATTAACAGCAGAGGGATAACCCAGGGAAAGCAAAGGGTGCCAAGGGTTGGATCTGCCAGGGTCACAAGCCCACCACCAGCTGTGCTACCAGGCTGCCTCTTCACCACTTTGTCTTGGGCTCTTTCCCACATGGCAGCACCCATCAGCACCATAAGGGGTGRGTGGCTGCCTGTGGCCCTTTCCTGGGAAATTAAATAAGTCCTCCTGGAAGAACTAAGAGAGGTTCCTGTGTGTTAGTAAGAGAAGGAAAAAGAGAACACATCACCTGTCTCATTGACTTCTTGGGGAAACACCTCAACTAATAGGTTATTATAAAGGTTATTATATTTTCTCTTAACATGGTCCCAGGCCAGTATTTCAGGGAGAAGAAAAAAAATTAAACCTGCCRAAAGAGAGAATGTAGCAACAGACTCCTCATTATGGCTATGGGATTTAGAATTCATTTTTGTGTTTTACCTTGCTCTGGGTAACAGAGAGAACAGAGGTAGATTGGAAATCTCACAGGGTTCACTGTTATGGCATCAAAGTGTCCACACCCAGCACACATTAGATTCTGGGCATCTTAATATGAGATTTGTTACTCCTTTTCAAGAGGTTGGAGTCCTGGCAGGGCTTGGCCTTTGAACCTTTCTCTTTCTTTTCCTAATCAAACTCACAGAAGTAGAAGTTTTGACTTGTCAAGAAGTAGATTCTGCAGAGCAAGAGAAAGTGATCCAGCTATCAACTTCATGACAAATGGCAGTGATTATGTCCTAGCAGGCCATCTGGGACTAATTTATGGCATCGCAGGTGCACAGGAGGCAGAGGCAAGTAGGCAGTTCAGTAGGGAAAGGACCAGTAATAGTCTCTCCATTGGGACCTCAAAGGTTAATTGATTAGGGAAAGCAAAAATGACACAGACTGTAATCATAGTTAGGCTTTAACAAAATAAAAATAAATTCTTATTAAAGGGAAGGAAGGAAGGAAGGAAGGAAGGAAGGAAGGAAGGAAGGAAGGAAGGAAGGAAGGAAGGAAGGAAGGAAGGAAGGAAGGAAGGAAGGANGAAGGAAGGAAGGAAGGAAGGAAGGAAGGAAGGAAGGAAGGAAGGAAGGAAGGAAGGAAGGAAGGAAGGAAGGAAGGAAGGAAGGAAGGAAGGAAATTGAAATATAAATGAAAAGTATTTTTATGCTTCAACTAACACATTGTTTTGCTTGTTTAAAATGGTTTTAAAAGGCAAAGATGTATTTTTAGTGAAAATATTTTCTTCCATTATAGTAAGCAGTAAGAAAATATTGAACAGCTGTAATAGCTAGAACATAATACACCCTGTAGAAAGYGAAATATGCACTTGAAATGAGCACTGGACAGAGAGCAGAGCCTGATGCAGTTCAGCATGGAGCAGCTAAATGAACTAAGGTCAAAYCCCTCTTCCTTGATTTTGCAGCAGGTTCACTGACACTCTTTTCAAGAAGAGTCTGTATTTCTGCTTGTGGCCTGGAAAAAGGTGTTTAAATTTGCTCTGTGAGTAGAAGAATGTGAGGCAGCCATGGGATGGCAGCAGTTTGATCTCTGTTCTGATCCAAGCCCATCCAAGCAGGGGCCAGGAGCTGCTCAAGCCAATTTCAGCACTGGGGTATTTGCTAAGATGAGGAGGGCATCATGTCTGGCTGGCTCTGACTCCTCAGGCAGGGACCCATTAATATTTAGGGGCAATGCTGGGAGAGTATTTGGAATCTCACATGTTTTGGTTTTGTGGCACCTAATGATTCTGCTGTAATACTCCTGGCCCATGGATATGTGCTTCCTTCTGTGAAAAAGCCTGCACAATATTYGTATAGGCATTTGAAATCCAAATATTTAATATTATTCTTTTACAATATTGAAARTGTAGTCAATAATATTGTAAAAAAATTCTCAAGGCAAAAAAGCCCAAATTAAAAACAAATAAAACAGCTTCAGCAGCAGTATTTTTGCTGTCTGCTGCATTGGTTTGTTTGTTTTTCTATGATCAAACTGAATTTTCCTGAAAGAATGAAAATTCTTATTTAAAAATAATTTTCTTTAACACCATTCAGTATGTCTCCCAGATCCCTAASCATGAATTATAAACAGATTTCATATAAAATATGACTGCAGTGAAGAGCAAAAATAATGAAAAATGTGGKTTTTAATTCTTTTGGTTGCTTTCTGACCAGAAAAAACTTTTATTCAGACAACTGATGATAATCTGAATTAATTCTATTAGCTTATTATCATGCCCAGAAAACTGGATCGTGAGTGAGGGCAGGGGATTCAAGAAGGCTCCATCTCATGGTCCTGGAAAAGAGATCTGTTAATAGGTTTCCTTGTAATGCTCATCTGAGTGTAGTAAATTACTCCAAAATATGACAGCTTTRTCCCAGACTCAGGAAGTGCCTAAGCAGGGGGTTAATGAGGAGTAGGAGTTTTACTCTGCCTCTCTCTGCTGTGCCTTCTCTCCATAGACAAACCCTAGACCATAATCCTGCCATGAGATTCAGACAGACTGACCCAATTCCATGCTGATGGAAAGCATGTTCCTCTTCTAAAACCATAAAATTGGCCCATTAATCAATAAAYGCATGCTAAAAGCAACAGCARCAAAAAAATCCCAACCAGAYRACAAAAAGCCCAAAATACCCTTCTGAAATGCCTCCATTGGTTTATAACTTTTAAGCTTTATTTTCATATTTCTCTGTTTTTTACAGTGAGGAAAAATTTTTCTAAGGAGGAAGATTTTTCTAAGAAGTGGAACTGAAGATGTCATTCTGATATAATGGGTGGTTTCAAAAAAATTTAGATACAAGAAAAATGTCTTGAATGATCTTAAACATTGAATGGCTRTTGTCATTGCTATAATGTAAGCATTCAAATAGTAAATTATTAMCATTAAGGCATTGACATTTTTGCTCTGTCTCCAGTAAAAATTTAATTACTTCATTGTTATTTTATTATATATTTCTTTTTGCAGATAAAAAGATATTTTTCATGGAGCTTCTCTTTGGTGCTTTTTTAATGCCTCATTTCAGGGAGGTGTGGTTAAGGTGATTATTGGTTCTTGCTCCCTAGCYGCCTAAGTGTCTCTGATTTAATCAGAAAATAGATTATGCTGATTTTGGCTGGTATGGAATTAGGTAAAAGCCATTATTTTTACTCTTTTTAGTATATGATCAGGTTGCAATATTGATTTTTCAGAGATGGACAAATGCCACAGGAAAAAAACCTTTTTACAGAGAGGATWCAAGGAGCTCTAGGGATGGTGCTCAGGCAGATAATCTCTGTTGGAGTAACATTTTCCCTGAAGTATGGGTTGGTTCAGGAAAGTATTTGCTTTCCTGATAAGAAGCCTTTGGACATTTTCCCAGGTAGTGGAACTGATTCATATGATACACTTGTGTACTGTTACAATCCAATTTTGATATCTTAACCCACTTTTGAAAAAATGTTRTGTTTTAACTTTCCACTCCTTAGCCTGCAGGTGAGATTAATTTCATTACCTTTTCTGCTGTGGCAGATCCTATAGGACCTCTCATCTCCAGGGTGTGTTTTTTTTTTTTGTATAGCAAAAATATTTGAAAATATTCTTTGTAATAAACTAACACATAGAAAACAAACAYCATGGTTTGAAGCTTAATCTTCAGGTGCTTTTTAAAGAAACTAAACTCAAATGCATCTCTAGTACAATCTTTTACTTATTTACATTGGAAACAGCTTCAGGTRGATGAGATTTGCCAGTGATGTACATATGAGAAAGTGTTATTTCTCTGCATATGGATCCTCTTCTATTAAACAATAAATACAGCTGTGAAGATCAGAACAGCAGCTTTATATACACACAGAACAAGTAATAGGCTCACCAATATTAATATGGTTGTGCTTATCAAGTTTTCCTGCTGGAAGGGAAAATAATGGAGAAAAAAAGTCTTCTACCTACAGAGAATTAATACAGAATTTATTGCATAAGCACATACTCAGTTACCTTTTGATGGCTAGTCATAAACCAGAGTTCCTTTCTTTGTCTTCTTCCTGAGYTATAGGCTAACAAATCATGATTTTGGCCTGCAGACTGCAAGCTATCTGCTTTCACTGCTGCCTTACTCTTCCTTCTCTGTTCTGTTTCAGTGGTCCATGTTTCAAAAAATATTCTCCTCTACTCTGTTACTTTTCTCCAGGATGTCTCAAAAATAGTTCTAATACAAATCGTCTTGCAAAATCATATTTACATACATAATTTCAAGGATTTATACTAAAAATACAGARAAAAAATGTTTTCACAGAATAATTGTGAAAAAAAAAAGAATAATTGTGAAATGTCAACATGAATTCCTGTGTTGCATCATGAATTTTGAACCAGCATGGCAAAAATAAGAAAAGAACACATTTAAATCACTTTATATGGCTCTTTCATCTGTATAGAGAAATAGATATCAAAGCAGGATAATACAGGCATTCAGGTCATATACAAAGAAATTTAGAAATAAAATTATGTCAAAAATTAAAGCCAGAAAGTAAATTCTGAAATTAATTTTGTGTCACTCCTCCATTTCTTCCAAGCTTACACTCATCATGTCTTTTCTCATGACTGCCRTTATATTTGGGTATTAAAATAAGTGCTGTAAGATCAGGTCTTACARCACTTATTTATTTAGGCCACAAATTTCAAATTCAGCCTATCCTGACATTAGTGGTTTTTTACATTTGAAAGAATGGACCTTGAGAACTCATTGCTTGAATCAGAAATTTCTTAATTTGCCTATCAGAACAAAAATTACTTTTATTCAAGCTACAGAGGATTGCTAAAACTCTACATTAAGTTCCACATTTACCTCAATTAGTGTGCTTGAGGAACATGGTTACACCTAGTGGAGTTAGGGAGAAGGGGATATAGATAAAAATTTTTCTCCTCTCCTCTAAGGCCAGTTAGGGTGAAATCAGCTCATGTAAAACTCAGCTGTTTGGGCTGATTTCAATTTTTTTAAATTTTTTTTTCCTCCTGGAYCGTATGATTTAATAAATCAGCTGTAAAAACTTGCATATTCCTCTTCCCTTTTGTTGAACCTYGATTGCTTCTGACATGCACTTGATAAACACAGCACAAAGTGTTGACATATTGTAAACCAGAYCAGGGCCAGTTGATGCAATGAGCGTTCCCTGCATTGTGAATTCCAGTTGCGTGGAGCAACCACTTTAGGGGTTGAGGGGTTATTTCTCACTGTCCAAGTGATGGATGGAAGATATCAAACAGCTGAAGTGCCTTTGTGCAATGACTCAAGTAGCAGAGCATGACAAATAAATGAGTACTTTATATTTAATAATCTCTCCATTAAAAAAAAAAACAAAAAAACCCCAAAAAAACTCCAAAAAACCAACAACAAGACCAACAACTTAAACAACCAAAACCAAAACAAAAAAAAAAATTGCAGTTTTGATATTTAGGGAAGTAGAAGCTTAATTTCCTTGGATAACATTTCTAGCMTAGCTTAATGACTTAATTAATGTTATCTGTCACTGTGGGGATGCAATTGTTTAAAAGCATCCAGATTGATTTGAATTGACAGGTTTTATTATGGTCAGAAATTGAAATAAATGGTTGCAATGCTCTGAACATAAAAGTAGTGGCAGGTAGTGGGGAAAAGGTGATGAATGAAGAAGACCAAAAAAAGAAAAAAGTCAAGAAACAAGAGGTTCGTCAAGAAAGACAAACAGGACAGAAAAGTGAAGCCAAGAATCAGACAATGGTAGCAAAGACAACTGAGAGAATGAGCCCAAGCCATGAGATTTGTTGTTTGGTTGCTTTTGATTATTTACTGGTGAAAACAGAATGAGGTTTTAACTAAAATCCATTAGTTTAGAGTTTAGCCCAGAGACTAGAGAGAGCTGTGGCCTAAATTGRGACAAGTTGTACAGCAAAAGGGTAAGTATGAGGGCTGGTAACAGGGAAATTAAGGCAAATTGTTATAGGCACAGGGGAAAAAAAAGCCAACCCAACAGCACTGTTACAGGAAGAAGTGTCCCTTTTCTTTATTTGCTTGTTTTTATGGATCCATGTTCTAGTAGCTGTGTATTTCTCAGGCAGCCTTCAGGCAGGCAGAAAGCAGAGCAGAGGGAACTCAGGTAGGGGTGGGAAAAGCAAGGCTTTATGCTTCCCTGGTTTCTGGGTGAAGAGGCTGTCTGTGAATATCCCACRTATAAGGAAAATTTGGGGTAAATTCGAAGCAAGCTGTTTTCCTTTCAGCACCTTTGTCCTGAGCACTGCAGCAGACCTGAGATGGTGTCTGTCCATGGCTGTGGGATCACAGGAGGTTTGGYTGGGGCCCTTCAGCTCTGGCAGGAAGAGAAGAGGCAAAGACAAACACTGAGCTTAGCCAGGCACACATAAAACTCCACTTTGGCTGTTTATTGCTGCAGCCAGCCCCTTCTCTGGGTCATTTTGATGCCTTGTGAAGGCTGACCTAGAACAGAGACTAGATGGGGCTAAAGAATAAAGTAGGGATTTATTAGGAGGCCTCAATGGATCCACCTTGGGCAGCACAAGAGCCCTGCCAGGGCCACACCCCAGGTGAACCCAAAATGGTCACAAAATGGACAGCGGTCATGGGGTCTCTCACTTTTATAAGTTCTGGTCCATTTGCATTTTGGAGTTAATTGTCCAATTACAGCTTTAGCCCATGAAGTCCCATCCTTCTTAATTTTCTCTCTTCAGTYCACTGTTGTTTATGCTCTTGGACCTGAAATTTGGATCATTTGTCCCTGGTCCCCAGCTAGAGAAGGAATTGTTYTGTCTCCCTGCTCTGTGAAGAGAGCTCACCATCCCCTAATATAAAGCTCAGACTAAAGCAGTGTAGACACTAAAGCAATGCAGAATCTGAAAAATATAAAAGCTAAAACCTGAGGCACCAATTTCATCAAGTTACAATGTTAGTAGTAATATCAAAGGGATTGAAAMAAAATCCTGTGGGACAATTGTACATTTTACTGATGCTGCTGAGAAACACTCAGCCAGGACTTCATCTTACAGTTAAAATTTTATGTGACTGCTGTCAGTGAAAACACTAATGAGAACACCATCATTCCTGAAGTTTCACTAAGGGATGTACTTGAATCTTGTTTCTTTTCCCCCAAATGCTAATAATAACAAAATGTCACAACACAATTGACAAATATATTTTAAAAAGGCAACAGGAAGTGGGCTCAGAAATAAATTGCAATGTGATTTAAAAAATTAGAAAACGCTCTCCACCAAAATGCTTCAGAAGAGAGAAAAAAAAATGTGTTTGAAGATCTATGTAAGAATATCTTGGAAAACAAGGAAAAGTTTGAGATTAATTTTTTTCCCTGCATGGAAAAAGAAGTATTTTTGAGCAGGGCTATACCTATTTTCTGAGGATACCAAACAGTGAGAAAGCAGAATGAAGAGCACAGAAACAGTCAAGGAAGCACTCAGTGAAAAGGAAGGATGCTGCTTATTCTCCAATTTCACAAGAAGAAAAATCTTGAAAAACTTTRGGAAATGGGTACGGCCAGGGCGGTAGATGTAAGTTCAGTTCTTGATATTTCCTTTTAAAATATTGATATCTTGATATAGGAAATATCTTGATATTTCCTTTATTTTGTGCTTCTACTGCAGGTAGCACAACAGAAATTAATCTTGCAGCAGATGCTGTCCCAACCATTTAATGGTGTCCCAACCAATGCAATAATATTGCACAGGGTTTTTCAAAGGAGCTTCCTGAAGAGAGCCGAGGAAAAAGTTACATTTTGTTTCCACATGGTGGAAAAATTCCAGATACATGACAGTAAGCTGGAACAGCATTTTGGCCAGAAATTCTCGGAAACCATAAGACAGAAAATATTCCCTTCTCAAGGAAAAAAAAAGAAAAAAAAAGAAAGAAAGAGCACTTGTATCCTACTTTGAGCCAATATGATGGGATTAATTAGCACCTAAGAAGGTGACCATAGTCAGTGTCATCCCCCCAAAAGGCCACAGGGAAGGCACAGATACTTCACACTCTTGTTTGAGACACCAGCTTTTCTTGAGAGAAGTAACAGGGCAGCTGTGCAAGCACGAAAGACAAAAAATATGGCTTGAAAAAGCCCCAAGAAAGCACCACACTCCCTCAAGACCCCAAACACATTTTCCATTTGACCCTGGAGCAGGAGAGGCGGCAGAGGCAGCGCCAGAGCGTTCCTGGAGAAAGGGAAGATGCAATGACACAGAAGGAATGTGGAAACTTGAAAATAGACTTGGCAGCAAGTGAATAGCTGAGGCTGGTGACCAAGTGATGGATGGGTAATGTGAAGTGACAATGAACAGAGAAAATTATTTCCCTGTGGAGCAGGCCTTTTTGGGCCTCCATCTATTGCCTGCAATTTATTTTTGAATGTGATATTGCAGTTAATCATTAAGTGCTGAGGCATCTGCACCAATTTGTGAGGCCTTTTCATGCACGTGTAGGGATTTCTGTGTAGATTTCACAGACCTTTCATGGGGTTTCTTTTTCTCCTGGTATTTACACCACATTAAGGGCTAAGTCTTTCATATTACACAGAAGTGGACAAAGAATGTCTTGCAGATTTCAGCTTCTGTTTCCTTAAAGTTTATTCTTTATTCTTACAAACTAAACCCACAGCCTATATATTAAAAAGTTTTTGAAAAAAGGTTGAGTATTTATTCTATGGACTGTATAACCAGATGAAGACAGGAGAGTCTAGAAAGAAAAAAAGTTTTCTAACCAGACTTTGTTTTCCTGAATATTTTGAAGTCCAAATTTATCATTAAAATACAGAATTTATTGAAAACTGTGCTTGTACTGTAATTCCCTACCAGAATTTGCTCCAAAATAAGTTTTAATGGAAACAGATGGCAGTATCTTTCAGAGGACATAATCTTTGAATGTAGTTTTCAGTGTCATAATTCACTCCAAGTCATTAACTCTGCGTTAGAAGAACTGTGTTTTCAAAAGTGAAACTGCCCTGGCATAAAACTGCACACTGAATTCTGCAAGAGACAAGCATTTTTGTGGAAGGCACAGAGAATCTGCACCATGGCCAGTTCAGTGAGGAGCAGCTCTCCAAAGGAAGGTACTGGGTATCTGCATGCATAGAAACACGTTTTAATCTAGTGTCATCTGTTTCCATTAAAACTTATTTTGGAGCAAATACTGTAATTTAGAAAACAAATTAAGAGATTTTATTAGTCTCTTGGATGCAATAATTCATTTATCTCTCATATAAATGAAATTTAATATTAGCTTGGTAAATTAGAAATATGCTAAACACATAAAATATCTATCTTTGCTAGGCCTTTTAAAACACATCAAGGGTAGAACTGAAATTATAGTAGCTGCCATAAAAAAAAACAACAAAACAACTTTAGTGCAGCCATTCAGCAATTATGTCCTTCCCAGAAAAAGGAATGTGATGTATCAGATACTCTTGGGTGGCATTGCTGAGAAATGCTGACTTTTTAATGGTGATTGTGGYGCACACAGAGATGTAGTGGAGTACAATCAGAAACGCTGTGCAGAATCAGAGAGGGAAAACCTGATAGGCAGGACATCCTGGCCACTGAGGAGCTGCACAGTTATGCCTGAACATTTGTTGTGCCCTTTCTTGCATTTTTTATACATTTGTTTGTAATCTCTTGGTGTCAAGTACGCCATTTATGAGGCGGACCATGCTGTTAGTTCCAAGACTTTTTGGTAATTCTGCTTCAAGTGGAGACAGTGTTCCAGTGCAGACCCCCGGGGTACAGGGCAGGTTACCTGCTGCAGTAGAAGGGCCCTCCCTGCAAACMCCCAGCAGCTCCAGCTTCACTGAGGCTCCAGCAGGGGAAGAGCTGCAGCTCCTGTCCGAAGGAGGGGTGGGGACAGGCTGCTGTTAGCTAGACAGGGCTGGCTGTCATTGTGCCCCTGAGCCAGCCATGCTTCGGCCTCACTGGCAGCAAAACTTCTCATGGACTCAACCCATAGCTGGGTCAGTGGCATCTTTGCCAAAAAGGCAAATCCATTTTTTTTCTAGTTCCCAACTTCATGGATTATTACGTGATCTTACATCAAGTTCTCACATTAAACTTGTAGAGATGTGATGATTAAATCTGCCTTTCTCCCCCATCATATCACATTCATACACTTATTTGGGACTCCTAACTCCAAGGTTTGAGAATATGTATACAAAACTCTACATACAGAGCTGCAGAGATATCAGGATCAGCCATAAACTGGGGCCAACAAGGGACAGAAGTGGAATGAAACCATTTGTTTCTTTATCCATGAGATCATGGCAGCTTATCCTTATGATTGTTGGTCTAACCACTGCTAATGAAAACTGGTTTTTATGTATGTGTGAGAAAACAGGAAGAAAAATAAAAGTCCACACAAGCTTTGTAAATTCAAAGTATGGGTTTTTTTGTTTTTTTGTTTTTTTTTATTTTTCCCTTAGGCTTTATGGCTGTAGCTGTTCTTTACCCCAGAACTCTTATCCATGCTGATTTGTGGCCTTGCAAATTGGGCATCACAGYTTTTCTAATCTGACCACAAAGATGCTGATGAGACACGTTTCTGATTGCAAACAGTATTAGTCTTGTSTTTGAAAGGCCAGATAATAAAACTATGGTATTCTTTCTTGTCTATACAACAAAGGCATAGTTTATTACATTATCTATTTCCTGTTACTATCAATTTTTGTCAGTATAAACAAAATAAAAATTTAATATATTTATTATCTGCAAGACACTTAAGGATTGTCAAAATGTTTGCTCTTCCAAGGAGTATTTCCAGACACTATTTCTATATCCTAACATAAGTGTTGGGCAACTTATAATTGCTGTTATTAAAAAAAAAAGCCCATACATTCATGTGACGATTCTGATATATTGCAAACAAGCATMATTTTTTGCATAGGTCAGTGACAATAAATCAGATTAGGATGCAGTTGGAACCCTGGTTTGGAGCTCAAACTTTTATCTCCCCTTGAGAGAGGGAGAGGTTATTACTCAGAAGCAGAGCTTGYAACAACATCAAGTTTTGTATGTCACAGGCTTTTAGTTAATATGAAGTCATGAGGAAAAAATGTGTGTTCAGTTTTCCTGGCTTTCCCCAAAGCACTGCAGAGAGCAGCAGGTGCTGTGTGTAGCATGCACAGAATCAGTCGTATGGCGGGAGCCAGGCAGCAGATTGCAGACTCGAGGAACACAGCGATCAGGACCCGTTGCTCTCCATTTGTCAGCCAGAGAAGAAAGGCATAGAGAATTCTAGCACTGATTTTTCAGCTTTATTCTTTTCAAAAGCCAGGTCAAAAGCATCTCCATGATTAAGATGCTTCTGATGTCCTAGGTTGGCCTGTGCAGGCTCAGCCAGGCTGGTTACCAGCCCCACTGCCCCCTGTGCTGTGACTGAAGCTTCAGCACTATTTGCTCCCTAAAGGACATGATCTCTCTGGCAATACATTTAAAGGCATCCTACCCTGCATACTTGTTTTGCAATCTGCTCACTAATGGATCTTTTTCTGATTATGATTTATGGAGGGCTTGCAGAAAATGAACAACCCATTCAAGAAGGGCTATGGAGGGATATTTATTTATCATGATTCTACTGACTCTGATGTGGTCATTGAGAGCAATATGAACCAAATTATTCTTCCACAAAGTTTTTGTTCTTCTTTCCAAGAATCTGAAGAAATTAAAGTCTGGAGTATTGAAAATGTAAGTTGTTAATGTATTTGTTTAACCAGAAAAGTCATTCAGACACATGCTGGACTTCACATGGAAAGCACAAAGGTCAAGCCACTGCTCACAAAAGACTTCTATTCAAAATAGTTTGGCAGTACCAAAAAAGCTTAATACAATTCAGGCTAAAGTTGTTTTTAAACTGGATCATTTGAGTAATCCGATTTGCAGCACAGCSATACAAACAGTTGCATTGGTTGGATCAGCTGGAAGGGTGTGATATGAAAATTGGAAAGAGCATCTTGAGGTGGGAAAGAAAGAGATTTTCATGGATTCAGCCTCCAAAGCCAGCATGAAACAATAAACAGAGATTCTTATGTGTATTTCTACTTAGCTAAAATGAGCAAGAGAGGCAAATTCCAACTAGGTAAGCAAGAGCTCCAACAGTCCCTTAGAAGGAAGTGCTCAGTTCCCAAATTTTAGAACAGGTTATATGTCAGGCTTTTGGAAATTATTCTTGATCAGATATATCCATACTGGATGAATTTGTTAAAGGACTATCCTGTAACTCCTGTTCAGTGCACCTTCCACACACAGAGGGGATTGCTGCCTTAAGATCAGTGCTTAAATGAACAAATATTCAAAGAGAATAAAATAGTAGCTAACATACCAATAGTAAAAAATTTGCTTTGCAAAGGCTGTGGTGTAATATAAATTGTCTTAGGCATTCMACAGAGTACAGGTTAAGACATCACCAGTGGAGCTGTGAACCTAAAGGAATCAATTGGAGTTATTCGGTTTGCATGAATTTCCTTGTAGAAGAACACAAAGGAAATGGTGGAGGGAAAACTGTAACGGAATATGAAAACAGTCAAGGAAATAGGAATCTGTGTGACCTAAACATGAACAATAACATGGAAAACTATTTTTTTATCTGGATAGAGAATAAAGGCAATTGCTTACGTGGCGCTTTGTGTACCACAAGTGGGTTTTGGCTTTTTTTTTTCCTAGATAAAACATTTTGAAGAACCTCACGTTGCCTGCAAATATAACTTGTAATTTCTGCTGTGGACACATGTAGTGTGTTCCATGGATGCCCAAGCAAATCCAGTCAGTAGGGCAGAAGCCACAGGGCACCACACTGTGGATCCCAGAGCAGYATCAGCTTGTCCCAAAATAGTAGCATCACATGAGACCAAAGGTCTTCCTGAATTAACAAATGATGACTATTGTTATKTTAGAAACAGTGTCTTGTGTATATCACTGTGTGTCTGAATGCTGCCATAATAATTTCTACATTCCTTTCCCTGTAMCACTTTTCCCTAATACTTCATGATAGAAATATATGTATGAATAGCAAGAATAAAGGAAATCCAATAAAATACCAAGACCTGAGAACTGAAATAAAATTTTGGCATCCTAAACAAACCATATAATAATCAACATATTTTATACATTTCTTAGAATGTTACTGTGTTTCTTCAAAATKGCTTAGTTTTCCTTCACACAGTCATCATTTTAACACAGGTTTTTTTATTCTTTTTTTGGAATATCTGTGAAAGATTTGCCATAGAATAGATTGAGATAAGCATGAGCAAAAAAAATCTCACTTAAACTTTTTCACTTCTTTAAGAGTTAAAACTTGCATTCAGGTGAATAAGTGATTGCATAATTATTCTTTTCCAGCTTTAACAGTACAGRGAATAGAAAGAAAAATCTCCAGAGATCTGACAAAGGAGATATGAGAGAAATATAAAAAAGAAATGAAACAGATCATTTTATAGTGTTAATGATGTGTAGCTATGAAATCTTTGCTTGAATCACCAGAACTACAACACATTTTTCCTTCTTAGTCCCTGGTGCAATATTTAAAAACATTTTACTGGTATGAATGTGAGTCAGTGGTTTCTGTGAAGTCTTGGGTACCGTTGTAAAAACAGCTGAGTGTTCTTTCTTGGCACCTGAGAAGGAGATTCAAGCTGAAATTTTTTAGAAAAAAGAAAAAAGTTCAGGGAAACAAACCAATAAATCTCATGCAACTAAACTGATTTCACCCTGACAGACACAGCTGGTTGAGCTTGCACTTGCAATTTGAGATCTATGTGTGGAAGGTGATGTGTTTTCTGCTCTGCTCTCTAGTTCCCAGAGTCTATAGGCTCACTGGTGTCAGTAGGAAGATGCTCAATGATTTAGGTGAGTTTTGGAAAATATCCCATATTTCTGAGCTTCTTTATGTGGAAGAAAATGGTAACTCTTAGCTCTAGCCAGAGATAACAGGAGGGTGAATGAATATGTGACAAATGATGTGAACTAAATATTTTATAATATGGACTGGGATCAAAAATTGTATTAATTATTTAAAATATGTATAGTTCATTTATCAAGGTCAAGTATAGTCTTAAAGGTGAAAATAAGCAAATTCATGAAGTCACATGTCTCAGAAATGGCTGTTATTGGCCTCACTGTATCTCTTTGGTCAAAGGCCTTTGTGAACAGCCTGTGACACYTCTGATACACTTTGTCAGCATGGAATGCTTACTGGCAAGTAAAATAAGGAAATAACTTGCTGGTGGTGCTGGAGAAGCAAAGCTGCTCAAAGATAGCTGTGCCATGATAGTGACCAGCCTGTTCACCCCTGCAATCCCACAATCCCTGATTGCACYGTGGGGCAATTCCAGTGCGCTCCACACTGGAATGGAACTCAGAACACGTGCAACCAAACAGCTCGAACTGCATTAGCTAGCATTTTGTACTTCTGTGGCAGATTTTTGCTGGCTGTCTGAGAACAGATGCTCTCTGGTCCAGCAGACAGCTCCCTGGTTAATCCTTCAAAAYGTTTTGAACAAATCTGGACCAGCAGAATGGGTTTATATTGTATCAGTTCTTTGTGGCATGTGGCCACAGAGTTTTGGAACTGATAGAAAGAGCCTCAAAGACAAAGTTTTTGTTTTTCTGAACCCTAGCCCAGGTAAACATKAAAATAATTTTTGTTCCATAGTACCAGATACTACCATGCTGAATGGTTTACAAATGGAACATATGTGGTCTCTTCAATGTAAATACACAGAATTTTAATTTAGAACAGGATCAAATTATTGCACCAAAAAAATTTTTTTTTTCATGTTTTTTTTTTTCCTTTTTTTTCCTATTCAGGTCACTTGGGAGCAGCGCTAACCTCATGCTTATTGGATTTAACTCTATGCTGATATTCACTCATTCAGGGACATTGCATGTATCCATTCCTTCATGGGAAAAATTCCAGAGGGATGTAGCACTTTCTCTCCCTCTTCCTTTTCTCAACCTTGAATATTTGCACTAGGAGCAGAAACTACACAGAAACCAACCAAACCCAGGTCCTTATCCACTGGAATGCTGCTCATACTGATCTGCTTGTTCCTAAAAGCACATTACTCCCTAATTTTAAAAAGTGGTGTCATGATAGGGGAACAAATGACTGTGGCACTCACTWCAGCTCTCACTCTTCTTCTAAGGGAGCGTAACTGACTTAGGTTTTCAATCTAAATGCATCCTGAATCAATAATGTATTATGATGGTCATATCATACAACTGAGAGCATCAGGAAACATGATTTTTTTTTTTTTTTTTTTTATGATGGTCATATCATACAACTGAGAGCATCAGGAAACATGATTTTTTTTTTTTTTTCTTTCCATAAACTCACTTTACTCAACCGTGGTGGAGTTCGGGACTCTTTTAAAGGGGAATACATCGATAAGATAAATCTGTGTATGAGACAAACAAGTCAAACATAGAATGACACATAATAAAAGCATCAAGTCTGTTGTTTATATCTTAAGTTAATCATATTTTAGCAGCAACTGGGAGCCTCAGGAGACAGAGATAAGTTAATGAACACCAAGGGACAAATGAAGACTTCTGTGACACAAAAGTAATGCTAAATTTTGATTAAGGATGCCTGGTTTCTTACCAGCACARGAAAACAGATTTTTTTCCTAAAATCTTTTTTTCTTAATCTCCAATTCACTGGAGGCAGCAATTCAGTGGGGGACTGATCCAGTTCCACTGCAGTCAGGAGAAAAGATGCTGACTGGGATTTGGATCAAGTCCTTACAACACTACAGGGTGGGGTTAACAATGTAAAAAGCTAACATTTCCAGATCTATCTCAGACCAGATGTGCAAGGCAGGAAACCATATGATTAGATTTAAACAATAAATAAAAAAGGAGTTGCCCTTGTTTAGAAGCAATTTCCACCAGTGGAGATTTTCTAACCATGACTACATAGAGCAGGATTCAGCATTAAGTCACTGAGTGGCTGAACCTCTATCCAGCAAAGCCCAAGGAATCTTTAGGGAGTCAGGATTAGCTGAAAGAACAAATGTAAGAGATCACTTCATGTCCAGCTAAAGCCAACAAAGGTTTTAATACTGAACTTTCTTCTGGTTTTCATTTTCAGCATTTTGAGCTGGTTATCTTTTTTGAATCTTCATTGTTGCAGGATCCTTTTAACTGTTGTAGTGTGTTTCCAGTTAATAATAGTAGGCATTGCCTGAAACAAGACATATCCCTTGAAAAGCGTTTTGCCTTCCCTTTCCTTATTTTTCTCTCTCTCCTTCCCTTGATTTTCTCTTCATTCTCTTGTCTTCCTTTGTACTTTTTCTCCCCCCTTTCTTTAAACTCTTCCATGAAAAAAACACCAAAACTGCAAAACTYAAAATGAAAATTAAAAAAAAAACCAACCCAAAACAACAGAACAATACCAATGTCTCAAACCAAACCCAAGTGGCTTGTATATATGATGGCCTTATTTATTTCAGCAATATAAGAACATGGTGGTAGTTACTGAAACAAGCACAATCTGGACCTGTTCCCTCTTTTTCACTTTGTGTAWTAGGACTTTCCTGTCTAAACTGCGTTGAAAATATTCTATTGCAGCTTTTTTTTTTTTTTTTTGTCGTCAGGTTTGCATTTTTTTTCCACTGAGATGAGTGTTTAAAGGAACTGAAAGGCAAATCTGAAATTTTCTAACTCCTTGTATGTTTCACATATCTGGATGGAAATTGTGACTGTAACTTTTGAGGTCATTTACCATTGCAAAACACTCAATCAAATGTGCAGTGCTGAGAGAGAGGGGAGGTATGAGGTTACTCATAACTGAATCAGTCCCCAGAACCTAATAATATAGTTGGTCAATGTTTTCAGGATAAAGAACCCTGTGCTAACTTGTCCTTAAGACTAAAAGTTTTCACAACTGTGAGTAATTGRATCAGCATTTAGAAGCAGCCACTATGCAAAAGGTGCCTGAATAGGAGCTGATGTTAGAGTCTTAGACATATTTAAAACTCTAAATTTACTATTCACTGTTTTCCCATTTATTATCACTGTGTAAGTAAGGATTTATATGTTAGTACAAAGGTGAGCACTGTCCTGTTTTTATTTCCATTCTTTTCTGTGTCAAGGAGGAAATAGCACACACCTGGAATGAGAACCTCTACTCCTACTGAAAGAACAGTTGAACAGAAAAAACCACTACTGTTATAAATCCCAAGGAAGATGCTGTGAGAGCTTCTCTCTTCCTTGCCTAGTATCACATTTACTACTACAGTCAAAAGATCTCTATACTGTGGCAATAGTAACTACAGGATAAAGTTAGATGCTATTTTTTTCCCCTTCACAGAAGAACATATTATAGGAACATTACTTTCCTAATAAGAAAATTGACCATTTACTTTATGCCTAAAAATGTAGGTCTAGAAAGTAAGAAAAGTAGAAAAAGTAAACATTCCTAAACAATGTATGGAACTAATATGGTGCAGAAGGCAGAAGATCAGTTTCTAGGCTATAGTTCAAACCCACTGCAGRATATGTATGCACAGGAGAAATGGATTCTTCAGCTTGATGGAGGTCAGCCTGTTCCAGCTGAGGTCATTCTGATTAGCTTGGGCAGCTACCAAGCCAGCTGGTAAACAGATGCTTTCTTATATGTTGATGGTTTAGAACAAATTAGGCCAAACACTTTGATTGTGGTTGATGCAAGAAATCTGATAAATACAGCCTTGTGTTTTCCTTAATTTTCTGTTTGAAATTTTTAGGCAGCAAAAATATGTTATTATACGTAGGAAAAGTAAGTTGACAACATATAAAAACCATGAACTGAAACTGCACAAAAAATTTGTCTGAGCTTCACCATCCCATCATTGCTACTGTGCAGTTTCTGATGGGTGTTTGCAAGAACCCTGTGTCAAAAGTGCCATTTTTCATTTATTTTACAGTAATTCCCTGAGGTACAAAGCAAGTCCTGGCRTATTCCTTCCTATCAAGGTGTTATGTGTATTTCACTACAAGGCAGACATGCTCTTGCGATTTTTTTCCCCAAAAAATCACAATGTCTGCTGTAAAAGCTGCTTTTGCTCTTCTGGAAAGATATTGCTCAGAATCAGCCACAGCACTCAGTTCTTTTTCATTCCTTTCCCCTCCCCCAGTTTGGGGGAGTTAGGGCAGGGTTGAGAGGCRGTGAGTGGGGCTTTTTTGTTTTGTTTTGTTTTTTCATGGACTTTATTCAGGCTTGGCCTTAATTAGACTGTCTCAGAAAATTTACAGTCCCTTATAGTTGGCAGTCATTGGCTGTTACACAAACACAGCCACAGAYGCACTGGGTTGGATTCTTCTCCTGCTTCCTATATTCCCACTTYCTCCACTCACCCAGYGGCATATCACTGATTTACACCACTGCAAATAGTCAAATAATATCTGTTGGTCTCACAGACACACACTGGTTGCTTGTCTTGTTAAGTGACACCTTTTTTAATTGTCATTTCTGTAGGTATCTGGTCCCAAAGTAACTAAAGCAGGGAGTGTAAGTGGCAGGGAGGAAGAGGACAGGAACAGAAGAAGGGGTCTGTACCAGTGCCAGTGGTCTGCAGAGCAAAACCACCTGTTGCTAGAAGTCTCAGATCTGCCCAGGGACTGCTGCAGTTACTCAGTGTTAACTCATCAGAAGATACTAAAGGTGAAGGTTAATGCTGGGTTTCTTTCATTAAAGTCACAACTACAACCAYGCAATGGAATAAAAACTGTTGAGCCCGTCAGAAAGCTGCTGATAAAAAATGCATTTAGTAACTTCTACATACAGCTGAGACATATGGGCAGCATGCTTTACAATTTTGTTACATATTTTGGCATATGCATAATTCATCTACAGCATCAAAACCAGCAGCATATAACGCGTGCAGATGCATATGACTGGGCTCAGACACAAGCTGGATGCTGAGATTAATGTGAAAGCCTCCTTCATTTCATCACTTTTGGATCTGCTGTAAAAAAATGAAAATTTAACTGCCTGGTCAGCAGTCAGCAGATATTGTTATGTGTATGTTATTTAAGGACATAGCAAATTATGTCACAGAAATGTGAATGATGTTGTGTGTCAGTTAAYAGTAGACATTGTTTCATAACACTGCTGACCTGGATATGAGATGGTGGAGAATTTGCGATTATCTAGTAAATAATTAACACTACTAGTAAAAGAAGGATTTTTTTTAGAACTTTACATTTACATGAATATATGAGAATAGAGRTGAAGAAATTAGAAGAAATGTTACAAACTATGAAGCAATTCATGGCAAATGAGAGATGAGTGGAGATTGAAAACACTTACATAGATTTTACAGAGCAGATGTCCTGCCATTTGGGTTCAGCACTTTTCATACTCTAAAATCAAAATCACATGARGGCCTTTGGAAAGCTGAGTTTTCCGGCTGTTTCCCCTTGTGATCTGTCAGAAGTTTTCCATTAAAAAGTACCACCCTGGACTGGATCTTGTTAAGATCATGATTCTGATCTCAGTTCTTTCCTCTCTTGCTAATAAATGACCTTTCATAAGGATTTCTTCCCTACTGATAATCTGTTTTTTTCTTACTTCATAATTTTTTATTGTTAGTGTCTTTTTTTTTTTTCCCTGCCTGCTTCCTCAAAACAGTTGTAGCTCCCCTGGAGAATTCACAGCCTTCCAGAACCAGAATGAGATTTCGCTTCAAGGAAACTTTTTCTTCCACACTTCAGCCCCAAAACTGTGGGCTCTCCCTAAGAGCTGTGCTTGCAAACACTGCCAGCCTCTGGTCACGCCTGCATGGGCTGCTGCTCCAAACTGCACAGCTTCCCCTGCAGTGCTGCCAGTGATGCTCGGGAGCCTTTGGTCCTGGGGCACGCTGGCATCACTCCTAAGCTGTGCCCCTCTATTCTGTGCMGCCACCAGAGGACAGATGCAATTCTGACTTTTGGGAGCAGCTCAGGCACAACGTATATCTTTTACAGTTATCTACTTTCCCAGTSAAAAGGCCATAATTTGGGCAACACTTGTCATTTGATTCTTGGCGGATACTTCTGGGAGGTGTACACACACAGGAACTGAATACAGAGCCTGACTTTGGCACAGGCTTTACTGGAGGAAGCTGCATCCCTGTTTTACCTCCTGACCTCACATATCTTATCATGAGAAAAGAGGAAAAGGCCTCAAGTTGCTCCAAGGTGATTTAGATCRGACATCAGGAAAAATGTCTCCACTGGAAGGGTGGTCAGGCACTGGAACTCAGGGAAGTGGGGGATTCACTCTTTCTGAAATGTTTGAAAACCCTCTAGATGTTGTACTTAGAGATATGGTCTAGTGGTGGACTTGTCAGTGCTGGATTAAATGTTGGACTTGTTGATCTTATAGGTCTTTTCCAACCTCAATGATGCTGGAATTCTTGTCCTATGACTGGGAGATTGTTAGACCAATAATTTATTTAACACTTGAGTGATGGAGAAGTGATTAACCTTGCCATGGAGTAGTGCTGTACCTCCAGGAAGTCTGAGGAAAGGCTGGGACTGTCAGTGTGTGACACTCACCTGCTGCCTCCCAGGCAGTGTGAGCTCCAGGGCTGCAGAGGCAGCAGGGACTCTGTGCTGTGCCCCCACTCTGGGAGCCTCACCCCTTGGGCTAAGACCAAAAGTCCCCATAACTCGACCTAAATGACTGGGGGCAGGGATTGTAAAACACTGGATTCAAGGATTCTAACTGCTTCTTAAATGCTCCTTCTTTTTTACTTGATAGTATCCATACCCCTTTGGATCAGCCTCTGTTGTGCCTAGGAATGGTTTCAGAATGCATCCTAAACCATGGGTGAAGATAAGTTTGTTAATTCTTTCCACATTGCCAGTTTTCCTCACACAGACCAAGCCCAATGTGTCCTGCATGTGGAACCACACACTGAAAAGAAGGGAAGAGTAACACAGCTCAGCTTTGTGGTTCACCATGTACATGGCAGCACTGACTCTGAACCTCTGCTCCACAGCACAGCCTGCACTCAACCCACAGCTCACTACAATGTGTGAGTTTTATCTCAGTGGGTCTGACAAGTGATATGCTGGGATCAGCAGTGTCTAAGTTAAAGTATTTCTGTCAAGAAATCAATAAGCTTCAACCAACTACTTAAACGAAGCTCAGGATGAGGGATAATTTTAGGACAGCAAAAGAACAGAGACTGATGGGATCAAAGCAACCCTCTAAACCATTGAAGCTTAAACATTGCTGCTGGTGGTGGTTCATTTTAGGGTGGTTGGCATTCTGACAGCTTCAGAAATATCTCTGTACACTGAATGCATGTCTCTACAGTTGCATTTTGAGCTTGTTCTGTTTTGTATTATGTTTATTATTAAAAGACCCTCATGCTTTATATTATTTTCRTATGTTGTTTATGAGTAGTTAACAGCTGATTATTATCTGTGACGCAATTCGAGCAATGTACTGCAAATGGTTGAGAGCATATCTGTGCAAGATACAGAGAGTTACAGTCTATTGATCTGCCTGATGTTTTGGCAATTGACTGTGGCATTTGTCAAATAAGATATCATTACTTACCAGGAAAAAGAACAGTGTGGAGGGTCAACAACGGGYGAAGAAACTCCTGCAGTTCCAGACCAGAGCATGGACTTTTCTGCCATCTCTCCTTATTYAGTGCAGCCTGGTCTAACTTCTCCAATGGATATGATGTACTGCCTTCAGGCATGCCTATCCTACAGTTTTCTGCCTGTTCTTCAGGTGTTTGCCAGGACAATCTCTGTGCTGCAGCATGCAGAGGCTGTAAAGGTGAATGTAGGGCTCAGTATCTCTGATTATTACATTCCCATGCAATGCCACTGCATATGAGAGTGTTTCAGATTAGGATCAGCTGCTACAAAAGGTTTCCAGAGCCTGACTTTGGGGAGATGGAGGAGGCTTGGCTGCACACACTACATTATCCAAGTCCAGCTGCCCACTCAGCTGCCCTTCATGCTGCAAGGACCTTGGACCTGAAAGCTCTGGCCAAAGGCTCATCCACTTTTACCAAAGAGTTGGTAAAAGATCAGAGTGTGGCCTTTCCAGCCTCCACGTGGAGAAGCAAAGCACAGAAAGTAACTGGTTCCTTCCTCAGCCATGAGCTCGCTGAGTGTTTAAGGTAAATGAACCTGTTCATGGTAGAGACTGAGTCTGAAATTTGAAAGGAGATCAATTTTTTTTTTTTCTGGAATATATCAGAAAGGAAACTGTTTGAAATAAGATCCAGGYATTCCATTAAGAAAAGAATTAATTAAAGGTTCTAATAGAGCTTGCATTTTCCAATTTTGGATCAAATTATAACCTCCAGTGTATGTCAGTCTACAAGGGAAAAAAAGTGTCAYAAAATCTGATATATATCATCCTCAATTGCCTAAAAAGTAATGATAGAAATTGTCTGGATAAAGAAGGTAGTGCCTACATTGTTTGCTTTTGCCACTGAGTATTTGGAATTTATAGACTCTGTAGAGCTCTGCAATGAAATGTAAATAGAGCTATAAATATATGCCTAATCTTTGCTAAGTCAGATGAGGTCCACTGAATGTCCTGTACTTGTCAAAGCTTCCTAAAAGCTTCCTTATCCTCTGGGAAAGGGAAACTTTGATCATCAGTTTAACAATTATAGATGCAGTARATACATAGCACTTTTGTTAATTRTAATACATTTTTAAAATMTTTTTTTCACTGGAATTTCATATACMGGAAAATATAAGACCCTTTATTAATTTTGRATTTGWTTTTGKTTTTTTCTCAGTATCTGATGGCTTCCCAATTTTCACCTGTTTGTAAAAGCAATGAAACACTGAAAGACACAAAGAAATCTTCATGCTGAAGTGGGTAGAGCTTTTAACTTTGACTCTGAATTTAGGTTTGGCTGCAGGAGCACATGCAAACCCCAAATGAGTAATGCAGCAATTCAGGACCAGCATTCTTTGTGTAACTTTGTTTTCACCCTCCCTCCTTGCTTGCACTAAGGTCTCCAGGTAGTCACTGCTGRCTATTTTGGATGATCAGAGCCACCTATAAAGGTCAAGTGATCAAGCTGTGTGGCCTGGAACAACAGTGTATCATGAAGAGTATTAAGGATTGTCCTGTTAATTTTTTTTCATGTGTGTGGTCTTGCATATTTCCTGCCTGTTGTTTATATTTTACTGAATTTTTTTTTTCTGGTTACTCAGAATATGATATAGATATAGTACCTCTTTCCTATTTAACTAATCAAGCCTTGCTTTCATCCATAAAGTCTTCACTACTGAAGTTTAGGATCAAACTAGGAATAGATGAATGGGTGTTTCTAGTGGAAGAATCATTTAGTTAGAAATATTTGAGGGAAATGATTTGTGGTAAACATTTGTGTATTTATATGAGGGCTTATAGCYGACCTTGATTACCCCAAGGGAGATTTTATTCAGGAAAGTCCATATGTTTCAGTACCAGCAGAAGGAATAAAATGACACATTTCATCTATTTTAGTTAAATAAACATCTTGCATGTCTTTTTATTTAAATTAATCTGTTCCATTTCACATGCATATCGTTTCCCATGAAAAAAGTGACTCCACAAGCTCTCCATTCAAGCAGTATTGCTAGGGATTGAAAATAAAAGAACAGAGGCCTTCCATCTGCCTACTTGTCTCTCTGTGTAAGAACATATTTATCTACTGATCTCTCTACCCTCAAACTTTCAAGCCTTGCTGTTCCTACACACAAGCCTTGTGTCAGATAGTTTCCCATCCAAAAAAGTGGCAGGTTTGATTTTTATTTCTTTTGTCTTTATTTTACATTTMATCAGGTTCCACTACCTGACTTTGGTTTATTCTTTTTGTTTCTATGTTTTRTTTCTCCTGAAAATGTGCCCTGTGTTGCTATTCATTCTCAGGTAGATCGCCTCTGCCTCTTTTACCTCACTTTTTTTTTTACATTCTTTCTTTTTTATAGGAGGTAAAAATACATTTACTTGTAGAGTAATTGTCTTATTCTCCTTAGAAAACACGTCTCACTCTATGTCCTGTTGTTTTCACGTTTTCTTCAATGCACATTAGTCTTGCCCTTTCCAGAAAACACTTCATTGTCCAYGCGTGTCAGATGCCTGAAAATCCCTATTGATGCAATTGTGTTTCATCTCTTCACCACCTTAAGCTCTTATCTGTGAATAGAGTCTTTCTGATGCTTAATTTAGTCTCATGCCTCAGTCTTCTATTAAAAACGAAATTAAAATCCCATCWAATTCAGGTGTGCTCCTGGCAATCYATAAGGCTCTCCACTAAACTGGTTGAAAGAAAATTGCTTTGTATGTGGTCTTGTAGCATCTGAGCTATGGAAGAGAATAATGGAATCAGTGTCAGAATCATGGAATATGCTGAGTTGGAGGGACCCATCAGGATCATGGAGTCCAATTCTTGACCCTGCRCAGGGGRYAGGAGCTGCAGGGTCTCATTGCRGCTCATAGTAGAGTAGTGGACACAGCATGTTCTTGTTTTGGCAATATCTTGGTGCCCCCCTGTGCATATCTGCCCCTTGCAGATGATTCCTTCAGCAGCATCTCTGTAGGACCTTTCTCACRTGAAGTTCATTACAGGATCACGGCTTGCTCAGAACCTGATAGCAAAAGACAGGCTGGGAACTTGGAGACCTTACTGACAAGATTCCACCCTTCCTAGCACTGAAAATGAATTTAAACTAGACCAGATGTGTTCCAAAATGTAAAGATGAGTGAGGAATAAAAGCTTGTGTGATTCTTGATACTCCCATTCATTTTGAATTGAGACCAGTGATTTGTTCTAATTAAGAAGCTATAATACCGTCATGATTTGTTTGGACCATGGTGATATTCTTTATTTAACAGGATCATTTATAATAATTAAATTAAATAACTTCCAAATTAAACATCCACAGGAGGAGGGAAAAACATTAATATTTTTTTCTGTACAAGTGACTGAAATGCACCGTGACATTCTCCTGATTCCTGTGCAGCTGTTACACTTCGCAAAATTCCATTWTTTGTCTTCATCGTAGTTCAAAAATATAGTGTGAAAGAAATAGAAACTAGAATAAAATGGGAAAGGATGTATTTAGTCTGAGTAATCTGTGCAATAATTATTCTGTGGGTAGCAGGAAAATACAAGGTCATCTATTTGTTTATTTCCAGTTAGTTAGAAGTGTATCATTCTGCCAAAAGCCTGAGTGCACAGACAGAGCCTTTTGTAAGAGATCTTGGGAATCAAACCAACTTCCATATACTGCAGAGAAAATAAACCTTTTACAAAAGACCTTACAGGAACAACCACTGTGCAGTGCCTGTCCTTGGGTGTGTACACAGCTTCCAGGGTAATCAGCAGTTGGAACATGTGCATCCCCTTTTGTATCTCCTCAACTCTGTGGATCTCCATAGAGCTTACACAAATCATCAGGATTAAAGAACAAAGTCCAAACCCTACCAAAATTCCCTGAATACCTCCTGGTGCAAACTAGGCCATTGTTTAGTTTCAGGTTTAGATCCTAAAACAGCTAATATTGCCCTAAGTTTTATAGGGAGGGAAATTCTGTGCACAGGTATGGGTCTCTTACATCTGTTTCTTGCACATAGCTGTCCCAGGATATTCTTCTTCAGATTTTTCTGACCTCACAATTTTTCCTYAAGCAAAAGGGCAAAAAACAGGGGAATGAAAGGAGCTTCCACTCCACCCCAAAAGACACTCACTGACAAAGTGGATCCAACAACTAAGAGTGCTGTAATTTCCCATCAATGCAGTTCAGAACAGGCAAAATACAGCACATTTATTTCTCTAGAGCAAAATAAACACAGAGGCCATCAGAAGTGCAGTACAATGTGTACATTACCCACAGCCAAGGACTTTACCTCAAACCATGGACAGACAGCTGAACACTGACTGAATTCCACTGAGCATTATCCTAGAAGGCAGCGTGTCTGCCCACAGTGACAAAATTTTTGGCTGTCAGTTTTAACTTATCTCTTGAGCCCTTTTATTTATTTCAGTTTTAATCCAGAATTGTATTTTTACAGGAGAATACATATGGATCTTTTGTAAAGCAGTTTTCTTTAGTAGGCCTTCTCATTTTTAAATATTGGGAAAGAAATGAGACTTCCATGGCTTCCAGACAAGTAAGACTTAGAATTTTTAGGTCTTTGACTTCCACRTTGACCTTTCGTCACTGCTGAGTTGCTGTCAGCCATGCAAGGCTTGACAGAACAAAAGTGGGATTAGATTTCAGGGGCATTAACTACCATACTCAGTGGTTCAGACTCTTTAGTGCATGACCTGGGAAGTAGTTCTGTCTTGCTGCCACACATGGAAATATGTAGRTCCTAAAATGAAGCTCAATAAAGTATTTAAATAAACAAGATGGAGAAGAGGAAGAAGTGGAAACAAATGACCTGCAGCTAACAGGTTTGGCAACTATGTCCCTTTTAGAAATTGATTATATGGACATTTCCATCTCTTAAAAAGGGCTTTCTTATAAAACAGCCAAACACCAAAAGAACTGAGTGAAGGAAATTAGCAGGTATGTTTAGAAAACAATATAAAACAACCTTTAATGACTTGGGCTGTTTTAAAAGAGATGTGTTCTAAAGATATTTCACCTACCCTAATTTCCTGTTCTACCTGGGTGTGATCTGTCCCTGAGCTTCACAGGAATGCCAGATCTGAAATCCAACATGATTTCTCATTCTCCATTGAGCACTGATTGAAATGTTTTGAGATTAAACAAAGATCAATGGGCTTGAGAGATCAGACAAAAGAAATCAGAATTTCTCATGGTCTGGAAATCCCAGGTGAARAGATTGTAACCATGGGCTGCAGGTGTAGTTCCATGCTTCCACATTCTCATTCTRCAGTCCTTATTGAAGCATAAAAGCAAAAAGAAGAAACAGAGGGAAAAGAATAAAATAATCATTTGGTTCTTTTCCTTAAACTCTCTACAGGGAGATAGACCCAAGAACAAATGTAAATTCCTCCCTAATCTTTGGGAGATCTGATGCWGTCTTGAAGGTCATGTCATTTAAGAAATGAGGTCTAGGTTTCAAATCTGAATTTCTCACTTTGGATATATAACTAGTGGAAGTCCTCATTTGATTTTTTTTTTTTTTGAAATTGTAGATTAGCTAGGTCAAGAGTATTCCCTCATTTTCTAGTTCTACAATGAAAACATCATATTCTGTGTTTTTACACATGAAACTCAGCATCAGAGAGTTTGCTTTTCCAAATAATTAAACAGCCCCACAGAGAGTATKAAGATGGTTTTGCAGCTTCCAATAATCAACTGAAAGAGCTGAAGCCACTCAACACCAAGTGCAGAACTGGTACAAGTTCATAGTGCTGCTTCAAATTTGTTCAAAATATTTTGAGAGGGTAATTTTGTCCTGGCAGACTCAGGATCAGATCAAGTATCATCTGCTCTCCTGCAGCTCCACAGAAGCAGCCCCAGCACCATATGGTGGGCGCTGGCACAGCTCACATGCCACAGCTGAAACTCGACCGCACGCTCGCACCACAGCSAGATCGAATTGCTGCTGCTTTTACTGCGAGGTCGAGTACCAATGAATATGGAGCTGCTCTTATCTGCCCTGGTTTTTTAAGAGAAATACTCCACTATTAATAGAAAGTATTGGGCTTAAGGGTGGGAGATGCTGAGAGTCCTCCTCTCCTATCTGATGTGCCGGGGGCTGCTGCCTCAGCAGTCGCCAGGGATATCCTGTGCTGGGGAGGGCTCAGCCCAGGGACAGCTCATCTGTGCCWCTGTCACACATCTGCCCCCTTGGAAACCAGACCCAATCCCTGGGCCTTTAGTCAAGCAAGGCCTTTCAGTAGCTGTTGCAAGGCTGTTATTTGCACAGATGTATGCACATGCACAGGAGTGYTTTCTTAGAACTTTCTGGCCAATATCCAATTAATCTTTAACTACCAAACCTCTGTTTAGAAACTGCTTTCACTGTGACCTTTCCTCAGAAAACATATTTTGGTCCTATGTAAGAAGGATACAATAAATGCTAAATAAGTAATATGTAATAGTGSTCATGGTGTTAAGTTAAACAACTTTCAAGTTTGATTTGGTACTTTCTGCACATTCTGTTCCAGTTCCATGGATAGAAAAAAAATCTATATATTTCTAGCTGCAACTTCATTCAGTTCATAAAATAAAAATAAACAAAAAAAGTTGAGGAAATTTTAGGTCTCTATTATAAGCCAGATATTTCTGATACTTTATGACTGGTATAAGTCTTGGGAAAAAAATTGTTTAGGATATTCACAGTCAATTTCAAACTCTATAAACTTTTTCTTCTGGAAAAAAACCCAGGTGGTTTGAGATTTCTAACAAAGCAGAAGAATGGAAGTTTAATTTAAAATATGTTAAGACATTCTGTTTTGTGAAGAACAAATGTTTTGTTTCAACTTCTAGCTCTCAAAAGCATCTCAARCTTCTAAGAAACTCAGTTACAAAACTGCTTCAAAGAGATTTATTTTAGAGGATTGAAACAACAATTTATTTCTTAACAAGATGAATCCAAATTTACAAAGCAATTCTGCAATGCTGAGTGTACATTTTTTCCCAGAAAATGCTTATGAATCCAACTCTAATCAGTTCACACCTGCATAAAATGAGTGTAAGCAGATGTATAAGGCTTCTGTAAGAATGTGGTATTGCTTCCACTCACAGGGGAAATTCTGGCTCCAGCAATGTCAAAGACAGYTTCTCAAACTCATTTCTTCACACCTAATTCATGTTTCATCTTTAAGAATCTGTGATTTTACATTAGGCTAAATATTGCTACTCTTACTGATGCAGTTGCCAAATCATTCACATTAAATAAGCTTAGTAAAGCAACAATTCAGATTTTTWCTTTATCAAGGGCCAAAATATTGGTTCATGCCCTAAATATTTCCTGTCTAGACTACTATATTGGTCTTTTGGACAGATTTCCAACTTTTTTCCATTGTTGTTTCAAAGTCAAATGTAAAAAACTCTRTAGCTTGTTTGTTTCTTTTCTAAGCTCTCAAGAATATGATTGGTTTGTTTCCTTGCCTCAGCATATTAGGAAACTATACCCCTGGTGAGGAATCAATCCTGTATTTATATTTGAATTGTGATTATATGATAAAACAGGAACTGATTCTGTAAGCTGAAGATTACAATAGATAATGGCAAACTTGCAGCACTGGCCTCTGAAGTACCCTATTTATTGCACTCTGATGAAMGATGAGGACACCCTGCACTCACTGACTCAACAGAGACAGAGAGGTCGAATATTCAGCTGGGTTTCATTCATTCCTTTATTCTGGATGCATTTAAGTTAACTGTCCCAGCTAAATTAACCATATCATCTCCAAGAGTAGCTCCAGATAATTATTTATATGGATAATCATAGATGCTTGTCAGCCTTTTTAGGAACTCTGTTTCAGTGTACTGAGGGACTTCTGATCCTGAACAAGACTAGAATAGATGCTTAGTTTTAAGACAGCTGAATTAGATCAGAAGAATCCTCTCTCTCTCCTTTTCTGGTGGATACTTTGTAATTTGTCAAGGATGCCTAAGAACTGTGGTGACTGTCCATGGAATGGTAAATTTGGATATTTTCAGAGTGGCTGAACATGTAATTGATGATTAGTAACCCATCATCTTTTATTTTTAATAACAGATTGAGCTTGATGRAAGATGAAATTTATTACRTTCAATAATTATAGCCCAACCTTTATTTTAATATCTTGTTCTCTAGCATTTGAGTGAATGATCCATCAGGATCTATAGCATACATTTAGGTAGTCAATTTTAAATTTTTCTATTTTCCTTAAACATTGACTTTTATTTCTTTTATGTTTGTCCATGCAYAATTTCTATTTTTCTATCTTTCTATCTATCTTTAATGTTCTTCAGAAATGTGTACCAAGAATTACTCATCGACAACACACTGTGCTTTCTTTTGTACTTGGGGCATTGGCAGCTTCTCTGCTCCTGTGATTTTGTAACCTTTGAGATTTCAGGTGAGTGACTGTGTACTGTCATCATGAATTCTGTTTTATTGAGTTTCATATTTAACATGTTTTTATACAGGGAATGCAATTCATGCATGCCTCCCAACCAGTAGTCCAACAAAGCTCAAGTGTTCTCTTGATCTCGTTGTGCAGTTTTTAACAGAGATTTTTGGAAGCTTTCCAATGAAAATGCAACAGAAGCAGCCAGGAGAGGTTAGGCAAACAATGCTGCATTATACATGGCTACATATAATATTGTGCTCAGGAAAGGCTAAAGAAATCTAATTGCTCAAAGGGACCATTTCTGGGGAAAAAATTATGAGTAGAAGTAAATGTTTCAGAATCATCTTTAGTTTGAAGAAATTATGAACACTAACGCCATCCCTAGTCTATGAAATTTTCTCTCTCTATGAAACTTTCCAGTGGGTCAATGGCATGTGAATCAAATGTGTTTTTAAAACCACTTGTAGATGATTTTACATTTTACCAGTTTTATCTTAAATCTTTGCAAATATCAGCAAATACAAAGAAAGAGATGTATTGAATAAGGTGTAGGCTATGAATGCTTCATTATTCTATTATTTATTAATTAGTTTCTTATTTGTTATTTAATGTGTTTTTGAAAGTAAATATTTATGGCTATCTTGTGATATTCCAATGAACACTGTGCAGTCTGTCTTGTCTAAACCTCAGTGTCATACAATGTCTTCTGCTCCTGTCWTCTTCCAGAGTATTTATTTACCATGGTCAGATCTACAAACAAAAATTCTCCATGTTCTTTTCTCTATGAAGATATTCTAGCCAGTCAGCCAGTTCCTCAGTTTTATATTGGGACAAATGAAAGTGTGCATGAGCCAGTTTGTCATCTCCCAGCTGATGCATGATCCCTCAGAGAACAGGGCTGGGTAGCACTACAGCAGCCTCTGGGCTCTGCTACAGGAAAGCAGATGGCCTTAAGGAGCCCCTGATCCCAGACTCTTTCAAAACTCTTGATGCTTTTGGGAAAAAAAAGGAACAAACATTTTAAATTTTCGATGTAGCATTTGTTCATTCTCTGACATACTTTCACTCATGTATGTACATCAGATGCTTCATCAGAAACTGAATTTTGCAGAAGAAAAAGCAAAAAATGCCTCCTTTATTTCCTTTTTTTGGGTTTTTTTTAATAACTGTTACATTACTTTGGGTTTAATTTAAAACCATGAGATCTATAACATGGATACAAATGTTCCAGTTGCAGATGGAAGCACCCTTCTATTAAAAGAAGTCTGACTAATTTCATAATGCTCTTGTTCTGTTAAAGACTTTCCTTTTCCTCAAAGACTTAACTGGAAATCAAGATTTTTTTTCAGTGGACTCATCACTAGTCAAATATTAGTAAATTGTAAGCCAATATGTGTTGATGTATGCACTGGATTTGCTTCCTTACTTGACATCATCTTTGAATCCCAAATTTCTCAAGCTCATAACAGCAATAGAGAAYAGTTATTTATCAGACACCCATTTTCAGTTCAGGCTTTGTTTTTCCAGCACTGTTCTGTGTGCATTATTAATATGTGAGCCATCTATATCTGTGTGTATCTATATCATCTATATCTATCTATATCTATACATATATGCACAAATATAGAGATATATTTCCCCTCTAATATTAAATTTCAAATGCCTTTTCATTATCCCATCTATTCGCCCTCTCTCAATTTAGAAGATCCTTTGTAATTGCTTCACTCAGCTGCTCTTCTTTTTTAACTCTCCTACAGATCTAAACACATGGCATTTGTAACAATATATTTATGTGTTTAATTTTAAACTTGCTGACTGAAAATCACTAAAATTGATTCAGAAATTAATGCCTTTAGAAGCTGCAGTAGCACAACTTTACTTGCCATCAGCTAGTGGAAATTTAATAGTGCTGCCCTCAAAAAAGCCATTAGACTTTATATTTTGTTAAAGCTATTACTGAACTTTCAGAACTAGCCACTGTAAAAGAGGGGGTTTKTGCTGTGTTTTTTTGTGTGTCTAGACATTGCCTAATACCATGAAGAGAGTTAAAAATTATAAACATATTGGCATTTCATTTTCATGCTTATGAATGTGATGATTTCACACAAGAATGAAACGAAAATTCTYGCTSTCAGCAGACATATGGAAATATGAGTGTGTTCTTATACCCTACCTTTCTCCCTAGGCTAGGATCAGTCTCCTCTCTCAGGATGCTGCAGGACATAAATGTGCTGTAGCCAGATCAGAGCTGCCTGGCCAGCTGCAGGGTCACAGAACACACTGATGGTGATGAAGACAGAGAATGATGCTTAGAAACTCATTCAGCAACAGAGGCAAATATCTCCTCTTTCTTTGGGATTGGAAAGGGGTCAGATGGTGTCAGGAGAGAGTGAGGGCTGGGAACAGGTTTTCCTTTCCTCTTTTTCTGAAATCTTCGGTAACCAACTAATTTGCTCAAAGCTGACAAAGTTATAGGTATGTCTTGTCCTGCCATTAAGGCTGGATAATTTCTCTGGTGAATTTTTTTGTTGCCGTTGTGTTTTAAGGGATCTAACATCATGCACAGCAGGATTAGATCTTGAGAAATAAGCTGGACTCTTAAAAACAGATTTCCAGCTAAAATTTTGAAATGAGAGCTTGTCTGATGACTTCATCATTGTCTTCTCCCCCAAAACCTTACAAGACCCCCAGACTTYAGTCTCAAGCCAGGATCTCTCCAAGGTCTCCTATATTAACATGATGATGTCATCAGAGGCTGGGAAGGGATCTCTCAACTTGACCTGGCCGGCTCTCCATTCCAATTACTTCCCCATGCAAAACTCCGTGCTCCTTGGGTGAATGTCTGCAGGGAAGTCTCAGAAGCATTTATGATTTATGTGTTTTATCTCTCCAGCTTAAAAAGCCACTCTCTTTACGGCACTTCAGGGAAGCCTGCTTGAAATAAAGCTGGGATTGGTAAAGGCGCTGGAGAAGAGAAAAAGCAAAGCTCTCTGAGGGCACACAAGTAAGTATTACATACATCCTTTATTTCTTTATCTCATATTCTGTATTGATCACAAGCGTAAATAAAAAGTACACACGATCACTACCCACAAAAACAAAAAAAAAACCCAAGAACCAACCCAAAACCCCTTTATGAAATCATTGAGATGTTTTAAGATATAATGAGAAAAATGCCACAAAAGAAGGAAAGATGCAATTATAAACACTTTGTAAAGATGCAGTTATCAATGGTTCTGCACAACACACACTCGGTCTAAAGAAATAAGTGTATCAGGAAAAAGAGGCAAAAAGAATCACTGTTGAAAAGGCAAAAGGCAAGCAGCAGCTTCAGGGAGAGGGAGCTGAAGGAGGGAGAAGAACCAACATGCTGAGCAAGAGTGAAAGACACGCTCCAATCACAAAAAAGTCTAAGGCATGGGCAGCTTGGTCCAGAAACCTGCCAGTTTCTATAGTATAGACTCACTGCTCCCTGTTTGCTGAATTAGCCTAATCCATTTTACAGAGAACACAATTTCAAAAGAAATTACTGGTTTATGCTTGAGATATACATAACTGCAAGTTGGAAAAGTGGCTAGTAAAAGAATTAAAAATCAGAGAAGGAACCACAGAATCTGATTTCAGCTGCTTGTGARGTCTTTCAGGGCAACCCATGCCAATCAATAGTCAGAGAACTGACACAGGCTATGCATGAGGCACATGCTAGTGACAGCAGAGGTGGATATTAATGGACACTAATTGGTGCAATTTGTGTGCAGCATTATCATTAAAATCAGGAAAATGCAGCAGTGAGACATTTAAAAAGAAAAAGCAGTGTAATTCAGTATTTTCAAAGTACACCTGCTTCAGCCAAAAGCTCAGTGTCCAGAAGGCAATTTCCCTACTTTAGAAAGGGTGGTTTCCTTTCTGGCATGCGTCTGCTCTCTGTGCATGTTCTCTCTCTGGTCTCTATCAATTAGCTGGGCTGTCTCCCTCCTCATTTGCTACAGAAGAGTTAATTGGTAGAAAAAATGTCCTACATTTTATAAAGAAATTTTTAMTGGAGTTTAGTAATTATTTTCCTCAACCTGTTGCATTCAGATATGAGTGAATGCAGAATGGAGAAAAGGTTATCATGTGTAGAACYTATGTTTACTTTGCACACTGTTGGAAATGTTCTATTCACGTAGATCTTTATAATTGTGCATGTTGACTACCATGCTGGCAGCTATATGTAATTCTGATATTTTTTAAAGGCAGCCACTAAGAGGACCTGATACAGCATAAATTAGATAATTATTTGTTACCATCACAAAAGATGTATTCTCAACTCCTGCTATATTTCGGCTGCAGCTTAGAGCCTAGAGGTGATTGCAGCAAGGACAAGAGAGTGAGACTGCTTTATTTGTGCTGTGTTTAAATTGCAATATCATCTCTTGCATGCTACAGACTGCAGAATCTTCCCCTGTGAGTTCTATGTCAAACTTATATGTGTTTTCTATATCTTTTTGAAACCTATCCAGTCTCAAATTATTTTTTTCAAATGAAAAATATTGCTGTAGAGTCATAGAATCATAGGATATCCCAAGCTGGAAGTGACCCATAAGGATCATGAAATTAAAAAAAGAAACATGACTCCAGACTTTTTTGCTGCACACATGGAAGTAGGATAAGTTACACAGTGCTGTTTAAAAATGCTGTTCAGTGAGTTGATGCCACAGTCTRGATTGTAACTCATGGATGAGGCAAGGAAAGGAACAAGGCAGATGTCTAGATTGCTGATATTTCTCTCCTCRTTCATTTGACATGATGGTTCATGCTGCAGAGACACAGATCTATGTCCACAGCTTTCCTAGCTGCTTCCTGACATTTAACATTTGGTCAGGGAAGCCATTAAGTGCTCCAGAGAAGGGTCAAACAGCCACAGATTCTTACACAAGAGGTACAATTGCCACAGTTAAAAATGAATGAATGAATAAATAGTTCATTCTGATCAGATTTAGAGTTAACTTTGGTTCTAAGTGTAGCTTTATGTTACTAGCACATATACATCAAAATAGCCATGAAAAACACATTTATGGCCACTAAAAAGGCATTGGTAAGACTGTCTCTTGTGGTTCTTTGCATCCAGAAAGGTGATGTAAAGTTAAAAAGGAAAAGCTCAAACGTAATGYCGTGTTACCAACAAATTATTGATTCTACCTTTTCCTACACTTGCCATTTAGTTCTGCAGAGGTATTAAAATGGTGAAAGTGGCCTCACATACAGTTTTTGAAACAGACACCTATATGTATACATGCACATAAACATCATTTTAAAAAACAAGTATGGTAGCATTCTGAATGAGTGACAACCAAAATAGAACTAATGTTTCTGTTCTTTTATTAAAATATATAATATTTGATATATTATAAAATATATAAAATATATAGTGGAAAAAATAAGAAATGTATTTCCCTGCCTTTGAATCTTTTTTTTTACTACCTCTCCCCACTATTGGGGACAAAAACCAAATGACCCTGTAAAATAGAACTATGGAAACAAAAGATATTTAAATTATACTATTAAATAGTGGAGTGTTTAAGACCTTAGATGCCTGACCTTTCTGAACTTCTCACAGCAGTAGCTGTGTTGTAGTGCCTGATCCATTGCTTGCTACGCTGCATTTTGTGTGCCTGAGCTGCCTAAACTGAAGGGAAAGAGAARAAAAATTAAGAGAACCAACCAAKACATTGGAACATTATGAGGTTTGAGTCAATTAATTTTCTTTTTATGTTCTCTGCTATCAAATWGTTTGTTTATGAGAGAACAAAAATGATAATGTTGGCTAATGGGATTAGAATAGAGTTAAGCCAATGAAGTTCTAAATACAAGAAGTAAGATACTCTTTGTTTTACATTGATTAGTGCATGCAAAACACATTTTAAACACTTACAGTGAAATTTGTCATACCAACAGTGACAGTTGGAGAATTTTCTTCTAAGAAGACATGGTTAAAAAAACATGTCAGGAAACTGCAGAAGTCATAAATTTCTGTTCATTCATCTGCAGACCATTCTGTGGGAGATGAAGCAGCTCCTACCAAAAGAACATCTTTCAGTGCTGCCATATGAATATTCATTGCTGATGAAAATATCTCATTGTCTTCATGATTTTGGTCCATATTATTCCCTTTTGCAAATATGTGTGAAGAAAGAAACATGAGAATTATGGTATCAGCCTAGAAAAACTATTTATCTAACCAGTATTTGGGCTTCAGCAAGGGACACAAAGTGAAACCAACCAAGATAAGAGCAAGAACAAKGAAACCTCCACGCACTCTCTCCCAGCTCCTAGCAATTTTCAGCTCAGTGACTTTGCTTAGATACATAAGTTTAGTTATTCCCTGTGATTTTTTTSCCCATGAACTTTCCAAGTTATTATTTAAATTTTTGGCATGCACACCACCTTTTAGAGAGGAGTTCTAAATATCCACTCTTCTCTGCATGAAATGTTACCTGTTTTGTTTCATGCTTGATCTCTCCTTACTTCACCTGTATTGTCTTATTTTTATCCTGGAAGAAAATGAACCAAATGTCCCTAATCTTATTTCTCTGACACCTATGTCAGTGTAGACTTCTTCTTTACATCCAAGTCGTCATTTTTTGAGACAAAAAGGATCTTAGTAACCATTTCAGTCCACTAAACACCTTTGTTGCACTTTTGTTCACTTTTTCCAGTTTTATTGATATAATTTTGCAGATATGGGGATTAGATACAGTTTTCAAGATAAATGTACAGTGTTTTCTGTTGTGTTCTCTATTTCYTTCCCAGTAATTCTTAATTGCTTGTTATTCTGATTTTTCTTTTGACTGAGCTTTGAACTTCCATTTTTATGACTCTACAACTTCTTACAACTGGYGTTGTAATGATCAACTCAGAGCCCATCCTCTTATATGTGATGTTGGATTTCTTTTTCTTTGAGTGCAGTGTTTTATGTTTATCCATTTTGATTTCCCTCTCCCATTTTATTACTTTRCAGCTCAATCTCATAAAGTCCTTTTGCAAGGCTTTACAGACACTGCTCATCTCTGTTTATGTGATTAATTTAACAACCTTTGCAAACTTCCTTACCTTACTGACCCCCCCAGATCAGTTATTTGTAGGGTAAACCTGCAGATCCAGTACAGCTCCCTGCACAACTGTGCCAATGTCCCTGTCTTGCAAGGTCTGGCCATATATTTCAGCCTGATGTTTACCATCCTTTTAGCAAATGATTTATTAAGCAAGGACATTCTTTTTATGCTTTGCTCCTTGGATGCAAATGCTGAGAGGCTTTGCCAAGAGCCTTTGGAAATCCAAGCAAAACTCTATCAGCAGCATACCTTTGTTCCCATCGTTTTGTTGGTTATTTTAAAGTATTCTGTAGGGTTTTAGAGACATTAAATCTTTTAGTAAAAGCACTACTGACACTTTTTAAACAGGCTATATATAAAGGTATCCATAGATTATTTTCTTTATTACAGTTTCTACTAATTTGCTGAGACAAAGTATCAGACTTGGAGGGCTGTATCCTTCAGAACTGCCTGAAGGCTTTCTGGAAGTTTTTGCCACTTCCTGTCATCATATATCACAGCAATTTTTACAAGGGATTGCACATTACTATTAACATTTCAACTATTTAATCCTTTAGGGTGGCCATAGAAATCTTGGGTAATTGCTAAGCTCTGTGTCTGGAATTTTCTTCTTGATTTTGTTTACGTACCCCATACTCTGTGGTCAGTTAAATTTTAGGCAGATGCTCTGCGAAATCTTTCACTATGAAATGTTCTGTTTTAACTAATTCCCTCCACTGTGATGCCAGTTGCTTTCCTTATGTGATTGGCTGTATAGAATCTATAGCTGGCTTCCTCATTTTGAGGAAATAAAAAAAGTAAATTATTAATTGCATTCAAGTTTATTTATTTTTGCAACTTTTCTTTCAATCTTTTSTTTGTCCTGTGTTATGGAGTTTCCAGTGGTGGTCAGGAAGATGTAAATTTCAACATTATCCTTGTATTAGACAAATATTTGACCTATTTAGTTTGGGTTTTTTTTCTAACCAGTAATCTTTTCCTAAACAAGTTTTTTTTCACTTAAATTTATTGTTTAATTTTAAATTTTCATTAACAAAATTCCTTTATGTATAAAATCAGAGACATAGTAAGGGAAATTATGAGTCTGCTGTACCATATTTTGTATGTATTTGCCCACTGCTCAAAATGAATCTGTGCATGCATTTTAACCTATAACAGATGGTGGGAAAAAAGCAAATGATGGGCATCTTCACTGGTATAAATCAACTTTATTCTGTTCAATGAAAATTCCACCTCTTCCAGTATCTTATGTTTAATGGTGCTGCTATCAGTGTTCRTGGAAGGCATGAAAGGACAGTGAAAGCACAGGCTGGCGTTTCCTCTGACAGCTCGTGGTTTGGTCCTTTCCTCAAAGGAAATTTTTATGTTTTATAGTCCCCAGAGCCCTTGCTCCTGGATGAGTCTGTCTAATACCTCCTGGAATTGCTRTTCTTTTAAACTTCACAATATCCCAAGGCAATTATTTCATTGATTTATCTTCTTGTCTTATTAAGAGTGCCTTTTAAAAGAGATATTATGGCAGCTGATAATTTTACTCTTTTCACCCACTACTATGGTTTTGGGAAAAGGGCAAAAATTGATCTGTATGYAATATTCAACTACTCAAAAAATTGCATAACACTGACTTTCCCTTTAAAAATGGTTGTCTTTCCATGAAGATTAACCAGAGCTATCATGGTAAAGAGTCAAGAAGTAGGCAGGAATAAAATGTATACCTTTTTTGTTTGTTTTTAAATTCCACTGGCATCTACTCAACTTATCTAAACTTTAGGCAGCAATCTGGAAAAACTTTGTCTTTAGCTGAAAGAGAAAGAAAACTCATCTCACTGAAAAACAAAAAAGGCTCTATTTTGGAGGAAGCTGTTGTAACCAGCTGTCAGGATCATTACAGCCCAAAGTGCATCTGCCACCCATGAATATTTTAACTACACTGAAGAGTTCTGGGTTTTGAACACATTTCTTATTTCCTTTAGCCCTTGAAGCATTTTACATATATGAAGATGGCACAATAAATCATGCTCAAATTATCTAGAACTTACTGTAATCAAAATTTATGAATTTATATTGTGTTTTATAGGGGAAATAAATTTTAAATGCTAGAATCACTTTTTTGAATGTAAATTTTACCACTGTACACAACATTTTTTTTGGTCATAATGATGGAAGTATATAGTGTTTAACAKTTCTGCAGTATAATTCTCCCTCACTAAATTCTTTGGAACATTCACAAATTTTTATCTTCAGATAAACAAGCCTAATTCCTGATGAAGCTAAGAACCACACCTAATATTGGCTAAATAACAAAGAAGAACATTTTGTCTGATAAATGCAGCTTTTAGTCTGAGCATGAGTTTCCCTCAAACAATTCTTGCRGTTGACACGAAGACCCAAATACTGATTATGTGAGGGTTTATTTGTAAAAGTTTTATTACTTGCAGCCTGAGCTATCCTCTGATTTCCCATTAAACTTCATCTGTATTTAAACATYAAATAGCCTAGGTGTCATTTGTCCCTCAGGCACCAAATCTACATAGTCCATGTCCATACTGCTGCACTGTTTTCCTCTGCTAGACAGAGCCCTCTCATTGTGCTGTCTTTTGGGAGAAGTCCTGTCTGAGAGGTTAATCTGGAACAAGCAAAAACTGTGCCACGGGGCACAGAATGCAGTACCCTGTTCCAGCCTAGACTCCTGCATGTTCACTCTTACAGTAAATGCAACCCTCAAACAATTAACGGTATATCAAAGAGTTTTGTTCTTCAGAACTGAATTGGTGTTTTCAAACTATTTATTTAGACTGCTACAGTTCAGTATTTGGCTTGACATCAGCAGAGGACAAGCCAAGCCACATGGTA
>JACDOX010000028.1:5089230-5131118 GCA_014549065.1 Cardinalis cardinalis
TGAACAAACAGTAATGAGTAGAAGATATAGCTATGAGGAAAAAAAAAAAAAGAAAAAAAAGGAGTCAGTGGTCCCTGCAGTTCCCCCTTCACCCAAACAGAAACATTTTAAAATCTTTTAACTTAGTCTATTTAAATAAAAATAATCAGTGTCAGTTCTTCATAGCAATTTACCTCTTCACACAAATATTATGATTCCATTATAAAAAAACACAAGTCAGTTTTTCTCATGTCAAAWGGTAGAAAAAGCTCTGTATAGAAAATGTTCATGAATATTATATGAAAAACCAAACAACGACGGTGTGCAACTTCTGAAGATCTGAGGATTTTGAAGATTGTTTTGTAGCTTACATATCTAAATCTAACTGTTAGAGTTCAGAGCAGAATGAATCAAATGGGAGGTAAAGTTMTTCAAAATTTCTGTGCATTCATTTGCCCATTGCTGCTCACATTGAGACACTGATTGTTTTTGAAGGAGCGTAGCACTGCACTCAATGCAARAGAACACACACACAGGAGCAGCACTGGGCTGGCTTTTCCTGTTGTGATGTTATGACCACTGTGATGTGGTGCATTRTCTTCCTACACCCAGCAGGCACCAATGCACACAGTGTCAGAGTCTGCAGTCAGATCCAGTTTTCAGCAGGAGGGGAACTCTTTGCTTTTACCTCTWAAGAGGAGCTGAAATGCTGGTAGCACAATGCAAGAGGGACCAAGTCATTTAGGAGAATAAAGAGAGGCGGGATGTGGCTACACTTTGGATGRCAACAAGCTCAGTGGTGGCTGCAATTGCAGTACAAACAAATAATGAAGAGCAAACATCAAGGTCAGGATTCATAATGCAAAGAAAAATGCCCACATTTAAATGCCAATGTATAGATATTTGCATACAAATTAGACATCTCTGCTCTGATTGGAGGCAGTGGGGATATCCATGGGATGACTCAGTTGCCAGCACACAGATGTTTACTGCCAGCAGAGATGCTCCAAGCCAGGCTTGCTGTGCCTGGTCTCACGATGCTGCTGCCAAGGCCAGGGCTGCTGTAGGGTTCCTGTGTGCCCTTGCTGTGCAGCTGGTGTGGGAGGTGAGAATGAGCCAAATGTCACTGCCTGCCCAGGCCCAGGCAGGAGAGCCAAACCCTTTGTCAGGTCAGTCAGTCAGGTCTGGAGACTCCAGCCAGTGAGGTGCCCGAGTGTTTGTGAGCAGGCAGGGCTCTGACCCCCACCATTGCCCATCCAGCTCACATATATTAAGGACATCTTCATGTGTCTGCCCTRGACCTTGCCCCTGACCTTGAAGACCTTTCTCAGGTGCCCACACACTGATACCTCCTGCTCCTTGAGGCACCTGAGAGAGCTTTGGGCTCCCATGTGATGTAGTCTGTGGGAGACTTCTGACTACCTGGTGTGAGAGCCAAAGCTCAAACAAGAAACCACAGGACAATGTGATCAATGACCTGAACCTCAACTTTCTACAAGTTAAGAAAGGTGTTGAAGAAATTCTGTGATGCATTAAATCTTTGGCAGGTCATGATATAACCCTGTTTTCTGCTTGGTAATGTATTTTTCTCCCTGGACCCCATGTTTTGTTCTTAATCTCTATTTCTTCTCTTTGCAGCATCWGCAGACTTCCTCATGCCCCAGACCCAGTCTCACCCTGTTTTGCATCAGCCTCTCTCAGAGCCTCACTGAGCTCCTTCAGAATGAGTTTCAGAGGAATTTTCCTTGTGGAAGTGGTACACCTTGTGCAGTGGGTAGCCATCTGCACCACTGTAACAATGTGTTTCAAGCCTTCTCCACCTCACAGGCTCTCAGGGACATACTGTCCTCCTCCTCTTCCACTTCTGTCCCAAAGAAATATTTGAAATGGCAGTTTCATCTGTAAAGTTTGATGAGATTATATGCTTCCTTAGCATGCTGAGATCTTCAAATGACATTTTGCAATGAAAATTAATATATTTTATTTAAAGAAAATAAAAGAAAAATAAAAATGCTACAATGATTACAGCCTTCAGCATGGATTTGAGCTGAATCACATGCTCKCCTAAACAGTATAGCTTTTTCCCAAAAAATTGAATACATTTTTTGTAACCTCAATGCTGAAACAAAACAAAAAAGATGTTGTAGACCAGCTCTGTACATAAGAGAAAAGAAAAATTTCTTGTACCAAAGCAGGTTTGGACTGGGAGAGATTATCCTTGGCAAATGAATGCTCTAGAAATAGAAACAGGATCTCCAAACTCAAACTGTGACAGGAAGGTTAGAGATGCCTACTATCACTTATTTTTCATAAGAAAACACAGTAATCAGGAGATTTCTCATGACAATAATCCTTGAATAAAATGGAAAAATAAAAAGAGAGAATTAAATCACACATTCGAATTTCCAATACTACTGGTTGTTATCCTTTCTCCAGTATTCAATGGCAACAAATCCCTTTTATCAGGCCACCCAACCTCCTGTGTTGAATTGTAAATGTTGTGAAAAGTGACTTTGTAAGAGGTGAAGTGAAGAAAAAGCTCTGCACCAAGAAAAAGTTAGTGTTCTTCATAACTGAAAATACTGCGTAGCTGCTATTCAGATTCAAACAAGGGAAGTAATTTCTTTTCAGAAGCAAAGTTTGGACAATTTGCAAATTTAGAACCAGTTGCAGAATTGCATGGAACATGAAAGTGATTTCCAGCTGACAAATGAAAAACCATGATACATRGTAAAAGCAGCATTTCAATCACTGGTTGTATAATTAGGAAAAAACCTCATCAGTTTAGGTTAAACTGTCTTCTGAGACATCAGTATGGCTTTTGATCCTTCTGTTCTGACTTTTAAGAATGTGTTTTCAGAAAATTGATTTTCACATTGCAGGACCTTATTTGCAATTTGAAGCAAGTACAAAAAAGTTTACAATAATTAAATGAATTAAAAATAGTGGAGCAAATCTATTTGCTTTTTGGAAAATCTCTACTGCATTTGCTATACAAAGAAAACATGCCAGCAAGTGAATGTTCTTTTCTCCAGCTTTCTAATCTGCAGTTTTACTGAAGCTAACTACGTCCTATTTTGATACAGAAACAAAAATAAGTGTTAGTGAGATCTGTACTTAATGAAATGTGTTATAAATGAGTTGTAGTGCCTTTTCCAACTGCTAATTTGATGGCAATTTGCACAATGCWGTGTGCATTCTGCATTGTGAAAATATATTTGGATAAAGCAGATGCAACAGCTGTGACATTTTGTGCATGTCTAGAATGTTGGGATTCCTTAGAATAGTCCTCAACAMAATGGTGCTGCTGCTGCTGCCACCATCCTTGGATGACAATCCATAGTGCTGAAAGCCAGGCTACACTCTTCAGTTTCCTTTCAAAGGTATTGGATAAAATCTCTGCTCCAGTAAAGTCAAGTCAAAATTAAAATTACCATGGACCTGAAATGGGCCCAGGTTTCTCTTATGAGCAAAAAGAAAAACCAAACCTCAAACCTATTTTACTCAACACCTATATTTGAGTCTGCATTTTTCTTATTTACCTCCCAAAATGCAAGTGCATTGTGCATTTTATCAAAACAACCTGAGCTGCTTAGTAGATATTTTTCTTTAATATTGGAGGCAGAAAAAGGTTACTGATCAATCCTATGCTAAATGCTCTGTTTGTATGTGTGTACTCACATGATGGCAGTGTTTCCTGCATTTTTGCACTGTTTTAAAATAAATATTGTTACACTTATTTTATGTTAAGTGTAAAACCGAAAATATGCCTATTTACAGCAGCACACAAAGTTATAATTTGTAGAGATTTTGTGGGTAAAGAAATCTACCTTTCTTTTGCCTTGGGTTGTTCCRTAACTTTACATTCAAGTTATATGCATGAGATAATAGTTGGCACAGAATCACAATAACTGTATTAAATTATAAATATGTTCTCGATATTTTGGATTATATATGGAAAAAATATTGAGACTGAGAACTGATTGCTTCAGATATTTATTAATTGAATATGGGTTATTAGAATCAGTTCCAAGTTAGTAGTAGTGACCAAAAAGTTACTAAGTCTGTATTCTGTTTAGGAGACTTACTGGAAATCAGTGCTCTGCTTCAGTCCCCAGCGTAGCACAAAACTTTCCCTTGCCCTTTGCAAAGCTGCCATCAACATCCAGGCAGCTTCCACCAAGGCTTGCCATGACACTGGAAAAATCAAGAAAGGAAAAAGGAGAAGTTATTGAAGATGATGAACTACAATTTAGAGTTTTTCTGTTAGTGTTGCAAAATCCTTAAGGGAAGTTTTGGCTTTAAAGAGCAAGAAAATCTGTGGAGTTTTTAATTCATGTTTGGAAGAAACAAGCAGTATGAAAAGGATTTAATTGTGAAATGCTTCTCAAAAGAAGAGTATGGCTATTTCCTGCAGGTAAGTGTGAGACAAAAAGTACCTTAGGAAATTACTAGGTCTGGTAGACTAACATACTCATCTCAAGACTTGTTATAAAATTTGTAACATCTAAAATTTTTTATTCAGAATCATTTTATGCAATACATTTTGCTGTTTTGACCAAAGCAAATATGCTCAATGGGTGGTACTTTCAGGAATAGAACGTGGAATTGCTCATAGAGGGCCATCCATTTTCCTGCATAAATGCATCCCAAAAAATGTGACTCGTGTCATTTCTGTTATGTAAATATTACATTTTGCCAGTTATGCTGCAATGATTAGGTATCTGTGGCTAAATGAACACATTCAGAAAAAGAAAAACATTTATGTGTTTGATAGCATCCTGTTTTTTGTCCCTGATTTAGTCTTTGTTCTGCCAAAAGTGCTGGAGATAGCAATGGAATTTGGACTACGTTCTGATTATAGCTATCTGGACAAATCTGAGCTGCATCCATTCCAGTTCAGGGAATATAAATATCCTTCATCTTAATGGGTATTTTTCTAWCCTATCCCCCTGAAAAATCAAATTAAAAAATGAAATTTTTTAGAAAACAAATCCAGAGCCWTTTGTCATCAGAATATCACCAAAATGAGTATTTGGAGTGGAACTTGATTGGACAAACTGTGTAATGGACAGTTCAGCGGGAAAGAAAAGGGGGTAGGTGAAGAAACATTGCTGGCAAAAGCAGACAMTAAGCCCAAAAGAAATAAAAATTTGCAAATATACCCTAGCTGAAATTACATCTTACTAGGGAAATAAATTATTSTGTCTATTTTTATTCCTTAAATGTRCAGTCCAAATCYCTCTTTTAATTTTTCCCCATRAATTTCTGTAAAAGGGAAAAATAGTATCCCAATATGACATCTTTCCAATATTCAAATTTTGAGACAATCATTTGAGTCTCAGAATTTTCTCTTCTACTCCTTTTGACTCCTGCATAAAGCCACAGTAGACTATTGCTGAGTGCATGATCAGTGACATAGAGCTGTCCTAGCAAAAAAGGCATTGAAAAGCCATACATAGCCCTCCAAGTCAACAATTTCCATGGCTTTAGTACTTTGTAAAAATAAAGAGAATGTTTAAAAGCAGGGACAGAGAATTTGGTTTCGTTATAGTTCTTCTGGCTGATTTACTGACATGAAGTTAAATTCCACTGAACTCCCTTGCAATGAAATAACTCCATCTCTAGGATAGGTTGAAAAAATAAGCACTGTGATTACTCTGGTAAATCAGCACTGTCTGTGGTCAGGATAATTTACATTTGAATCCATATTGCTTCCGAAGGAAAATTTTCAGGAATCATTTTTTGATTGCTTCTCAATCAGTTAACCCCTTCCCACAGTCATATCCAAGAAATGACACCAGATTGAATTTGACTTCTTTAGRACCTATTATAGCTCTGGTAAATCACAGGTGCTCCTTAAAATGAGAAAAGGAAGTTAACAAAATATTTTGGACTTTTATTATCAATGCAAGAACCTGAAATTTGACTTTTTCATGGCTTAGGGTTGTTTCTGGTGTTCCAATGACCTTAGAAATTCTCTCCCCACAGTGTTGTGTGTCATAGCAGGAAGCACAATGCCAGGCCTGCAGTTGTTACACTTCAGTTCACAGTTTTCCTTGCTGAAGTAAGTCAAARTACATATAAATGTTTATGTACTGTCAAAGTACTTAAGAATAAAAATAACAGCATGCAGTAGGCAGGCAACCATACTATAAACTTAGCTTTGTACCTTACTTTCTGCTCTCACTTTACATTCTTCTTTTCCTCTTGGCATCCTTGGCAACATGGCACTTTTYCTCTTGTTCAATGTCAGACTCTCTAAACACTGAAATCTGTTCCAAGCCTATATTGGTAAGAAAAAAWTTAGTGACATACCACTCTAATAATGTTAACAGAGCATTGGGTTTCTTAGAACTTGCTAGAGCCTTTTCCAGTTACGTGGTGACTCAGCACAAGTATTCAGCACAAGTCAGTGCTCTGCTGTGCTCTGATGACCCCAGGGTGGGGACAGAAACGTCTCCTTCAGCAGGAGATTGTTTCCTGATGGGGCTGGTCCTGGTCATCATTAAAACCACACTTGTGGTTTTAATCCCTGTCTGAGGCCAGGTAAATCAAGAACCAAAAATTGACCCATGGAAGGGTTTCTCCCAATAAYTCTGTTCCTTGCTTGTACAGAAGTTAATCTCTCCATTATAGGCCACTTATACCTGCCATATGTTGTCATTCATTATTTACAATTTCTAGGGTCATTATCAGACCATTAAAGCCATTTATTTCAAATCTAGATAATTTTAAAATATTCTATTWTGAAATATTTCATAACTATGTGAACAATCAAAGACTGTTCTGTTTKTTTCCTTTTTTTCTTGAAAGAAACAGGAATTTGATCGATATCATATGGGCTTACTGTCCTTTTGCACGAGAAGAATTTGTTCTAACAAATATTCAGCTGCAGTTTTTGGCTGCTGAGGTACACTTTGAAATGCCCTGATTGTAAAAACAAAAGCAAGTAATGGAAATTCTTACAAATAAAGTTCTGATCCATTCTCAAATAAGGATCTTTTTTTCTAATGAAATTGTTTTAGGAAGAGAAGGACCAAAATTACAAAGTTTTGCTAAAGTACACTGTAAATATAATATAAAATTGTTCTGTTTGAATCAATACACATTGGGCAGTTTGGGTACTTCCAAGGAAAAAGACCTGGACTTCATAAAAACTTACTGAAAAGATCTCATATAGAAATATACCTCTGACTGTGCACATGCTCTGGTTGAACAAAATCCTTGAAATAAACATAGAGAGTTTGTGGATTTTCTCATAAACTACACAACATCTTTTACTTAAAAATCCTATAATAATGACTCCAGGAGAACATAAATGAGATCTTAAGTTATTTTTTTTGTCATTCCACACACTTTTTTTTTTCTATTGTGGAACTGGAGTTATTGTAGGTGTTGTCCTCAGTGTGGTTTAATTTGAAGGTGAGCCAGTGCTTTGTGTCTGAASTCCTGTAGCTTGTGGATGGTATTAATCTCTCCTTTTCAGATGGTATCAGTGGCATATGTAACACATAGCATTTAGAAAATGGCACATTTCTTGTAAGCCATACTTCTAAAGGGGGAGTCTTCCTTCATTTGGAGAGGAGCGCCAAATGAKAATCCTGAATGCATAGGGACAGATTCCTGAAGCCCTCAATCAAGAATGTCACACTCAAACAATGTGGATTTTCCAGCTCCTTGCCCTTGGACATTCTCAGATCAAAAATTAAACTATTTCAGATCTCAATTTATGGAACTTAGTTTTCCCCTTAGAGCCTTACCATCTTCACCAAGAGCTCTGAACTGAAGCTGGATGTTGCACTACCAAGTTCTGAGAGCTGGAGATTTTTATGAAGTACAAACTCTAACACATGTATTTTCCTAAACTTTCAAGAAGAATGCTAGATGATACCAAGTCTGATTTCAGACTTGGTATCATCTAGCAGTATCTGCCGTGTGGCACTGAGGAACAATGTGCAAATGGAACAGGGAATAGAAACCATAATCTTCAAAGCACATCCAGATGCTTGATATCTTTCAGCCATAAATGATAGTGTGTTGAGTGGACAGCACTTGGCCAAATACACATCCCTAGCACAAGGAACATCCCCAGAAATGATTATTCTCTTTTCCTTTACGTATTGGATTATTTATAGGCCTGCTGTGCTAACAAGTACTCAGTAAGGCAGGGAAGGGTGTGGTCTTCTAACTGCTAAAATTCCTCTTGATATTTAACCTAGATTTTCCTTCGCTCATTTTCATAAGTAACAATAGTTTACATTTACTTTAAACTATCAGAACATGTACTATGAAAGGAAAATGGGGCAGACTGGGATCATAAAATGCTGATAGTTAGTGGTTTTTATATCACTGACATTATTTGGACTCAAGAGTCGGGTAAATGTGAAAAATACATTCCTTAAATAGCCATAGTCTTCTTTATTATCCAGGATTTTTTTAAATTCCAGATTCAGGATTATTTTTCAAATGAAATAGTCAGATTCAAGCAAATGTCTTTTGCTGTGCCTAAAATTATTTTTCAAACAGTGGCTATTGTTCTTGGATCATGGCTGTGGATATTATCTTACTTTCTTTTAATGCTTCACCTTGAATGGAAATAAAACCTACTTCCAGAAACTGGAACAGAATGGAATAGCTAAGGCAATAATGAGCATGAAGATGAAATGGTATTATCTGGGGAAGCACAGTTCTATCACAGTAAAGCCAGGACATTTGTCATTTTCTATTTTATTTTATCAAATAATAAATTTGTAGTCAGAATAATGGAACTTGGGCCAGTGTGTTAGTGACAAAACCACACTGTAAATAGGCCAGATATCCCTTTCCTTCTTTTGTCCCTTCCATAGCTCAGGCAGGGACCTTAACTCAASACTGTTGCTTACTCATTTCTTGGTGAATTTGCTAACAAGAAGCTTTACTATAGAAGAGAGAGAAGGACAGTGGCAAGCTTAATCTAAAAACCAGGTAATACTTATGAAATTATGATGATCAAAAGTAGATATAGCATTAATATTTTGGTGTTTTTGGAGCAAATGACATGYAATATCCTCCTGAATAACCTTTGGAACAAGATATGAATCTAAGCAGAAAAGTTAAAATAGAAGGGACAAGCACCTATTATAGTAGTTCAGTTCTATCTCTTAAAGATAAACATCTATCCTTGCTGCCACACACCAGAGTACACAGCAAGTAGCAGGAAATTCAGTATTTTTCACAGACATGATTGTTACAGACTTTGATTTTGTACCAAGTCTACCTTTCTTTGGTGAGYTGACAAAACAGCAGGAACCTCTATTGACTGAGAGGAAACCTTCCTCCCTTGATCTCCATCACACTGGACTGGGACCAAGACTCAGAATTTGGCAGAAAAACACTTAGAAAAGATCACTTTGTTCAGAGAAAGGAAATCTTGTTTATTTCAGCTCCAAGCAGAAACAGACTCTGGCCAAGTCTCCAGGACATGCTATAAAGGGTTGCTTTAGCAGCACCTGGAGTTTGCATGGAGGAAATATAATGTGATACACCCTAAAATCAGGAAACTTCAGATCTTTGAGGACATATGTTACACATTGCAGGCATYGTACTTTTATGTATTAAGGTAGTAAGAAACATATATTACCTGTGCTGTTATATAAAGCTGGACTTTTAAAAGGTTAACCACATCATTTGATTTATATAAAGTAGTGTGAATATCCAGTATAMCTTGCTGTACATTGTGCAGACCTTCATCACACTGGGTCAGAGACACCAAGGTGCTGGTGATACTCCTCATTCTTGAAGTGTCTTACACTGCAAGTGAATTATACSAACAAAACAAGCCCATAGACCCAGCAGACACTGCAGATCAGCCAGGAATCTGATACCAGCTGGTTGTACTTTCATTTTTTTGCTGGATTCCTTAGTTTATTAATGATTCATCTGCTCCGATCAACAAAAGTTGTCTGTGCATGGAACTGTTGGCAACAGCTTTAATGGACTTCAGTTATCTGAGCCAGTTAGCCAGAAGGGTTATTAAATGCTTGCAGACTACTTATCTATTCATAGAGGAAAAATATTTAACCTCTTCCCTTGCAAATGCAAACAAATCATGAAATGAAGAATATACTTGTATCTGTTTTAAGGGCACTGCACCTTAAGGTTGTACAACCAATTCTCTATAGGTCCATTTTTCTTCTAATTATCCTGAGTATCTCTGCAAACAAATTAGTGGGTTAGGTGAAGAAATCATCTGAACCAACCCAARTATCATGAGAATTCATGTGGAGTGAAACAACTGGAGAAAACTAAAAAGGAAAAAATTACATTTTAATTATTAACAATGATCACAAGAGCACTGACCAGGAGATTGGCACTCCGAATCTGACCTGTTAAAGCAACAATATTAATACCACCAGCACTAGGTCTGGAAAGCATTTTGTAGTTCCATAAAATCCCTTTATCTCTGTAAATCAGGCATGTCACTTGTGACTCAGTTTACTTGTCCATACCTGAATTCACTCAGACTACTGATCATGAATTCAAGACAAGGCATAGAGATTGAATTGAAACACATTTAATTTTGTTTCAGCAGGTTTTGTTTGAAAAGATTCTGTTTCAAAGATTACACAACTGATTTTATCAATTCTTGACAAAACAGCTCTATTATCTTCATGTATTGAAGTACAATTGCAAAATGCAGCATTTTCAACTCTGACAGCTGTTTGCCCTAATAGCAGTTTTCAAAGTATGTGAAAAATAAAATTCATAAAAGCTGCCCTCATAACCTGTAAGTGCAGATCAATTTTCAGCCTATTTGCCTTCTTTTGTTTATTATTTGTAATGGCTGAGAAACTCCTACAAATAAAAGAACAACTAGGAAATATTTCCTTTAACAAGCCACACTTTAAATTACTGCATCTGTTACAAGAGACTGAGAGAAAAGCAACTTCTATTTTCCATCATTAACATATATAACAGGAATGCAGTTTGTTTAGCTAGTCTTTGATGTAGGATACTGAGAGGTGTTATTCAGAACTTTGTCTCATGCAGTAGAAAGTTTTTATACATTCAGAGAACYGCTACTGGGAAGAAGGATTATTCAAATGTTATTTAAGCTTTACTTCAAAGATTTAAATGAGAATAAAATACACATTTTACATATGTCTGTGCTGTCTCAATTAGGACCAATAAGTTTTATTTTATTTTAATTAAAATATTCCTACCATTGCTATGGTATCAGAATGGCTTTCTGACTTCTTTTCTGATTTTCCTCCTATGCAATTTATTCTCCTGATGTTCACAGATGCATCTGGCAGTGGCCAGAAAGAAGGTCCATTTCTGTGCTAGAGTAGTGAGGTTCTACTCAAACCAATAAAGCCCCAAAATGAAAGGACAATGTCTTTTTGTTCCACACTCCAAGTACTGCTTTATGCCAAGGAAAAATGGCAGGAGAGAGACCTTGGCAACACCAGCAAGTAAACAGCAGCAACAGCATAAATCAAAGGAGGGGGAAGTGATCCAAGATCAGCCATAAACATCTGAACAGGAAGGGTGAAGGATTGAGTCACTGAGCTCCTTTTGAGCAATTCACTGAGAATGATTTGGGATTAGCTGTTTGCCTGCTTCCTGCATAATCACTGATCCCAGGGCRTTTTAGGCCTCATTAACACACAGAGATGCATTTGCTTGGTCACAGTGGGACTGGGCCAGATTATAAACGTTAGTCACAGAGGGAAACTCTCCCTCCAATGTGTGATCCCACCCAAGTCTCAAAGATTGGACCGGCAACTGAAACCAGCAGTGAAGAGTCATCAGTCTTTCCTTATTTCAAGGAGCAGCTGTAAAGGAGAAAATGTTCAATTTCAATTTAGCTATTTAAGAAAAAGTTACTTTGTATTACCAAAAGTGAAAGAATTCACTCCACAATAATACCAATCTCTGACTTAATTTCTTTGCCTTCACTATTTTTTTTAGTTATTATTTTGCGAAGTCAAAAGAGTTAGGTGCTGGAAAGCATGCAAAGAATGGTACTACCACTGTGTTGCAATATTAGTTTATTCTGGTTGAGGTTTAATCCACTAAAGACATTTCAAAGTATAAATTTCATGGGTCCAACATGAAGTAACTCTAAATGGAAAGATCAATGACTGTTATTACTCTAAATTGAAAACTTCATTTTTATTTTAATTCAGAAAGTGAACAAGAGGACTGTAGAACATATTCCCAAGTTAATATTCTGTTTCAAAAATTTTATCCTATATATTTGATGCAGTAAATGATGGTTTTARCACTTTTATTGGACCAGAGACAATGATTAGAAAATGAAAAGGCCCTAGGTCACCCAGTTAGTACCTAAGATTGATTGCTCCTTGCTGTATATGTTGGTTGCATGAGGGGAAAGGGAAAGAACAGAAAGATTCAAACAAAACCAGCATAATTATATTAGCCAGGGAGGATTTTGTTTTTCAAGGACACTGAACAGGACATTACAATATCATATATCCAATCTGTAAAAAGAGTTGACATGCCTTTTTTTACAATGAAATGAAAAGCTGTAATTAAAGACAATATATAGTAGGAAATGAGAAAGCAGGCAAATAAAATGTTTTGTTTTGGTCATATAGAGGTTTACCAGAGGATTGATGGCAAGAACAAAACAACTTCCCTGTATTATTGACCTCCCGCATTGCATCCTGTGAGTTTACAGTTTTGTTTCTATCGAGTAAATTAATTTTGTGCAGTGTTTTCTTGAAATTCAAACAGAATAAAACAGAGATAGTTACCTCTTCCATTTACTAAGTTTCCTACAATACCAATAATACAATATCAATGTTGGATTTACAAGGAGAATTGCGTAAAAAAGCATGTGTAATAAATTTGAGGATTTAAATATCAGTATACATTTTAAAGCTTTTTATTATTAGCAATTAGAAAAAATAATATATTTTATCAGACCAGAAATCAACTTTTTTTAAGCATGGATTTATATGTGAGCTTCCAAACCACACTCCTACTTTACTGTATTCAAGTCCTATGGAAAGGTCCTAGTGAGGACCTCAGATTCTCCCTGCTTACTTGATTTGATATCTGATAACATCTGGGGCATTGACTGCCTAAAAGATGGTAATTTTCCATAAAGTTCACATTTTTCATGTTTTCACGCCAAATTCTCTCCTTAAACATAGGTGAAGTATTTCAGCARGAGACATCTGAGTGACTCAAGGGAGTTTCTTTCAAGCAGGTGCTTTCTTCTTCAATCTTCCCTCATGAAATAAATAGTTAAATATAATAATTGAGTTGTACAGCTATATTTCTAAATTCATATTTGGGTATAAGTATTTCTTCTAGCATAAGTTATCTTGAGCTAAAAATGCAATAATTTTATTTGACTAGTTTTGAATCCTTTAGCAAAGTCCTTTCTTGAAACCAAGTGCTCTACAGAGATCTACACACTTCAAAGCATTTGTGAGATCATGTTAGAAATGTTGATATGACACAAAAAAGGGAGACCTGATAATTTCATAGTTCTACTCAGAGTTTCTGAGGGAGATTATAATTAAATCTCCACATTTCCTAAAACAAAACTAGTTCCTCCATGTTTCCATTTAGCTGCATTTTCCATTACTTAAATCTTGTTTCTTCAGAAGGCGAACCAGAAAACAGAGTTCTCTTTCTCTTGCAAATGAAAAAACACAGATGGGGAAAATCCACAGTTGATGTGTGCTCAGCCAGTGTTTGAAATATGAGGAAGTTCGTAACAGAAGCCCTCAAGCTTCCATCAAAGAAGCCAAGGTAATAGATACACCAACTGTGTTGATACTAAAATGGCTGAAACATCATAATTCTTTTTACAGGCCTCATGGCTTGATGTCTACCAAAAGTAAACATTAAATCTATCTTGAGCAGGTTACCTCAGCAACCTCCTCGTAAAAGAGGAGCCATTAGGTTGTCCTCTAATGTTTGCAGAACTTGAGAGCATGTAATAGAATTCCCTCTTGTCTAACAACTCACCTCTACCAATACTCCAATTTCTTCAAGAATTTTTAATAGACTTTTTCTCCTTAGATGTTGAATGTGCCCATTGAGTTTGGAGGATTGACCTATTCACCCCTGGTCATTTTAGGTGTAAGAAAACTTCTGTAGGCCAAAACTATAAAAGGATCTGAAGAATGGTAACAGTTAAATTTTTCTTGCAGGCAAGACTTTGCTGAAGATATTGGGCAAGAGCTGTTGGAATTTTTTTTTCCAGTGTGTGTCAAATTCAATTTATTKGAAACAAAAAATGAAAGCAATAGAAAACAATAGTGTTTTGGGGTTTTTTTTTGTCTCATGGGTGTGTATCTATATACACCCTCCATATATACAATGTATAAAAGGCACAATTTTGGTGTTGGGACATACTGTCTCCAGTGGGAGGGACCCCAGGCTGGAACAAGGGAGGGACTCCCCTCCCTGAGCAGCAGCAGAAACAACCCGTGATGAGCTGACTGGAACACCCATTCCCTCTCTCCCAGGGCTGCTGCTGGAGAAGAGGCAGATCTTGGAAAGGAGGGAAGGGTGGGAAGAGGGTGTTTTTAAGATTTATTTTACTTCTCATTATCCTGCTCTGGTTTTGTTAGTAATAAATTCATTTAATATCCCCAACTTAAGTCTGTTTTGCCTTTGGTGGTATTTGGAGAGTGATGTCTTCTGGTCCTTATCTCAACCCATGAACTCTCAGTTATATTTTCTCTCCCCTGTCCACTTGTGGAGGGGAGTGTTAGAGAGGTTTTGGTGGGTGCCTGGCATCCATCCAAGGTCAATCCACTACAGGAGGTGAAGAGATTAAGTGGCTGTGTGGGTGCTCTCCTTCTTTGTTTGGGCCATTGGCCACAGTCTTTTAAGTTGTTGTTTTTGTTTTTTTATTATTTAATATCATTTTTCCATCCTCATTTCTATCAACCAGCTTGCTTTAACTCCCACATCATACAGCAGTGTTCTCACTGGATATAGAGACCAAAAAGTTATTAGTAGAGCATATCAAAACTATTTCAAAATTTACCAATCCTGTCTTTGAACTGTTCTGTTTGTTTTCTGGCTCTCATTTACCATTAAGAAAACACTTGTCTCTGGTTTTTATTCCTCGGTAATGAATCGTTCCGATGCTCTTCCTGATCTCTGATGTGTAACATTCCTTCTTCACTCCTAATATCCTCCTTGAGATGATTCATGGAGTTATGCCTGGAGCCCTCCTCTCCAATCTGTCTACTCTCCGTGTGGTGTTAACTCCAGATGTTTTGTGCACATTTGCTTTAGTGAAATTGCAAACATCTTCCACACCTAAATCTTTGATTTACTTTGCCCAGTTTAAATGCATTACTACCTTCCTAGTTGATTAGAACTTTAAACCTTACTTAATAATCTTACCCTATTTTTTATTATTTCTTTCCCTTACACTTTGTTTTGAATTATATCTGAAATACTTTATTAATAAATGATTGATCATAAGCAATTATAAGGTGAAATCAGTTTATATTTTACATTATGTTTGCCTTTATTTTGAAAGAATATCAGGCTTTATGGAGAAAAAATATAATCAAATAATTAMTTGATGAAGAAATTTCAATGGAAAAATTAAAGAATACCAAAGAACACTGTATCAGTAACAATTTCTTTGCCAAAAAAATTATTGAATTAACATCAATTCCATGTATTACTATTTATAAATTGCATTGAAGATTGTTTCACTAATTAGGTAATATAAGCAACCAGAAAAACATTCTCTCTTTCTCTCAGAAATCTACTTAATATAGTAATTCAAATGCAATAAACCAAATATGCTATTCAACAATGTGCAATTTTACATGTGCTGTTGGGTTTTTCCCTATATCACTTTTCTATCTCTTCATACACTTAGAGAAATAATATGTATAGAAAGATTAGAAAAGAACATCAAGGTTAGAAAAGTGTTTCCCATTATGTGAGAGCAGCAGCTGTAAGAAATTTTACAGGAAGCCAAAGAAACTGGAATTAATCTGGTATTTTCTTTTGATAGAGTGACAAYAGAAGTTGCATTTCAAGTAATCATTGTCTGTTTTATTAGGGAAATTATTAGAGTGGCAAAGAGCAACAAACCTGCATTTGATCTCTCCATGTAATTGGTGGAATTTCAATACTTATGATATTAATGTACCTTTCTGTCCAATTTTGGATATTTGTAAACTTTATCTGATTTTTTATATCTGCCCAGAGTGTAGTTTAGTGCAGAGCAGCATGGGACAGAAACCAGGACAGGTGTGTCACAGTCTATTTTCAGTGTATTTATACAACCTGTGGTAGAACTAATTAGAGACGCTCAATATATTAACTAGAATCTCTACTATACTTGTGAAAAAAATAATTACTGTAAATTATCAACATTTAATGTAGGAATTATTGTCCTGCTTGAATTGTCTATATCATTTAAACAAATCTTGGTCATGGGAAAATAAGCAGTACCCTCCATCTGTAAAAAATAAAATAATCAGTCACAGCCTGAAAATGTCTAAGATGGAGCTTGGCAGTTATGTATATGAAAATCCAGTGTCTGATTTTAAACAAGTATTCATTGAAATTTAACAGATACATTTTTTCCAAAAGAATCATCAGAGCTCTGTAAATCATACTTGTTTTCAAAAAGCACTTGGAATGTAATTATTCTGGAATAAGTATCCTATTGAATTTAGTTATATTTTAAAACAGTTGCTGCATAGTTCATACAGACTAAACCAAATGGACAATATAAACAGACTTGTCAAAGGTCAGTGGTTATGAAGAAGAGATGTACTCTTATATATATAGACTAGTTCATATTTATAGAAATACAATTCCTTCACATCTGCATATATATAGGCTGATTATTTCATTCATGCTTTCACATTTCATCTTTATATATATTTTTTTTTATTTTTTTTTCTTTTCTCATACATGCATATATTTAGACCATGCAGTGTTTCAATCAAGTTTTCAAAACCAAGTTAATTTGAAATAAAATTGCTACATTCATTTGCCTTTAAAACTCAGATTTAATTTCTTTTTAAGACATAATGTCTCTAATAGATTTGACACTAACACTGGTACATTAGAAACATAGTATAAAATTATTTCCCTATAGACTACAGAAGTTTATGTATAAAATATAGACATTTGAACTTAAAAAAAATGTAAATGTCCTTTTTGAATCCTAGTTTCCCTGCAATCTCTCTATAATAAATAATTTTAGGTTGTTTCAGTGAAGCAAGCCATTGTATATTCACCAGATTGTTTCCACAAACAGCCCACCGTGCTCCTGACTAGAAAAGTAGCATTATAGTAATAAGTTCAGAAGTAAATGAGCACATTACAAGCCCATAACTTAGACTCTAAACTCCTACAATCAGGAAATCATGATTTGTCTCTGTCTGCATTGCTAATATAATTTTACAGAGTAGTCACAAAAAATATTAGATTTTTGAGTTCTGTATGAAAAAGAACTTTAGAAAGAAATATATATCAACCTATCTCTGAAACACCTACACTGAAAACCAGTGTATTTTACATTCAGTTAGACTATTTTTTGTAATTGAAAGGATTTTGTTCTTAATATGAATTTACAGCAAATAACTCTGCAGTAAAGTACAGAATAAACATCACTAATTTTGAAATAGTTGGGAAAACCAACCATGTTTTTATTGATCTTATTTATTTTATCTAAAGTATTCTATCATATGAATATGTCTTGGTTAGAGAAGACTTTATCAAATGGATGTTTACTCAAGAAAAGCATCCTAGAAATATTTTGGCCCGTGCTTTCTCCAGAGTAAAACATTCCTTATTATTAAGGAAGTAAGAAATAGGTTAGATCTCCTTTTTGATAACAAGGAATATATTTATGATATGTCAAAACTTTCTCAGTCCAATTATGCAACTTTGATTTTATTAAATTTTTGCTGAAGTTTTTTGTTTTATGCTGAGCACTTTCAGTCTTGATATGAAACTTCATTGTAACAATCATAGTTCCTGACATTCCATGTGATGAGGTGACAGGATTTGCCCACTGGAAGACACTGGGAATTGGCTTCATGGGGAATATTTATGCAGCCACAGTGTGTTAGAAGTCTAGATGCACTATCCTGGCTGAGATACAATAATTTCCCTGAAGTGAACCCCAGCCATAAATCTGGCAGACACACCAGTATCTTCTTACTCATCTCACATTCCCAGCAGGACCTGCTGACTTTTTCTGGCTCTACAGTTTCTGTCTGGCACGAATTGTGCCGGGAAAGGCACAAAGAATGTAAGGGCTGAATGGGATCTGACTGAATGAAGCTTAGAAGCCACTTGTTGGCAATACCCTTCTTAAAAAAGGAAAGAAAAAACCCCAAACATATATGACTGAAATATGCTGTACACAAGTGTCTAAACTGAAGATAAATTGAGCCCTAAAACTTGGGGGAATGTTACTGGAGGACCAAGATAGGAATGAGGCCAAGGGTGAAAAGAAAAGCACAAAGGAATAAATAAATCCCTTGTTCAAGAAGAGAGGGTTCTGAAGTTTAYCCACATCAAATTCAAATGGAATTCTCAATTTTTGCCCCTTTTTCACTGCAGAAATGCATACTTTTCTGGAAAAAATACTAAAAAAAACTAATGAGCAACAATGTAATATAATATTCTTTCACCCTTTTAACAATTGGGATTTATCCTGCAAAGTAAAGGCATATTAGTAAATTTGTACAGGTACAACATGGAGTTCTTGAACAATCAAAAACCCCTCAAACCCCTCATGTTTTACCACAAATGAGAACCTTTAAAATCACCAGAAAAATCTGTCAATCTTACAAGTGTCAAGCTGGGTTCCAGGTCAGGGACAGCTAAATGTACCAGTCATGTTACAGATTCCACAGGATATTTAAAATGGATTGTAAGAGACTTTAAAGTTATAAAGCTTTGTCTTTATAAGGTAATTTCTTCAAAGATTACTACCTAAAATATTAATGGTCTCTTCTGTGTTTTCTGAATAGGCAGTAGACCACTGTGCTCCTTGGCATGATGTTACATATTGTTACAAGTGCATGTTTTCATGGAGAGCTGTCTGGAAGGGGGAAAAAATCAGATCTATTATCTGAATTTCTAAATATATTCCCTATGGAAAAAAAAATAGTCCTATTCCATTTCTACTCCTGATTTTTTTTTCTATGATTTTCCTTATGCTAGACATTGTTGAGTAACCCTTTTAGTTTCTTTCAAACTATTTATGAAATTAAAGAGATATGCAAAGGGTTACTTACTGCCAGGTACTGCTTGAAAGAATTCCCTCAGGTCTTGCCACACAGTCAACAGTAATTTAATCTTAATGAGTTACCACTCATCAGCTGTGCAGCAGGAGCTGACTGTGCATATTCATCTCTCACCTGAGGTCTAAAATAAGGTGTGTTTAATCTAAATTATGCTCATTACTAGCTCTAGCTCAAGTTAATGGGTTTTACTTTACAATTTGGAAAGCCTATAAGCATAAATAATCAATGCATAAGATTATACTACAAAGGTTCACTAAGTCCAGCAAATAGAGGTAGATGTGCAGAAYTGGTCAAAAAGACAAGGAAAGTTTCCTTTACAAAGTTCGTATCAATTTTTCTATAGTGGATAAAAATGGAAAATGCAACTATGGTTAATTTATTCAAGATTCAGTAAAATTGCATCCTGCAGTTCTAAGTGCCTCCTTTCTGGAGAAAAAAATACTAGGACATATAGCTCATTAAAATTCAAGGTAATACATTTACTTCCAAATGGTTAAACATTGAAAGAGGCATATACTAAAGAAAACCACATTAACTAACTAAAATTTCTGTATGGCTGAAGGTTTACTTAGTCCTGGTAAGAAGAAAARAGAGAATAGGAAATACGATATATTAATAACTATATTTTGTACTAAAAAGTGGTAACCCAGTGGCTAAGAATCTTAACTTTCAAGAAACTGTGAAATTCCAGTATGCCTTTCTTTTTTAAAAGTCCATATYGGATACATTTCTTCCTTTTATGGAGACACTATGTCAAGGATRACAAAAAATGCCAAAGAAATCAACTAAGGTTAAGTTGCTAAGGAATTAGAGCAGTGGGGATGTCTAAGTGTATCAGATCTCAGGAAAGAGTGAGATGGTTTGCCATATTTCTAGGACTTYATGTCAATATTAATTTGTTTTACCAAGTTCCATGGAAACTTTCCAGCTTTTCATAAAGCTGGAATAAATGAGAACAGAATTATAAGATTGTTTATGATTACTGAGTTAATATTTGTATTAWATATAGATGTAAGAGATCATAAATAATATATTCATAAATAATATCATACCAATATCTTCTGTGTCTAGTATTCTTCACTGATGACCTTGATAAAGCAGAAGATCCCTTAAATAAAACAGATGAAATTTACACTTTTGACTTCCAACACACACAAAAGAATTGTTTGTCATGAAAATGTAGGGGTTCCTAACACAAATTTTAAACTCTGATAGATGATGTGTTTATCATATAAATTCATTTTAGCTTGCATATCTATTAATTCAGATGGTTTAATGTTGATATCAGAATGACAAAGACCCTGGAAAAAAGCAAAGTATTACGCATTGTTTCATTCTTGTAAGGAATTGGGAGCATGATAAATTCCATTCCTATGTGTCTGTTTTAACAACTGTTGATAATGTAGATAACAAATGTAATAACTTTGGGAAACTGGACAATGGAGAGAGGAGAAAGAATGAAAACACATTTTTCTTAGAGTGCTTTAGCAGGTGCTTTTATTCAAACATTAGTGCATTCACATTCCCTACGAGGAGCTCAATCTGCTTTCCAASTTCAGTGCATGTTTTGGTGTATTGTGGGTTAATGATACATTCTATTCAATTGACCTAAAATATATAAAAAAAGAAGTAGGATGACATGAGGCTTCTTAGGCATTTTTGTGAATCAACATTCTACCAGAGCAAGGTCTGCTGACACAGGAAAAGGGAAATCACTGTTCAGTTGACCTGAAAGCAGCAAGGCATCACCTCTAAGAGAAATGGTGATAACTAATTTCAGATTAGCCACTTATGCCAGATCATTTCACTCAGACTAAACCTCAAGCCTGACTGTTTCTGGCTACTCATTGCAAATATGGTATTTACTGCATRGAAGATACAGCTGTAAAAGCAAATTTTACCCATGTGTACATGTTGGGAGTTTTTTACACCTCAGATTCAATACCTTGCACTTTCTCTCCAATCCATCTATCTTGTTGTCTCCTAATCATTCTGGATCTMGTCAGATATAAAATCCCTCCCTTACTGGCAATTTTCACTCATTCACTTCAATATTCCCCTTGTACACTTGTCCTGTCTGTTCTTCTTAGCTGCTTCTTGTGTTGTTCTGAGCTTGAATTCTTTTTGTTGTGASATATGGAAGGAAGGACATTCAACATTTGTGCTGTACGTATACAAATATATTTGATCTAATATGCCTTTTCAGGACTAATCCAAATAAAGAATATCATATTAAATTGTTTTTCTATTTTTTGCAGGTTTTTTTTTTCATAAAATGATGCATTTGTGCAATGTAAAAGGGGGCAAAAATTGAGAATTCCATTTGAATTTGATGTGGGTAAACAATCAGGACYCTTTCTTCTTGAGCAAATTTTGACACACAATATTCCTCAGATCTGTTTAATTGTTCCAGACTGTGCCAGGCATCTTGGTGCCTTCACATTATTCTCTACATGAGATGTTCATCAAGGTTTGTGTCTGGGTTCTTGTGCAGCCWCTAAGTTCTGTTCAACACTACTGGTGATTAAGATTATTCTTTTGAYCATCTAATGAGCCTTAAAGGACCCTTGAAGTTTAGGGAAAAAGATTCAAATGAAATCATAGTTTACAYAAATGATGCAAATATGTGATGTATTTATGACCTATAAAACATTAATAAAATATTTTTGATGGCATTCTACTTCTCCYAGTCACTAAGCTTACAGATAATTTTTTTCATGTGGTATTTGATTTATGAATCTTTATACTAAAACATCAGAAAATGTTTCTTATAAAACCTAATATACCTTTCTTATAAAACCTAATACACCTGTTCATAATAATTTAGAGCTGAACATACAGGTGACAAAAGTGAGCTTTTATTCATCAGTGAAACATGGAAGAGTGAATATCTMTGGAAAAATGAGTCATGTTTTGTTTTACAGTCTGAGAATTTGAGCAAATTTTCAGCTGCAGCACCATATTCTGCCCTTGGTTTTATACTTCCCTGCTTTAAAGTRGAGGCAGAAATTGAAGAGAGAAAGGTGCTCCCAGTAGACTTGGTTTGACAGGGTCTTTAATACTTTTGCTATTGTACAAGTCAGAAAGAAATCAAAGCAGCTCTCATGGCTTCCAGGACTGACACTTAGGAAATACCTAAAAAACTTTGTCTGCAGTTCCTGGGGCAATAAATACAGAGCCTCATAATGCAGATTTTACAGAGCAGTTTTCTGAGTAGCAGCACACTGGGGTTTTGGCTTTATAGCAGGACAGGGATCACATTATTTTCAGTGGTTTGCATGCCAGCCAAATGGTTAAACCATACATGAAGCTAAAAAATTAAAAAATCCACATTTGGACTATTTATTACTTTTTTTTTTGTTCAGGAGGAGCAAAGGGTAAGTTGCCACCTATTCCTCAGTAAGATTTCTAGTACTGTTGTATTGAAGCAGTAWGTCTTTTAACTATAATATTAGATATGAATAGTCTTTCCTTAGTYTAAGGGAAGTTTTATTCATTTATCTTCCACTATACAGGAAAAAAACTTCAGCCTTTATATGAAAGGCTATCTCAGAAAAAGGCAAGATGATACTTTACCCATGAATATCCTAAGCACTGAGCAAAGAAATCAGCCCTACTTCAGATCCTGGCTTAAAATATGAAAGCAGTTAATTTAATGTATGYATTAAAGAAGGACATGCTTATTGCTATTGACACCCAATAATTTTTGGTATGCAAATGGAGTGTACTCTGCTGGATTCAGGACAAGGATCTGAATCAAGCTGTCAATAGCTGTCCAAGTATGCAATGCAACATTGTCAAGAAGGATTCATTGCATTTTCATAGTGTCTGCAAAATGTCTGTGAAATGTCTTCTTTCAATTCTACTTTTCCAKAATGTCTGCAAGTGGGCTGCTTGGGAAACAGAAAAAAGGCAATCACAGTCCCACTAATTTTGTGAATAAAAGGATATGGTCTACTTTCATTTTTCCTGTTTTTCTTTGAAAGGATATTTTTTTTTCTTCCTTTTTCCCCTTTTTTCCCCTTTCCTAGCGGAAAGAATAATTAAAAAAAAATTTAGGGTTTTCTTTTATTTTCCTGAGATCTTTTGATCCATTTTTCAGCTCAGTGGTTGGAACCTGTTTTAAAGAGGATAKAGAGTTAACAATGTAACACCTTACATTAAAATCATCAGAGCGCCATTGTTTTTAGACCAATCTGATGTCCCAAGAGGCTACTTAGAAATGCATTCTGTAAAGCATTCTTTGCATTTTAGGTGTCCATACACTGTGTGGAAAACCCCTGTATTTCCTAGACTAATCTTATATTTTATGAGATAAGTAAACCCAAACTAGATTTATTTMGTGAACCAAGAGTGTATCATGTAGCTGTAGCATGTGTTTTTATTTATCTGTAAAGGTATCTGCAGGGAAACAAAGTAGAATGTATGTGCCTCAGAAACATTCTTTGTCCTCTCATGAAATCCAGGCTGGTAGAATTTTTGTACCTCAATTCCCTGGGATGACTGAAAAATCCACTTTCAGAAAAGTACTATGCTTTTCCGGAACTTGCTTACAATAGCACATTTTTCAAGTTGTCCTGTGCAGGATGAGCAAAAATTATTTACTGGCTAGACATCTGTGAATGCAGGTGCTGGGGATGAAAAAGAACTTTTCAAGCTGAACAGCATGCAAGTACAAACACTGCATGAGATGTCACCTGGCTTTGAGTCATGGTCCTTTGCAGGTGGACACTGGGCAATTATGGTTTGAAATAAGCATTGTCAATAGGCATTGCAATACAAAAATATGCACAGCAAGCAGTGCAGCACATTGATTTTGTATATATGCATGCAGAATTGCCTTTCAGTCTTGTCATAGAATCCTGGGATKGTTCATGTTGGAAGATAATCTAAAGATCACCTAAAAAATCATCTTGTTCCAATCCCCTTGGACAGGGCCATTTTTCACAGAGCTCCGTCCAAACTGACCCTGAATGTTTCCTGTCACCTCTCTGGGCAACCTGTTCCTGTGTTTCACCACCTCATTGTAACAAACTTTTTCCTTATATTTAGTCGAAATCAATACTCTTTTAGCTTAAAAGCATCAAAACCAGCAGACTCTGCTAAAGAGTTTGTCCTCACTTTTCTKGTAAGCCCCTATAAGCACTGAAAAGCACCAATAAGATCTCCCCAGCCTTCTCCTCTCCAGGCTGAGCAATCCCAGCTCTCTCAGCCTGTCTCCAGGCCTCTGGTCATTTCTGTGACCCTCCTCTGGACCCAGCCTAAGATGTCCACGTTTTCCTGGTGCTGCAGACCCCCGAGCTGGATGCAGCACTGCAGGTGGGGTCTCACCAGGGCAGAGGGGCAGAGTCACCACCCTCACCCTGCTGCCCCCTCTGCTGTGGGTGCAATCCAGGATATTTTGTTTGCCTGGGCTGCAATCATTCATTGCTTGCTCATGTAYGGTTTTTGTCCTTCTGACCTGCAAGCGGCTGTCATACTAATGAAATCCCTGCCACCTAACAATTAACATGATGTCATATATCATTAAAATATTTGTYAAGAATGGTGGAATATTCTTCATATGTGTATTAAAGCTTGTTTTGCTTTGGCCTATTACAATCTCAGCCATAGCATACCTAGGTGAAACATGTACTACCTGTTCAGTGTTCTGAACTAGTTTATACATTTTTTGAAAATAATAATTCAGCTGATTAACTAACTATCAGGTAAATATATTCAAATTCACTTTATGTTGCAGTTGAGCCCAAGAAGTGGATGAACAGTTTAATCCATACCTGGATTAAATTATATTTCTAGCTCCTTTAATGTGCTAGTCAGGAAGTGGAGAATGCTCAAGAGCATTAAAGGAAGCTGCAGTGATCCTATTCCAGGAGAATATGCTGCTAGGTGGATTGAACACCACCATTTTTCTCCATCTCTCAATGGGAGTAGCATAAATAAGATTAGGTGAAGAAAACACTCAAACTTATATAAAAGCAATTTCCACATAATTTTGGTGGGGACATCTTTCTAGACATCTATCATTCTCAAGCATTAATGATGATGAATTTTTCAAGACAGCACTTTAAACCTATGTTTTCTCACCTCTCATATGCTGGACTTTCCCCACTGACTTAAGAAAGCCATTGAACCTCGTGCAGTACCAAATGGTTTATCTTATAAAATCTAAAGTGTTACCTTAATCAGCTAATGAATAGCCACTTCAGAGATATAGTCAGCATTTTAAGCACAGAAAAAGAGCAGTTCCCTTTTGAAGTATAAAATTATTAATTAAGACATACTACATCAATTTTTGGGGTAAGAAAAAAATGGAAATGGGAGAAAATGAGGACCATTAGATCCTTTAGTTTATTTATTTTATTAATAAGATTGTAATTTAAGAATGCCAATCCTTTAAAAGAAGGAGACACCCAGTGGAATCTGAGGTATTTTCRGCTTGATGAATTTGTATATGTCAGAATCCAAAGTGTGAAGTGAGATGCTACTTTTCTAGTTCCATTTTGATTCTCAAGCATTTATCAACTTTCTTATAATTAATTGAAGGTACACAGTCAGCAAAAAAAGACTACAAGCTACGCTTTCAAAATTCCTAAAATATACTCATATAGAAACTATCTACAATAAATTTTGTGCAGCTGCAAAAGGTACCTTTAAAAACAGCCAAAGAAGTGTGGCAATGCAATGACTGCATTTGGACAGAAAATGCCGTGTGTGCCAGTGTATGTTTGTGTGTTAACAGAGCTTACATGAAAGTCCCAAAGTCTCATAAATGTGTCTTCTTTGCAGTTTTGCACCTGTTCAGATCTCTGGCAACCCATGGATTTTCAGATATCAAACTTGGCTTTTATAATCTGCATTTGATCAGAAGCTCGAAGTTTTGGAGGTTTTCACATGTGGACCTTGAAGACACTCAGTCCTGTCTGACACTGCCCCTTAGGCTGCTCTCTAATCCCACACAGTGACTCTCAAATTATAGATAGATGTTTTTATCTATCTATGTAGGTATATAATTAACAAATCATTAGATACAATAAAACCATAGTGGAATAGGTTTCAGATGATTGCAGAGATGGATTTTTTTTTTTTATTTCTCTGTCTGTATTTCATTCTATGAGTACATAGAAGAGGAACTGTTGGCCTTTGAATTATCTGACCACTTTGTGCTCTCTCAAGCCTTTCAGGGAGAAGGATAGCAGTGACTAMATAGACAGAGGAGAAATGGTAATGGGGAGTCATCAATTTTGAGAAGTTATTGGCAGGATTTTCTTTTGGACATAAGTGAAATCCAGCAGTTTTGCATTGCTGTTGCAATCACATCCATTTCCACATCTCCAGATGGAGCTGCCGCCCTCCACCCGTTGCCATGGAGCTGTGCCTGTTTCACTCCGTTGTTTGCAAGAGGGAAATAGGACCCAGGAGTTTTAAAAATCTTYAAGAAACTTCTGACACAGAGGAAAGTGCTTTCTTACCTCTATAAGARCTCTATATTTTGACAGAAAGTAAAACATATTTTCAGCAACTAAACATGTATTTTGGCAAGTCTGAAGAGGACAGTCTAAATATGAAGTGCTCACAAACCAGCCAAATCCCAACTTGTAATGCTCAAATTGGCTAAAGAATATTGATGGCAAGTAACATAGTCCATTTTTAAATAAAACAGGCCATTACTTCCATTATGATTCATTGTATATATATGTTGACATCCGGTAAAAATGGCAAGTTACATTAGTTWYCTTCTGTCTGAAAAACTCAGTGCAKSTTCTATAAGTGTTTATTTCTCAGCCTCCAAGAATTAAGAAGAAACTTTMGATATTGAAGATTGCCATGTCCATTGCATTCAGCCTCTAAAAAGTATCTTACACCATTTCTGCAGCTATTCTCAGAACCAGGTTTAGAACCTGGTTGTTTCTGGCTAGATTAATCTGTCAGAAAACATCATGATGCCCTTCCAGCCTATACAGCTGCCTTTTATTACAACAAGTATGGGTTAATTTCATATGTATATATCGGTCTTCTATCCCTTTGTGTTTCTATGACTGTTACAGTACAACCTGTATGTACACCCTCTTATTTAATTCTTTACATAGTTTAAAGAGTTCTGGTGGTTTTTTTGTTTGTTTTTGTTTTTTAATGGGATTTATTTTCTTCACATTTTACAAAATCAGTTGCTTTTGTGAGCTACTGGATAAGATCAGAATTTCAGGCTATGGCAGCTGCCCAAAACTTAGGTGTAGTGGAACTCCTTTATGTTSAAGAGAAAGATCTTAAATTTCTCTTAGAAAACAAAAAGCATTGCATGTTGAAAGTGGTCTTAAGACTCTAATTTCTAAAGGTCTCTGCTATAGACAGCTGAAGTAGCAACAGATTTTTACATAAGTCTAGGATTTCTAGAAAGGTAATCTTTTTAAAAAACGTGATCACATAAATYAGCTTTTCATGAGGGCCACAACAGGCACCTTGGTGTCAAACAGATGGGAGTTCTTCCAGAGGAATATTCCAAATATSACTAAGCACAGTTTTATGGACACAGCACATGAGGTGTTCCAAGGCAGTGATGTGATGATATGAGGTCTTGTTAGCTGTGTGATTTCAGAATAATTTATAATGATTTTTGAGAAATCTGTATTTTACAGATGTGATGAATCAGGAAGAAACATATAACACTGACAACCAAGACTTGTCAAACACCTACCTAGAAGATAAAGCACCAAATTAGACCTTGCCTCTTTTTCTATGTAGCTGAAAACATTTGCTTTTTTCAAAGGCTGATGTACCAGGTCAAAGGGCTGCACAATCTGGAAGAACTTGAAGGTAACTGGTTTGCTGGGTACCAGCTTGGAAGACAGGTGAATATCTTACAGTCTGAAAATTTGCACAGTCCATTTGAGGATTTTTGATTTAGGGTTTTGTTCTAAGTACATGGTATTTAACTTGAAGGAAGCTAGCTGGCCAAAGGGAGCAGGCTGAAGGGTTTGAAGTTAAGATAGATCTGTTCAGAAAAYGATCTTTGGTACCATGACCCAGATTTAGCAAAGAATTGTGTGAATCTGTATTAAGCTAAGAGCCAGAAACCCAAGAGGGATGTGCTCAGGGAAATAAGGGAAGGTCATAGGTCCAATTTGCACAGTAACTGTGAACTCAAGCATTGAGCAGAGGTAAAAAATGTGAATCTATYGTATTTAATTCTGTTCTGGCATGTAAGAGTGTAGTATGCTTTTATTTTGTCACAGAAGAAGGAAATTAAGCATGCAAATTGCTATTATGCGACGAATTAGAGGTTTTGGAATTGGTTGAGTTTTTTGTTTGTATTCCAGAAAATTATGTTTGTATTTCCTTTTTATTAAAAAGTCCAKTGTGAACTAAAAATAAGGATAGTATTTTTGAAAAAAGAAAGGCAATTTCCCATTGACAGTACGTATTCTGTGTCTTTGAAGATTCTCCATATAGAATTGAAACTCAATATTTTCTGGGAAAGAAATAGGATCTTTCTAATAGATAGCTCAGACTGTAGTCATAGATTATATACAAAATTATTAGTTGAGAATTTTCAGACTTGATCTGTAGGTAACCTCTGCCTTCAAACTCCATGAATTTTCTAAAGCTGTATTAATATGGATATGTTGATTTACTTAAAAATTAACTGAAAAAACTCATGTAGTAAGGATGATGCATAAAAGAAAAAGGTAACTAGCTGATGTATGTGATAGGTTTTCCCTCTAAAACTCCTTTTATTCACCAGGAGTATGYAAATGACAAGAACTGATTTCATTGATGTGGAGTCATATCTGACTGGAAGGTTGTGATATTTGGAAAAAAAAAAAAGACTAATCAATTAAAGTTTCAGCAATTTAGCACATTAGTCAATAGATAATTCCTGGCAAAAACAAAAAAAATGCTGCTGGCTGAAAAATGTGTCTTAGGCATGGCAGCTAGCTCGCATTTCTCGTAAGGAAAGATGATTTGAGTCATTTATAGTCTTGTAATAACAAACTTCACTGTTTGTTCTGGAAAATTTTGAGCACAAGTAAACCTGCTGTAAGTAMTTTTTGAATAATCTTGTTTCACTGAGTTCTATGTTAAATTTACTTAGCAACAATCATTGCTCAAATTGTTAAAAATGACCCTGTGTCAGTGAGGATGCTGCAATTTTCAGTGTTTATCTTTTGAAGATAGATACAGATCTTCACACAAATCAGTCTCCCCTCAACTGGAATGGGATGGCTCTTCCCTTTTATTTCCAAGGCAATATCAGTATCATATTTCTGTGTGGCTTTCTCAAGACCAAAATCAGAGAACCAGTAAATCAGCAGCACTCAAAAATGCAAGAATATTATTTACTGGAAATACAGTAGGATTTAAAGTCTTTGTTGTCATAAACTACAAGAGGGTAATATTCAATTATAATATATGACAAGCAAACCTGAGCARAACTATTGGCCAAAAGTTTAGATAGAAACATAGTGGATTTATAMAGGGCGTGCTGGCTGTTGACCACAGAGCTCAACTTAAGTAATCAGTTTCAATCTTAGAGGAGTTACTCCTAATTAGAAGTGTAACTGAGAGAAGAACCTGGCTTATTCATTGCTGGATTTAGGGTCTCATTGGTGACAGAAAATGTTGAAGTTAAATTTGGGAATTCCTAAATAATTTGTCAGGAGTTTTCTGTGCCTGTACCCCCTCCTCCCCAGTTGTAGGCCAGTACAGAATGTGTAAAGGATGGGCATATGCTATGGCTCAAATATTATGAACATTTCCACTATCATGCTGAAAGCAGAGGCTAAAAATCTTAAACAATGTGAAACATAGAACACATAGAGATCATTTAAAGATATTTTGCTCAATATACTTACTGCATGTTAAAAACCAAACACAATAGAAGATACGAGAGCCATAAAATTCTCTGAAAATCAATACCCAAAATGTTTTAAGGCCTTACAGTATTATCCACTTCACTGGTTTTCATGGGAGGCATCTCCTGAGTGAGGACGACCTTGCTGGGCTACTGAATGGACAYGGGAATTCCCTAATGGTCCCCTGGCAGAATGAACATTGAACAGAAGTGCTTGCACAGCAGGTTTGTAAGGGACCAGCAACATGGTTTGTGATGAAAGAATCAGAACTGGGTTTCCAGTAAGCACCAAARTATACCAACTCTTCCCTGAGGAAGCAGGCATTTAGCTGTTTTCAGTCATGAAGCTTGCAAGAGCACATGGATTAATATCTCCATATGTTCTTCCTCATCCAGATCAGTATGAACTCCAGGAGAATTTCCAAGAAATCTGGAAACTGTATAGGGCCAATGTAAACCACGTACTTTGGATGCCAAGAAACTGTGATCTTGTCCAGATCCATACCACACCCTACATATGGGTTGTGTCTAAATAATACAGTGTGGGCCTAAATATACTTCTTAAGGAGTTGCATATGTCCTTTGGAACAGAAAATTCCATYAGCTATTCTTCTATTCCTACYGTGCTGACCAATAGATGTTGATGGYRTGAAGAGAGAAGTAAAGAACTAATTCAAAGTCGAACTCTCTATTTTTTACAAGAAAATTAAGAAAGTCATCACATCTTAGTAAGTAACAAAGAAAAAAAAATTGCTGCTCACATACTTCTACTCCAAACTGTATTCATTATTTATTTTAATGGTTCAGCATCAAGACTTTTATGTTTCAGAATTTCCCCATAAGATTTACTCTACACTGTACAGCATCATACYAATCCTGATGCTACCAAAACTCCAATAGTTAAGTGCAGAAGAGAAAATGAAAGGCATATCTAGCATTCTCATTCTAACCAGTATCAGTATTTTTGGAAGAAATATCCTARCTGCCTCAATTGTCATGCCGTGGTTGGCAGCAGAGGATGGCTTCAAAGCATGAAAAMTGTATTCCTTAAAGAGAAAATGAAATTCCTGAGAGATGATAATGTTCTCTAATCATCTTATAGAGGTCCTGAGACAAGACAAGAGGGATTTGGGAAATAACCCTTGAAATACTTGTGGTGTGGACACTGCACCACCAGCACTAACTACACTCTGTAAAACCACTCTGTTGATTTACTTTCTAACGTAGGCATTGCCACATTGTAAAAAAAAATCTCCATTATTCAAGTGCTATCTGAATTGTGTGGACTATGTGAAGCAGGATTTGATGTCCTGTTCCTGTGGTTGAACAGAGAAGGGAACTGGCCATCTTCTTCCAGTGTTTCTATTCCTGTGAAGTCAATCTACAGAGATCTTCCCAATCTCATCCAGAACAGAATTCTCCACAAACTGCTAGCAAGAAACCTTCTGGAAAAAACCAGTTTTCAGTGGAATAGTGCAGAAAGAATTACTATATAGAAATGGAGGTGTATCAACTGAAGTTGAAGTATTTTATTCATCCTTTAAAATCAAATGCAGAATGAAGGCAGGATTTAGGAAAGGACGAAGAGTAAAATTCAGTACAAGCTAGAAAGCCAGAAAGCAAAAGGCCAGGCCAATCTGTCAGAAGAATGTGCCCCAGGAATATTCTTTTTACAGGGAAAAATAATCTAATTAATGCTAACCTAAGCTTATTCTAAAGTTTTTYATTAGTTTATAAACAACATATGATATTAACAATAAGATCAGTATCAAAACCCCAAATTTCCAGTTGCTCTACGTAGGCTGGTACATAATTCTTCAAACACCAGTTTATTTAATCACAGAATCTCACAGCACTCTAGCAATGCCATTGTTTCACACGTGGCAATTCTTTCCTTTATTACACTTCTTCAATAGCACCAGATATATWCTTTTTCAGCTTCATCAGTAAAACTAGCAGCTGCTTGTTTTCCAGTTTAGGAACAAAAGGGCCAATGTGGAAGCATGGAGTGTCTATTGTCTGTTTATTAGGTGCAAATAATCCCAACATATTTCCAGAATCTGACTATTTATATCACATTCTAAAGTGATTTTGTCTATTGCTATTTTTATATCKCAAATATTTCCACATGTGTTCCACGTCAAATGTGAGTATCCCTTTTGAAACTGAACATATATACTATTAGTAAAAGCAAGACTCAAATTGTTTATGAGACTGAGATCCCTGGCTGATCCAGATCATCATAACTATAGTGGTTTCAGTGTAAAACCCTGTTAGCCAAGACCATTTTTGCCGGAATAGAAAGCAGTTCTACATCTTTTCTAGTAATTTAACTAGGTTGATTTGAAATAAACAGAAAATATCAATCCAATTTCTATAAATAAATGTCAGTCATAAAATAAAAAAATCCCATTACAGTATTTTAATATTTTTCCAAAATACGTTATTTAATGAAAGAAATGCCTTTGTAATTACTAATTTAGTTGAGTAATTTTATGAAAAATTGTTTTAAGTCTTCATATTCTTTGTAATTTAGAAAATCTGTTTTAGACTCCATTTTATACAGGAGAAATCAATTGTGGTAAGTGAGCACAAAAAAAGTAGTCCATTGTTTTATTTCTGGCTGTAGATCTGTGTTTGAAAACAGGAACTGGCTTTTCTGAAACTAATTTTTATTTCATGCAGTCAAAAAACAGTGGAACTACATAAAAAATAGAAATTTACAGAAAGCCATGCCTCATAAAACCCCTGGGGCCTGTACTGTTCTGACATATTCCCCATGCAACCTCACTGAAGTCAAATACCCATGGACTTTTAAAAAAATATTTGCTTATCCTGATGGATATCCTAAGTGTACCAGCAATGTCTTTCATAATCTGTGTTGCATTAGGAAGAATGTAAATGTTTTACATTGCATATCACACTTGCATCCTATTAATAGGCACTATAGACTTAGATGTATTTTTAGATTGAGCCTCTGTGGCACTGAGTTTGTCAGAGTAAACAGCTCAGTGCATCTGAAAATAATTCCTAATATAATGTGAACAAGGATAAGAAATGCTGAGGCAGATTAGAGTGGATGAAATTCTTTGCTGTCTTGTGACTACTTGGGCCCAAACTTTGTTGAATTATGTGTACGTATATGTACTCAATAAGATTGTTCTAAGACAATAAATTACTTAGTAGGCATTATTTGATGTTAGAGCCAATGTAATATACTCTGGAGGCTTCTGTCCTTTTATATTTATTTGCTTTCTTCTATTCTTCAGAGCTAATAWAACCAAGTGAAAGTATAATGTAAAATTTATTAGCATTTACACAATTTCTTGAAATAGTTCACACCTAAAAGGTGCCTCAACCAGAAGAGGTACTTAGCATTGCTTCACAAACTGTGAAACATTTAAAGGCAACCAAGCATTTTGCCAAAGCAAATAATTGATCACATTRAAAAAGGAATAGGAGCAATTATATCATGTGACATCCATTGTCTTTAGGAGAGAGGCCAAGCTCAAGGCAATGCAACAGTTAAATAGCATGGGTTTGGTAGAAAAAGTGGTCTTTAAGGTTTCATGATCCTTCTTCTGCCTAGAACTGTAGACAGAGGCATCAGAGACTGTCTTGCAACTCAAATTTACATAAAATAATTATATCTGTCAAGGAATGGAATATTTTTGTTATCAAAAGAAAATAGGTTGAACTTTTGATGGTCTACATAAACCTTAGTGAGCTGTACAACAGGGAAGGACAGGACTATAATTGACTGTCATAATAACAATGATCACAACATAGATGATAATTGTAATGATAATTGTCCTGGTTTTGGCTTAGTGCAAATGTAGACAAAATTGGTGACAAGCACAGTGAGTACTATTRTTATGACTTCTTTTGCACATTGCTCTGAAGGCTGTAAATCTSTCATACCTCCAATCAGAAGTTTTTATACGTGTCTTTTCTGTAACTTTGTTGTGGGCAGTGCTTCCTGATCCAGAAAATAGAGATGGGGAGGGAATCATTCAGGAGCATATGAGCCAATGGAAAGAAAACTATTTTGAAACAGAAAGCAGATTACAAGTCAAACAGAAATGTTCCAATCTGCAAATAAATACAGAGAGAAGTCCAACAGGTGTTACGACTCCAAGTCTTTTGATGTTTCTCATCTGCATAAAGGATACAGACAGGGAAACCAGCTGCAAATATGTTAGGTTTACTGAAATACAATAGGAGAGGGAGCACTAAATACCAGGCAGTTATCAAGGGTACAGAGAGGGATTTGGGATTGTCTTTGCAGAGTAATTGCACAACACATGTTAAATCAACATATGGTTCCAGCAGAGGATGGAATAAATAAATCCTTTTAAAAACAGGCTTAAGAAAAGAGAAGAAATACAACTCAATAGATCAAAACTTTTTACAGGGTGTGGGGGAAGGCCACATAAAGGAACAAAAATGTGAAATTACTGGGTCCAGAAGTAGGTGACATGATTGTGGAAGATATAGGTCATTAGAGARACTTTTATTCACATTCATTTATATAACTATATGGTGGACAGGAAAGTAGGATAATTTATTAATTTATAACAGAGAATTACATGGCCTTTTGTAGAAACTCTAAATTTGAGAGGTTGACTATGTCATTGAATTTATTATTCTTCTTCTTCACATTCTGCAAAAGATTAAAAAAAAGAAAATAAGTTTTTTTATTAATCCTTAGACACTGATAATAAAGAATTCATTGCCAGTAACTTCAGTGAGATATTTTGGCTAAAATAATATTTCAAATTTTCAAYATAAATTTTTGAATTCCATCAAAAATTAATAATAGAATTGCTTGTAAAAGAATTTTCATTTGTATTTCATATGTGTTTATGGCATACTTTGTCATAATTGTATCATGTTATATTTGTGACTTTTCCATCTGTTTGAGAACATGATATCAGAAATTTTAAATGTTGAACAGTAAAATAATATAATATAAAAGTGTTTGTMCCATTCTCTTTATAATTTACTCTCAGAAAAAGGGTCCATGTTTATTGAAATAGTTTGTAAATTCATTATTCATTTCTTAAAAATTACCTAGACTGGACTTTGCTATGGTTAAGCTCATGTTCAAATATTATTGCAGTGCTATATAGAGGAGGTGAGTGCTAAAAGAAAAAATCATACAAAAGCACTTTAATTGTTTTAGCAAATTAAAAAAAAATATTGCTATAATGACATTTGTAGTAAAAGGATTTGATTAATGACACGTTAAAGATCATAGGGTCATAGAATTGCTCATGTTGGAAGGGGTTTTAAATATCACATAGTTCCAACCTCTTTGCCTTGGACAGCRACATTTTTCACTGCTAAGGCTGCTAAGAGGTCCATCCAACTTGGCCTTAAAGATAAATTGAACTGAATCTTAATTTTTTTTTTTTGCTTAAAACCAGCTGAGAATTAAACTGCAAACAAGACCCTCCTCTCCTGCCACCTCCTCTGGTGAGAAAGGGACAAAGGCAAAGGCTGTTGGTTGAGATAATTCCCTGAAAACAATCAGCCATGGGWTAAGCAAAGAACAGTAACAGCAACAATATTAATAATAAAGTATACAAAAGAGAGGGTGATTTACACAGMAAAGTGCTCTCATCCCCAGAACCCTTCTCTGCTTGGCCATAAAGGCAAAGACAAAAAATGAAAAAATGATGGACATTATCACAATTGGTGCCACACACAGCTGGTATTCCTSTTCACCAAGCCTGAGACAACAAAAACATGGACAAACTTCCAAAAACCCCCAAACCCCATGGATTGTCTGCTCCATGCTGCTGTGGCCCATTGCCCACAGGTCCTTCCAGCCCTGGTGGCTGTGGTGTCCAGGCTGGCGGGGCTGGGCTGGGCTCCCTCCCCTGCAATGCCCATGCACACACCCTTGGCTGGGCATGGCTGGGGTTGACTTGGATTTGTGTTCACCCTGTGGATAGGAGGAGATGGGCACTAGTGGAAAAGGAGCAGATTCTACAGTGCTGGCCACTGGCAACTTCCCTCTCCTTGGCAGCTGCAAGAAAATTAGGACRATACCCAAAAGGAAATAAATCTTGGATCTTATTCCTCTGGGTCTTCTGGTCCAAACCCACTTCTCCCACTCAAAGCAGTACCAGCTTCAGAGTCAGCTCAGCTGACTCAGGGTTCTATCCAAATGGAGTTTGAGTTATGTTATTTCCACAAGGGTATAAATTTTCACAGATGCTTTGGGCAACCTGTTCCCATGTTTGAGCAGCTTCATTGTGAAATTTTCCTAATATGTAGCCAAAATTTCTCTTACTGCAGCCTGTGCCTATTTCCATGTTTTTCCTTTATTTCCCTCCCRTGAAGTAAAAACATTCATAAGCCCTTTTTTCTACTAATCTCCCCTGACCAAAAAAAAAGCCCAGAAACAACTAAACAAGAACCCCAAAGATCCCAAGCCCAAAGCTTTCTTTCAACATAAATTTTTAAATAAAACCACTATACCTAGGTCATAATATTTTCCTTCRCTAAAGATTTCCTACCAAATGGTGGCATAATACGTATGGAACATGTCTTAGCCACAAACAAGGCACACATATGCCACAAACTGAAAATCTTAAATATTCTTTGAACTCTTGTTAAGGACGATAGAACATGACAAGTTCAAAACTAACAGCCATAAGTTTATGTTTGTGTTCAAGAAGATATCTTAGGGAAATAAAGAAGATACCCAAACTTCAGCAATCCTACATGAAGGGAATAAACACTTAATAGGGAGAGAGAATCTTGGAGCTCTTCACTGATGTGTGTGGAATTTGGCTGAGATTACTGTTTGTAAGGAGATATATGGCAGAAAACACGAAGAGAACACGAGAACCAGTTCTAAATAGTTTTACATTTAAAAACATCCTGCAGCAAATCACTGAACATCCCAATCATTCAGGAGCATAAATTTGTTAATCTTCCAAATATTCATGCAGCTCAGAATATTATTACAGCTAATTGGCATTCATTTTCTTCAGTAAAAAAGTTTAGCCTTTCTCTGAAGATCAAAAAGAAAAAAAAAAAGGAAATAAACTTTAGTATTTATAGGGAAAATTATCAAAACCTCAGATTTCTACTAAGAAACAGTACAAATCTCCTGGGTGAACAATTTTTAACCAGTCTTGTCAGTGTCACTGTTATCCTAAATGCTCTTTGACTACATTCATCTTSAAYGGGTCAGCAAGCTAGGYTCATTTCTTATTTAACAGTGAATTYTTTCTTAGTGTCACTGTGTTTTATTGCTATTGCCCCTCAGTTATTCTCTTAGATCTTTGGACATATTATTTTAATATGCAGAATGTGAAATATTTTGGATCAGATATTATTTACAGTTAGAATGGTCAGGAACCCCAGATGTTCATTAACAACAAAAAATGAACTTACTTAGTTGTCTTCTTTATTCCCTGTTATAGCTGAGAAAAGATTAAACTAATCCAGATGTGTCTATGCCTTTAATTCCATCTGTGTCACAGACAGTAAGGCTCTGGTCATCAAGGAATTATTGCATATTAATCTCCAGAGCRTTTGATGTTACAGTTTGTCTGATATTCTGTTAAAATACACATTTGTTCTCAATCCTTTAGTAAATCCTGAGAATTTAACTAAGTATTTATTAACATTCATTAATTGTGGGAGTTTTTTTCCTGATGCTAGCTATGCTTTTGCAGGAGAGTAAATGATAGGAAAATACTAAAAAAAAATTAGATTAAGAAGCTATGAATTTCAGTGCCAAAGTCTTTATGGCAAGAGAAATAAATACAATTCTTGTAACAGCTTGTAGACTTGAAATAGATCCTTTGTGCTGAGATGTATGGAGATACTGTTATCTTTGCAATCTCTGATTCTAATGACCTCCAAAACATCTCTGGAAATTTGTAAACTAGGGTCTGTCTTTGTCTTTCTTTAAAAAAATTATTTTATTAAAAGTGTGTCCGTGATTGCTTTACTTCATTTATTAGATGAATGTTTCACAACAGTAAAATCTGCCATGTATGCTCACCACATGYGCAAAATATGGTTAATTACTGTTGTTTAAGTTTTACTAGAATCAAATCTAAAGAGAGTCAAACAAGCAGAGTTAATTACTTATTTTTATAATTTTTGGATTGGACAAAYAAAGGGAAAAGCGTTTAGCAGAACTTTTCTGTACACTGACATTATTCAGTACTCAGCAAAACTTAATCAAAATACTTCCCAACTAGCAGAGAGAGAAATTTCAAGAAGCGGGTAAATCTACAGGTCATTCCCATAAATATGTTTGAAGCAGTGCAAGTGCCATTTCTTCCTGTGAGATGGGTCCTTAGGTAAATATTTTTCATGGGTGAATAAAAAAATTTACAAAGAAAGTAATATTGCACAGCTGTATTTAAGTCCTTGTCTTTCAGAGTAGTCAAAGTTACRGATTTATAACAGCATAATCTTCTGTAAGGTTGTTAAGGAGTGATAGAACCTTGATAGCTCAACCTTATTCAGAGATACTGGAGGTTCTCCATGCTCCCACTGCTCTTTATGCTCAGAAAAGTTTGGGACCTTCAACTTTTGCACATGATTTATATAGGCTAACCACCAAGTTTTCCAAATGTTAGCTATATTTACATTTCCTCCCTGGGAGCCAAATCTCAATGAATTTACAAGGCTTTTATGTTCCAGTGCCCTGAGATCTATATTGGAAGATTTTTTAACTACTGACTTGGAATGGTGAAAGAACATAGACCAAAAGAACAGCAGACTTATATTCTATCTTGGAAAGACTGAGTCCAATAATATGTCTTCACAGAAAATATGCATTAAATAAATACATTGTTAGCCCGTACAAAGTAATATAGATCCAAGAAAATAGAACTAGGAACTAGCAACTAGAACAATCATCTAGGAAAGACTGAGATTTAGTTAGTAGTTTTTCATAAAGAAAACATGAATCAATATCAATTTTGTATATGCTGTATCCATGTTAGTTAACCAGATGTTCTCTKGTAATCAAATTATTTTTCCAGTTCCACTCCCTAGCAGTAATGGTAAACTGGTTATTTCTGTGACATCATTAGAGGTATAATAGCCAAAATCTGGCACTGAGAATATAACGAGAGCTATAAAGTAGATGAGTAAATATATTTCAGACAAATTCAGAAATACACAGATTTGAAAAATTTAAAAATAAGTATTAGAGAGCAGCAAATTAGATGTTTGTCAGCAAAATTAATACCTGCAGTAGGAACCCCTAKGATAAACTGTGAGCTTGAGTTAACTTTTTTCTGGCTTTATATTTGATGAAAATCATCTGCAGAGGTAGTGAAAGTACATCTTTAATTTAGACAGCTAAGGGTAATTTTAAAACTGTACATATGACCTCYAGATAAGTTAAAATTTTACTTAAGGTTATCTGTGATCCTTGGTCTCTGTCATGACAGATCAACTAGGAAATGCACTGGTTAATGCAGTTGAGCTTTCCACTAATGCTGACAGCTGAATTGCTACTTCCTAAAATTTATGTTTTTGACAAGTTTTTTTAGCTTCTTATTCTCCTAGCACAAAAATTTAAGCAAGTTGGATGAATCAGTGCAGTTCCTTGGCACGTTGCTCCACCTGTTCCTCGTGCTTTCAACCAAAATCCTCTTTTTTGTGAAAGTTGCCGCAGATCTTCCATGTTTTGAAGTTCTCACATGTCAAACTCATTCTCTTCGGGATCCACAAAAGCTGAAAACGATTCTTTGCCTCAAGACTCAAGTCAGTGGCTCTGTCACATGACTATGCAATGAACCTATGCAAAAACCCTGAGGGAGGGTAATAATGCTAGACTTAAATCTGAGGCTATGTTCTCACTTGTCTCCCCTTATGCAGTCAATGCTCAAAAGTTCTGTCCAGTTCTGCTTTGGAATCTCTTTTTTGTCTCAAGATAAGATGATGTCAAACCAACCGCATGAATGCTCCGTATTTTCTCCTTGCCTTACATTGGTGACARCACTCTAAGAGGTTCTTTGATAGCTCTTGGTACAAGTCTGAGTAGGTTTCTGACTGATTCTAGGAAACATTCCCAGAGATGATTGTAACTGTTCTTGACATGGTCCTAAGCTGCTGCTCTGGCAGAAATTCTCACAACCACAGGGATATGTCACACATATTTTCCCATATCTTGAAACTCTGACATTTCCTCTTTCTACTCTGAGCATATGAACAAATGCAAACACAAGCACTAAGCCAAAGACCTTCTTGATCCTGGATGCTTAGATGAGGAATTCCCTCTTCCTTTCCTCCCCAAATTGGCTTGGTACCATCTTTGCAGTTCTTATATTCCTGGTAAGCAGTAAACTATGGGGATATTGATCTGGTTATTCATCTTCACAACGGTATGGCTTTGGTGGGATGAGCCTCTTCAGATCTGTAGTTTCCACACAGAAAAGTAACTTTCCTTTCTCTGGAGTTTGCTCCTTGCCTGGTGACAGCCCACAGGTAAGCCATGCAATATAAGTGAGAGCAGACTCAGGTTGCTGCAGGGAAGGGTGTTTGCAGCATGAACAAAGCTGTGGATGGGCTCGTGACAGAAACRCTCCTGAGTTTTGCCCTTTGCCTTGCCTTTTCCTATCACAAAAGGCACTTAAGGAAAATAGCAAAGAACTACACAATAGAGCTGGTCTGATTTTGGTCCTGGTCCTGATGCTTCTGGCAATGCCAAAGTGGTATAAATAGAAGAAGCCTGCCCAGAAATGGACTTGATTTGAACATGCTGCTTTTTATTTTTTTTTTCCTTAAATAAACTGTGCTATAACTTTGATTGTAAAAGAGCTGTCTTTAATGATTAATGATCTGGCCTTAGCCACACTTTTTTCCAATAACAACTGTTCCAGCAGTAAATAAAACACTTGTAAGACAGGGAAAAAAATCTCATTTTAGGCTGGGATGTTTATCTAAAGTAACCTTGGTCTGCCAGAGCTATGATCTGTAGCGTACTTAGGGCAACACAGCGTTTGATCTCTTGCCTGAGAAATCATTTCTTATAGCACCTTGTTTGCAGCAAAGGGTAAACTGCTTCCTGGCTTGTAAGAAAATTGTTCCACCTCACAAATAAATTGAGCATTACCTTCTTTCAAATACAKAGCTTTAGAATAATATGAAACAAACAAAATTATACAGCACACCTATGACCTGCCCTCTGTCCTTGCTCAACTCAGACTCTTAAATCCTTCCTCTCAAAGATTGTGACATACTAAGGCTATTTTTATAGAACACYTCATTATATGACCAAGAACATTTCTAAAATGTGTTTGTGTAAAATCATAAATGCTTATGAAATCAACCAGATATTATTCTGGCCATATTCTGGCAAGCTTCTATTTCCCCCAATATTGTTGATCTTTTGCATTGCTGCAYTATTTTCTGTTTCTCAACTGTAAAACAGAGATAAGGGGAAAAGAAGTTGTGGACCATTAAAAAAGATCAATTCTATTTCAGTGGTATTCTAAGATGACAAAACGGTGGGTTTTGCTGTCTATTTTTCTTTTTCTTTCTCTTTTTTTTTTTTTCAAACACCTTTTCCAGCCAAAGGAAGATATGATCAAAGAAAAAAATTCTGATGTTACTATAAGTTGATCTTAAACCCACTAATGTCATTGCCTGGGATTCTACTAAATTGAACAGTGCAAGATGAATATCTTAACAGGATCAGTCTGAAGAATAACCTCAAGTATGCCTTTATTTTGCTTGCATTCATTTTAGATAAAATTGAAAAGAAAAAAAAAAAGGGAAAGGGAAAGCAG
>JACDOX010000028.1:5131230-5142656 GCA_014549065.1 Cardinalis cardinalis
AAGAGAAAACTTGTCTATCAATCTGACTATCCACAATTTTTTCCAAATATCTAACAAATCATGTTCCAGTGCCTTACTACAGTAAGTGATGTATGTGTCTCACAAATAACATCAAGAATTATATTTTTCTCTGAGTTATATCCTTGATTCATCCCATATTTCAGAATAAAAAAGAAGTHAAAAAAAAAAGAATTACATTGTCAGTGCCTATACATCTTGACAAACATCTTCAGTGTGTATTATTGGTCCTTTGAAAGGCAACTGGATTTTTTTTTTTTTTACTTTTCCCTTTTTACATTAGCTTTGTCATGAATCCAGAACTCTAACAGAGAGGAAGTAGAATCTAGTGAAGTAGAAAGAATGCATTTATTGCTTGTGGTTTTCTATTCTCCAGCTTGCTGAGAATATTGTCACACTTCCAGCTTTTTATGAACTACTTCCAGGCTGATTGCTTTTAGAGCTATTGCCATTTGCACTAGCAGTTTTATACTAGAGCATCCAATAGCAGCAGGTATAATACAGGAGGACAGTATAAGTGATTTTATGGCAAGCAGGATATAATTCACTTTTTAAATACACCTTTAAAAATACTCAGCAAAAAGTTCAGCTGATAAGTTAATTTAGCATAGATTTACTGGGACCTTTATATTAAAGTTTCTTCTCTAAATTTTAATACCCTTATTTAACTTTGAAGTTACTATCTTGTGTTGCATTGAAATTTAAAGCATTATAGAAGGGCAAAGTTAAAGCATATTCTTAATTTTTTCCACAGAAGTTTCTAAGGTGGAGAGAGATCACTATGATTCATCTGCCTTTCATGTGTTACACGGAAATTMAAGTGAAAACTTTGTATTAGCTTTATTGGTCCTTGAATTGAAGAGCATAAACACCCATTTAGGATTTTTCTGTGTGTTTGTTCATTCCCACATTTTGTTTTGATCATCAGCAGTTTCCAAAATATGTATTTTCTCAACCCCATAAGAAATCCACCTTTCCCCAGAATAACAGTCCTCTCACAGCTGAAAGGAAGGTGTTGCAGGGACCCTAACCCACACTCTTTTATAAAGGGTCCCTGAACTCCCATTCAGGTTTTGATACGGAAAAAATACTGTTATTKTTACATTAAAAGCTAAAAAGTAGAAGTAATTAGATTCAGTCACTCTGGGGAATAACCATGAACTGGTTAGTTTTCATTATCATCTTTAATAGTCATCACTATTGAGAAATAATTAATTTAATTCAGCTCAGTTAATAAAGCTTCTGTAAATCTCTGAATATATGAAAAAATATTAAGATTATTTTGTTCTATCTCACGTAGAAAAAATGAAAGCTTTAATTACCAAATAAAGGCTTGGGCATTTTTTAGATTCATTCATAATTGAGTGAAGAGACCTCAAGAGTTTTAAGACTTAGTAGCTTTTACTGTGCTCAAGAAATAATATTTACATGTTACTATATTCAGCAYACAGATAAGATCACAAATTTAGGTATGAACTTTGCTGGTTTGAACTTGCTCCTCTGTCATTATTCTGAACAGACACAGTGCACATGTTCTCTCTGTAACTCTGGGAAGAGACACTGCTCATGTGGCTGTGAGTGTGTATGAAACAGAAGAGAAAAAATGTGAGGTGGCAGCATCCCAACATGTATCCTCTGGTCAGATCCCAAACCCTATTGAAAAGGAGAGCTTCAACTAGGGTTTATCCATTTGCAGAATGAAGTTACAGCAGATGCATAATAAAGGTATTTTGTATCATGATATWACATCGTGGACACAGCATAAGAACAGAATAAGTTCATTTATAGGCAGAAGCACCATTACCTGAAAAAACTGTTGATTAAAAAAAAATCCACTTTCTCTTTCCCCTGCCATTCTAACCACATTATATAACATGCACATAAGAACATCATGGAATAATTAGATCATAGGAAGCCGTCAGCAAGCCCTTCACTGTCACTATTCACTCAACCCAGGCTTTGTACATAAGTCACTTTCAGAGACACTTGTTTGGTGGCAGYCCATATCTCAGTCCAAAAGTTACTTTCTTAATTTTCCCGCCCCTGGGCTATAACATTGCAATTGATATCTTAATTTTCCCTGCCTCTCCTATTTTCTTTATACATAGTTTAAGAGTGGAATTGTAATTGTCCTTGGTTGCACTTTGAAGATAGGTACCTACAGTTAGACACAATCATTTGCTAGGCTGTTTTCCAGACATTTTTCAAAATCAGATAGACTTCAGCATCTGCTGACACCTGTGAAGAGTGCTGGAGCTCAGCACCCATGAAATCCAAGCTTTGCATTTCACTTTTCATAGTGCTGACCAGTAACAACAGAAATGTAAGCAAGCCCATTCAAAGTTTTCCACTAGAAGTTTAAGAAATGGAAAGAGTTATACTCACCTTCAAAAGATAATAAAGTCAGCAAGTGCTGGCAAATTCAAAATGGCAAAAGAGTTCCAGATACTGTTTTCAAGTGTTAACAAATGACTCATTTAATGTGGAAAATGAAGTATTTTTAATTTTCTTATTCTATGCTAGGAAATATAAGCTTCATATTATGACAAGATGACAAGAGGCCTGTATGAGAAACCTAGTCCAAGGAGGTCAGATTTTGAAGGGTGAACTAAGGATAGAAGGCTGTTTAGTAGAGCTTAGTGCTGGGTGAAACACAAGTTTTCTATTAAATCTGACGGTAAAAAGCAGCTTCTGCAGAGAGCAGAATGATGAAAGTCACGCACCTTGCTTTTTGTTTTTTTTGGTTTTTTGGCTTTAGTACTTTTTTATTTACATTTTATAATCTGAAAATCATACTTTTCATTAGAGAAGTAAAGTGCACACAATTTTTCTTGCTGCAAACTCTTTTGTTCCCCTATATGAACTTCAGTGTAATATCTTCATCTTCTTGAAGACTGCTTATTTTCCTAATCCATTATGAAAAAGGGCCTTGTTACATTTTGTTTTGGTACAGTGGGTCTATGTTTTTAAATACTTTTTTCTTTTGAATATACTACTTATTATATTGATATATATATTTACATATACTGCCTGATGAAATATCTGTTGCCTTTTATACATTGTGAAGGTTAAGGCTTATGAAAGTCAAAGAAAGCAATCACAAAATCTGCTGCAAGCAATTAGGCCTTAAACTGGTCCATAAACTTGTGTTGAGGGGTCCCTTCAATTCTGGAATTAGCTAAAACACCCAGATTTCAGACTGACCCCAGCCAGAGAAACACAATCAGTTTGCTGGTTATTCAGAGCTCACCCACAGCAAATGTAAGGCTAAACCAAAGAAATACTACTTTTTCACTAGTCCTAAACATCAATATCACCATTACTAAGTCTAGAGAGAGCTAGAGATGGAAAAGGTAATGCATGATTTGTACCTAGATTTCACATTCACTCTACAAGGTTTTCTCTTGGTGTTTCACAGTGGAAAGTTACCAAAAAGATACRTGTCATTCTAGCTGGGGTGCAATTGCTGCAGCAAGTCCTTCCTCCTGTACTGTCCTGGAAGAAACCTGGGCCTGACCAAAGACTTGTGTATGTAAATCTGTCTTGCAGCTTTATCCAGGCATGTATTTCCATCCTTTTCCCTGTCTAACAGGGAAGTCAAACAGAAGAAATCAGCATGTATAATTTAATTTTTGATTAACCTCTTCTTCCTCATCTTAAACCTGGGGAGGAGTCACCACCACCTTTTCAGCAGATACAGTGAAATCAGACTTTTCTTTTGCCTACACAGCCTAAACAGTTTTCATTTTTGCTATCTTGCTTCCAAGAAAATATTTTCTCTTGATAGTGTTTATTAAAGATTTATAATCAATTACATAAAATATGAGAATCACAGGTGTAGTTCATTGCTAATTCTTAGCTGAAACAATAAAGATTTAACTTTATCCTTTTAAGTGACAGATAACGTAAGATACAGCCTCCATAAAAGACTTTTAGAAATATTGTATGAAATGGGTTCCTGTTACAATAAAAACATTCTAAAAGCAGGAACTGTTACCACGAAGCTGCATGGATGAACATGAGCTGTAGGACATAACTTTAAAACACTAATTTTCATGTTATAATAAATACTATCTTTTTGAAAATGTTTTATCTCATCTAAATTTAAGCACATTTCGATGATGAAACATTGTCCTTCAAAATGAACACTCAAGCCCTTTAAAAAACAAAATTACAGGGCTCAATGAAAAAGCTGTTTGCTTAGAGCAGGGAACTCATGAAAGCAAAGAGAGCAATGACAGTAAGAGCCTTRAATCCTTTGAATCCTTTGAAGCACTGATCCAAAAAGACAATGTGTTAAACGGTTCAAGAAGGTCTGTGCTTCAAACTGGCAGTGTCAGTCCTCCAGCCACATCACGCTCACATGTCTGCGTGGACACTGCTCGTGCTGTGTGCAATAAAATCAGCTTCAGCTTGGAGTGTAAGAGATCTCCCCTTGCATTTGCTCAACAGAAGTGCTGCTGTAGAGATTTATATGCCMAATATGAACAGAAAAGCTTGGGTAGCTACATAAAAATAATAGTAGTAGTGTTGATTAGATAATTTTCATTATATTCTTTGTCTTGTTAAAAATAAGATGGGAAGAAATTGTCAAAACTGTGTACATTTCATCTATGGATTTTAATATATTTAATAATTAAATATACGTGCATATATTTCACAGAACCATAGAAAGATTTGGGTTGGAAAGGATCTTCAAGGCCATCTAGTTCAAATCCCCCTGCCATGGGCAGGAACACCTTAACCTAAACCAGGTTCCTCAGAGCTCCATCCAGCCTGGACTTGAGCACATCCAGGCACAGCACARCCACGACCTTTCTGGGCAACCTCTTCCAGTGCCTCACCACGTTCCCCACAAAGGATTTCTCCCTAACATGTAATCTAAATCTACTTTCTTTCAGTTTAAAGCCACCCCCCCTTGTCCTCTCACTGCATGCTTTTGTAAGATGTTCCTCTCCACCTTTTTGTAGGCTCTTCTCAGATACTGGAAGGCCACAGCTGGGTCACTAGGTCACAGAGTGCCTTATGGAGTGTCATCACAGACATGAATGAGACAAGGAGCACATTGTCCCAGATAGATGATTGTTCATGCTTAGGTGGATCAAACTGCAGCTAAAGGGCAGGCTTCTCTCCCTTTCTATACTAAACATGTCAAGTACTTTTGATTAAACAAACCAATGGGTATAATCAGTTTGGTTTTTCTGCAGCTCTTGTAGCTCTAATCTTCCTTTGACAAAAAAGAACACTGAAACCATGTATCTGCCTTTGTTTGCCTGGCCCGATGTAAAATACTAAGTGGCGCCATCTGATCCATTGCTTTACTTACAGCAGCTCAAATATTAAGATTTCCGTGCAAATCCTGCTTGTTTATACTGTTTGACTTGAATTTGTGGGGTCTGCAGGTTTTTACAGTGAGGACAGAAAGCAGTCATTTCCTATCTGCTCAATAAAAGGGGATGTAACATCTCATGTAACCATTATTATCACAAATAGGAAGAATGTCATATTGCTATAATGAAATAGAAGGAATAATTTACCCAAACACTCCTATGTCTTAAAATTTAACTCTAAATAAATTGTATGAAACAGTTCTCCTACTTTCACATAGCACTTTGCTACAGAAATTTGCCTTATCAGTACAACAGAGGACATTTTCTCTTTATTCTGAATTATGATGCAAAAGATAAATTTTGAGCAACACTCGTTCACAAAAATATTACAATTTTTTACAAGAAATATACCCTTAATAGATTTATAAAAATATTGTGGCATAATTTCACAGTATAATACGCATTGAGTGTTTCTATTGTTCCTTTGCTAAGTCGGTATTATAACATATTGATTTCTTTGCTTTTAGTTCATCTGAGAATAAATAAATCTGGGGTTGTTAATCTGTTTCCAAGAGTCAGCATCATTCTCATAGTCATCTGACAACACCAGTGTGATATGTGGCTGCATTATCAACCTGACATGTTGGTAAAGCTCAGTTGTAAATGCAGTTTATAGGACTGAAAACAACATCGTGTCTGAACAGTATTGCATTTATTTGATCATCTAGGGAAGCAAATAATAATCTCTGTTTTCTCATTTAATTTCCATTGTAAGGAAATATGCTTTTAAACTTTATTTACTGCTATTGTTTGAATAAATCCAAATTATAAAATATCTGCTTTTTGGTGAAGGGGAATAAATAATCATAAAATAGTATAAACACATACCAAATCATCATAAAGCAGGGTTAAATCATTATAAAGCAGGTCTTTTGCTTCTTGGATTTTATTTCAGTAAGTTTAAATATAAAACAGTTTTAAACCTTGCTCCCAAATGATTACTGCAGTTTCTGAAGAATTGATTCTACAGTTTTTTTTTTCTTTTTTTTTCTTTTTTTTTTTTTTTTTTTTTTTTTTGGTCCAGTTTAGGTATTCTAAACTCGGATTGGATCTGCAATAGCAATGATGGCATCTGGAAGGCATTTTAGAAACAGAAACTCAGCCAGAATATCAGAGGAATGCAACATGTGGACAAAGTGTGCTAACTTGGTTTGTGCAACTTAGATACTCTACAGGCTTAAAACTTCAAGGTATCCTTTGATGTACATTGGTAGATTTCTGATGCAGACTGTGTTTATGCTGCATTTATTTCTTTTAATAATATTAACGTAGCACTCAGTGTATTTTATAACTTGATTGCACTTTGAAGAAGGCTGATAACCTTGAAAGCAAAAAATGTCATAATTTTTTTTTTACTTTTGGATAAAGAAAAGCTAGTTATGGTACATCATTTGGAAAGCAGAGAAAGATTTTTTAAAATTTATTTTAACATATTTTTTCACAAAAATGAGATCTTGACTTTTCTGCTTGCTCAGAAAAAGGTGTATTTATCAATTTTCTTCACTCAGAACATATATTTGAAATTAAAAAAGCAATGAGAGATGCATTCAACACAATTATGTTCTCATATATTGCCAGGTTAAGCTCAGAAGTACTTGACTCAGATGTGCATTTTAGCTCTTTTTTCCTAAGCTTTTTCTAAGTACAGGCTACGTTACAATTGCTGCAGCACRAGGGAAGCAACACCTGCCCCTCCCCACCTCTGTGCCCATTTAAACCCTCTCGTGACCCAGCCAGGACCCTCTGTAGCCATTCAGCAGTTAAGTTACATTAAGTCAGTGGAACCAGTTGTGCTAAATTGACAATTAATTTGAACTTTCATCTGAAAGCCCTGCCACTGACTTATGTAGAAACTGCAAGCCACACACCTCTGCCTTAACTAGGAAGTTTTAAGGAAGTTGTTATWAAAAAAAGCATACACAGGGATCTACTGGGAAGATGCTACTACATGYGGAAAATAGTCAAGAGCAATCCTGTTGAGCACATTGGGGGTTTTCCAGTTCTCTACAACTTTTAATCTTGATTAATTATTTATCCAGCATATCCAAGTATTTAGGGAAGAAGAGAGGGACTGAAACAGATGAGTACTCAGCCTTTAAGAAGCAAGCTTCAAACAGCTCAGGACCTGCTCCATAAATGGGGTGGCAAAGGAAATGTAATACTGAGAGATGTGAAGCCATTTCCATTAAAAGGAAAAATAATAAGCATAGATACCCAAAATACTGAACTAGAAGAAGATTCTGAGTTTCTGTTGCACAATTAGATTAATTTTCTCAGAAAATGTCCAAATTATACAAATGAAAAATTAAAAAGACATCTTGCCAAATATCAGCTGCCTTGTCTAATTTTGTACTAATACAAAGAGTCAGTGAGCTTGGTTATATAAAATGTGATGGGTGTATGTCAGGCTTTATTTTTTCATCTTTCCAAATAAATGTTTAATTATATATAATTCAAAATTCTTGAAGCTTAGGTTTCATTTTACGAAAAGAGACTCAGGCAAAAGATAWTAATATTTTGCCTAAATTTAAGTCAAAAACATGGGAATGGAAGTTTCAGAGACCACTAAAAACATCCCCAAGCTCTTCCCTCTGGGTCAAGCACTAACCTGACTGTGTAGGTAATGCATTTTTGTCCCCCTTCTTCTTCACTCACAGATGATGCACAAGACTGAATTCTACAGAGGTTTCACTAGGGCCTCATTTAAGGCCTATTACATAGAGTAGTTTTGATTAATAATAATTCAAAATGATAAATCACAGAAAAGTGTTGCATTTTTGCAGCCAGAGCACATTGGAAGATTATGTGGATGTTCAGCTTTTGTGTTGCAGCTAAGATCAAATACAGGGTTCCCAGGACCGTGGCAATAAAAGCAAACAGGTCTTTTTTTTTGTTTTCTTGGAGAAGATGGGGAAGAAAGGCATCAGCTATGGAAGTTTTTCCCTCTAATCTCTCCAGTCCATGGGAATAGCCTAAGTGTGTCACCACAGAGTATGTGGAATGCCTTGGGTATATTGGGTCTGTTAAAAATTTCTTTGTAAATGGAACCGGCAGGAAGAAAAATAGGTGTACACAAGAGAGAGCAATTGCAATCCGACAATGATAGGACTCTTCTCCCAGCATAGTCCAGCATGGATTTGAGCTCTTAAACAAATAATTAAGTAAAGGTTTAATCCAAAGACTGTTCCCTATGCAGAAATATAAATTTGTACTGAGATGAAGACAAGAGTGACAGTTTTCCTCTGTAGTTGAGCGCTTTAACAACCCACTTTAAAAGTCTGAGTTGTTCTTTCTGTGAGKGGCATAGGAACCTTGACCTTCTCCATGCGAGAGAGAGCAGGTTCCAAAGGAAGTTGGACATCTGTAGCATTGTSTGTTTTATATATGGGTTTATTATAAATTGGTTATTTTTTATAAGTTAAGAATTTGGTTTGACCCTTGGTTCCCCCCACGTTCTCCCTCCTAATGGTTTGTTCCTCCCACCTGTTACCTGTCAGTCACTGTAACYGKTCCCTTTCATTTCCAGAGTCTTCTGYGTCAATCATCCCTTACCTAACATATGATTTGTCCCCTGAGTCCTTTYCCTCCSCTGGGCCCTTTCTATTGGTTCTGTGAGTCCCTCGCTCCATCCCTGGGCTGTTCATTGGTCGCTCGTGTCCCCGTCCGTTACTCCCTTCCCCTTTATCAGTGCCTCCCCGGCCGTTTTACCTGACACCGTCACTGGCCCTGCCCGGSCTAACAAAGCGCCTTGGCAYGCRTAYGAGTGTCTGCTCYTTYCTTCCTTTGCGTCAGTACTTCGCAGTCCTGCTTCCGCCTGCATCACCACGCAGCAGAGGGAGCCACTATTCGGGGTTCTCGCCGAGAACCTGGGAGTGGTGGAACTCGCAGTCTCCRCCGGTCACTCCGGGTGCGGCTAGCCGGACCCGTCAGCTCCCGTGGCCGCGGAAGCGAGACTGCAGACRTCCTGGCCTAAATAGCTTTCTTTGTTCTTGCCTTATGTAGAGAACATCTGTGAGATCAAGACCAAGCATTCGGTTAGCAGTGTCTCCAGCAAAGCCATGGACCCTTGTGGAGTAATGATGTGRAAAAAGACATGACCGGGGAAGGGCCCAGCCTGCCTTTCCTGCCCTGGATCCCCTCAGGATCCCKGTGGCTAATGGGATGTCAGCTGAGGAGGAGCACATGGCTACAGGCTCCACTCAGGAGTGGCACTGGAGAAGCAAGGTGACCCCAACATCTGGGAAGAATGCTCCATCTGACTCCATTGATTCAGAAGGCTAATTAATTACTTTATTATGCCATATTATTCTATACTATATTACGCTACATCTAAACTTCACCTGAACAGAATCTTGCGACTCTCCTGAGCAACCATCAGGGCACAGCTTGCAGAGATTGGTCAAGAAAACAAAACACTCACACCAGAATCCAATTACCAAATCCCTTCTCAGCAGTCTTCCATAATGCATTCCATTTGTGCRCAAACACAGGAGCGGCAAATGAGATAAGAATTGTTTTGGTCATTCTCTTGTCTGCTTCTCTCACTGCTTCTCTCASGTTAGGAGAATGTGAACCCCTCAGTGGCTGTTTCCAGCTGAGGCTCTCGGGCCTCAGCTGAGCCATGCCCTTGGCCATGTCACCCTGGTGCTTGCTCTGACCCTGTGTTATCCCACGGCCCTCTCTGGCCATCCCGGATCAACTCTGAACTTGGTTCCCTCACTGGGCCTGATCCACATCCCAGGCACATCTRAGGAGTTCAATAAGTTCAGAGTTCCTCAGTCTGACCAATTAACTTGTATTCTTTGTGCTTCTCCCAGTGTCTGTGCCCTAAAATTAAGGGAGTGGTGAATAATATTTAGTRATAATATTTGAAGATCTCTTTCCAGATCTTTCATGATACAGTCATCATGACTTAATGCGATYTTTCAATCTTTTTTTGAAYTATTTGAACCTATTTTGCACATTGTTTATGAAATACATAAAAGCAAATATTGTATCTATTTGTTATGGCTTGGCTAAGCTYTACATAGTTATATTCTTATATATTTTTCTATTAAATACTCTAATTGTATCCACTTCTTTTAAAGCTCTAATGGAATTATAATCCTGTTTTTATGACAAGATATTTGCTATCTCATGTTTTGCACTGCAGYATCAACAATTCTTTGCATGTTTCTTACAGCATTCTGTGTTTAATATCAACAATGTTACATAAGGAAAAAATCACTCCCCATGCTTTGACTCAGTGTGTAATTCTATTAGCAATTCAGAGTGGGATGGAATGTACTTCTGTCATCACTCTGCTACAATGATAAACTAATGTTTTCCTCCACCCTCACAACAGTATGTGAAAGCTGGCCTAAATCTCTGGAGGAGAGTTGGGTGATAATTATTTGTAATGYTCCATGAAAAATATAATTTTATATCAAAGTGAGCTTTGGTATTTGCCTTATCCCCTTCATTACTAGTTTTTCAGGGTTTTTTCAAACTGTTTACATTTTAAGTTCACACGTGTATGTGTCCTTCTGTGAAGAAAAATGTTACCTTCACTCTAAAAGAAATRTTGAATGAYTTGTKCCATTGTATTGTATTTCYGKCATGGCTAGTCAATCTGACTACTCRGTTTTGAATCTTGTGTCATTTTGTGCCTGTCTCTAGATCCCACTCAGATTTTTTTTAACAAATTCATGTTCATTGTCTCACTGATGCCAGCAGCAGCATATTTTCCACTAAACCCTTACCTGTCTCCTGTTTCCTGACAATTTATGGGTCAGAATTRAAGARAGGCAGGGACAGGGGGCCRTTATAGTGAGGGTCTGCTGAGCTGTTGCACCAGGAGCTGATGAGTCCTCTGTAGACAGGTAGGAGCAGACCCACATTCACAAACCTGGTCCTCATGGGAACCTTCAAACATCCTGATATCTGTTAGAGGGAAAACACAGCAGGGAAAAARCAATCAAGGRGGYTCCTGGAACATATTGATGATCATTTCATTCTCCAATTGATAGAGACCCCAGC
>JACDOX010000028.1:5143203-5191861 GCA_014549065.1 Cardinalis cardinalis
AATAATTAACCCATTACTCTTGTATTATTGTGAAAATCTAATATGAAAAAAAAAAATTCCTTTTTGATGAGCTTTTATATGACAGTTTTGTGCAAAACCCTACGGTTTTGTTTGTTATGCTTCCTTTAAAACAGAGGTTTATAATGGAAATAGAGACATCCTTATGTACAGCCCTGAAAAATGAATTACATTTATAGAAATTCACTGAAGCTTTACTGCAATCTCTCTTTTATTCTACAGARTGTTTTTTTCAGGAAATCGGAGACTGTAATATCGTCATTGTCACTTCTCTAGGTTTACTTCTGCCAACTCCTTTCTTCAGTCCTCCTGCATTCAAGCTCTGTTTACTCCACTGTGTTTCAAAATAGCTTTATTTCTCATAAAATCTCCTCTGTTGAAGCACTTGAAAATATTAGTATSCTTTTGATATTAATACCCTTTTGAAAATATTAATATCCTTTTGTCATGATGTGTTGCTTAATAAGAATACTAAAACTCCTTGGATAAATTGCTGGAAGTTAGGCATATTCAATCTCTATTAGACTTTTAGTAAATCCATACAACATAAAGGTAAGAAACTCTTCATTAGCTTTCTACAGTCTACTCCCCTGAATTATGAATACTGATGAATAAATTTCTGCAAGTCTAAGGTACTTTATCTGAAGCATTTAAGATAATTTGCTATAGTTATCCAAGTTACATCATGAACTTAGATATACTAAGTGGCCTTCATTTTAAGAGAGATCAAAATTAAAATTTAACCACTACAGCTTCTATGACAGTAAAATAATGAATCAATACAGCTAAGCACATGGTAATTGACTTACAGTTACAGTGTTTCCTAGAATTAATGAAGGAAATTAGTATTATTGGTCCTATATGCAGAATAAAAAAAAAAAAAAACAACTCCATAGGTGTATGGCAATGAGGGAACGTCCAGCACTACTGCAAAGGTAGATGGTGAATATTTGCAGTAATGTAAGAAACTCAGAGTATGTAATGGGAAACATTCCACTGGACTTCTGTTTTTACAGTAACAAGAACAGAATTTTAAGTGCCTTTTTCTAATAGTTTAATATAGTGTTATATAAAGCTTATAAAACAACAAAAAAAGTCCCAGCTATTCAGTTGCAGTATTTTTTCCAATTTTTTCTGAAATTATTCTTCTTTGTTTCATGCTCTCAAGAAGAACCTTAATCATTGAYGTCTATGCTTTTGCCATTCCTTTAAGATATTTTGTAGAATCTAGAACTTTAGAAATCAAACTTTATAAAGGAAACAATGATTGTATCATCCTTAGAAGAAAAACCTTAAAATTTTATTTGTTAGTACATTCCAAATATTGTGAATAATACTAATAATTTAATATTCTAAAAAAATGTTTGGAGTTATCACAATCATCTTCTTAACATTAGTTGTATAAAAATAACAAGAGTTAGCAGAAACTTGTAGGAAAAGCATTTTATACTGTAGTTTTTAGATGGGTTTGCAGCCAAGGAAAGAAAAAGGATTTTATTGTTTTGGTCTTTTAACCATCTTTTATTAGATGATATTATAATTTCTAAACTTTTTGCAGGTAATTCCATACTCAATAATTTATAATAATAGAAGAAGGCATTCTTATTTCTAGGTTATAAAATGGTTGTGTGTGTGTGTGCTCATGGCCCTCCTGATTGCTATTTTTTGGTGTTGAGTAGCCCCACTGAGAATGACAAAGAAAACCTTTGTTGCCAGGTACTGTTGTTCTCTGTGGTGTAATCTATTCTTTGGTGCTGTTACTTGAAGCTTTGCTGGTCACAAAGAGAGATTCTCAGCCCAACACCTACTTTTTCTGGAGTAGCTAAAGATCTTCTGAATGGGTATTTGCCCATTGCAGTGCTATGGGTCTTACCTGTGACCCAAGGAAATAAAATAATTAATTGGCATGTATCCATACTGTGTCTTCAACATAGACTTAACAAGTGTACATGTCCTGTGCAGAGTTATAATTTATCCAGGTCTCTATTTGATACAAATAGAAAACACCTAGTAGATACCTTGCTATGTCATCTAGCCTGACTTTAGCAAGGCTGTTTCAAAGAACATTGTTCTTGTCCAGCCTTATAGCCTCCATTAATAGAAGTTCAGCAACTTTCCTAGGTAAAATATTTCAATGTTTACCTATTTTTCTATTAGAAATTAGTTCATTAATTTATTTAATTTCAGCCCCCTTTCATATGTCCTTACACCTTTGACATGCTCTCAGGGTGGGGATACCAGCTGACTTCTCTTCATTGCTGACTAATCTTTATTTATTTGTGGTACCTCATTCAATCCACCTTTTCATTACACTATACTGTTCTTTCAACACTTTCAGGTGTTTTCCTTTGGGCTGAAGTGTATCTTTGTTCAATAAAACTGTGACTGTGGTTCACTTTAAGAGCTGTGCAACAAAAAAGCTACTTGAACATACAAAAGTGCTACAGAGAGCAAAGATGAAGGAAATCTACTGTCTTGGAATCTTACCAAATGAAGTCTCCAGATATTTTTTCTGCTGTCTTGTAATATCTGAATTTTAAATGCACAATCTTCTTATCAGGGTTTGCACTGCTATATCCATTCCAGCTGTTATTTCCTAGATATTGCATTGATGGCAGTGGCAGTTCCTCTATTGCTGCATTTACTATCTTCATATTTCCATCCCAGGAATATCCTTGAGATGTGACTACTAGAACTGGTGTCAGGCTGATGCCTGGTAACTAGTGTCAGATTTCTGGTTTGTGCTGCTTGGGTTTGCTTCCCAAGTCCTCATTTCTCATCTTAAAATGTGAGCACTTGCAGCCTCTTGATTTAGTCATGTTTGTTTTAGGTATTAATGGCAGTGAATCAGAATGGGGTAGGTACCTCATGACAGCCCATTAGCAGCACACACAGATATCCCCAATTATTACTGGTTTTATGTTCTGATCACCCTTTGACAACTGTTAAATTATGTAGAATTCTGCATTTCCTTTTGCAGCGGACATCACCCATGAAAAAAATTTGCATTCAGAAGGCTTTGTGGCTTTCCAATCCTCCCTTTTATTCTTACTTTTGGGCTGTCATGTCCTGAAATTATTTAACATGGTGGACTTGATAGAAACCCTCCCAAACATGGGCTTATGCCACCAGTATACTACTAAGAAGGTGGGGTTTTTTTGGTTTATTTTTAAGCCATCTTCTTTTAAGCAAACAAAAATTGGTCTTGATTCATGTATTATGAATCCCCACTGGGTTATGCTGTTTTCATGACTAATTTCTCTCTCTAACCACAGCTTTACAGCCTATGACCTTACAACAGCAAGCTGGCTGTAAGAAAACATGGGCTTGTTGTGCTGGTTATGCCTTTGCTCATGTTCCAGGTCCCCTGTGGCTTGTTAACTCTCCACACACATTCTACTTCAATTGCCTCCAGGCCAACTGCTGCTGTTGAATTGCCAGGGATCAGGAAAGTACCATGTCTCTACTTCAGATTAAATATAAAAGAAATAATTCTAATTTATGTTAAAATCAATCTAGAGTCTTCTCAATGTCACTGTATGAAACAGCATTCTCTAAAGGAAAACAAAATATTATTTTCAGTCTTTTGTAGTCTCATATGCAAACTRCAAATCTACTCAAATTGTATTGCTTTGATATTAAGTCATACTAATGACAGGGAATAGAGGCCACAATGAGAGACCCAATAGAAAAGAACTGGTATTACATGACCCATTAGCAATTTATCAAGTAAAAGTTGCTAAATATCTWTTCACATTCAATTATAACAAAAGTACTTTTGCTGACACCTCACTGGAAATTCTTAACTATATTGTCAAAATCCCTAAATCCAATGAATCCTGTGTGATACCTGATTTAAGAGAAAAATGCCAGGTTASCAGTCAAACATAAGAAATAACTTATTATAAAGCTTCCTCTGATCCTAAGTTTGGCTTCCTTATCCTGCACAGTTACAGAAATGCAAGTCATAACTTTATAATAAAACCGAAGCATCTGATCTGAAAGAAGTATGTGAGAATAGTTGTATGGTGGAGGCAAGCTCCTGTTACACAAGCATGCATGTGTAGGCATATAATACAAAGATATATATATACACACACATTTGCATTTTTTCTATTTGGGGTTGGTGTCTGAATGTACGACTCTATGGAATGGACTAGGTAGTGTGACTTCCCAGATCATTTATCAAAGTCATATAATCTTGAGTTTAATATTTCTTAGACTGCTGTATTTCTGGAAAGAAGATCTAAATGATGAGGAAATAGCATGAGCAATTTAGTAGTTGAAGCCTTTGTGAACTCATGTTGCATCTCTGACCTACAACGATGTTAGAGCATGACATACTTTAAGTTAAAGTCATAAAATTGAAATCAAGCACCTTTGGTCATTAAAAAACCATATTGCACTGCTTGCAGGAGTACATAAGATGTTAAACTTGGCTTCTGCACAAACTTTAAATCAGGCAATTTAAAACTGTTTGGGTAATTCAGACGGGGTAAAATTCTTTATTATTTCTGTATCCACAGGCTTGTTAAAGGGAATTTATCTTCACTTCTCTCTTCTGCTGTGACATGCACTATTGCTGGCAGGAACGTAGTATCTTCTCCCATATTCCCACAATACATTAAAAACATGCATGTTTGGACTCAATTTATATGGAAGGCCTTTGAACTGAAATTAAAATCCTATTTTTATGTAGTACAAAAATTTTGTACTACATAAAACACATTGGTTTTCTAATGACATTAATAAGATGCATTGAAAAAATGTTTAATTAAAAAATAAAACTCAGATTYAGGTAGCCAATATTAGATGTTCAGAATAATATCTCATCTCAGTAGGATTAATCTGGGCATATAATTTATTCAGTATGGATCTTTGTTCTGTCTGCTGGTTGTGTAGTGAATCAATGCTTATATCTCTTTTTTTTTTTTTAATAGATATCTGATTTTTGAGTTTAAGGTTCTCAGTAAGGAGCTTCCAGCAGAATACTGACTCTAYTATAATTAGAAAATTGCCAAAGGCACGCCAACATGGTAACAGATGTGGGCTGTCCTCTTTAAGATGCAGAGTACCTGAACAAAACCTTTATAGTCAGACCCTTCCTTCATAATTCACAATTACTCTGAGGTCTTTTCTCWGAGGTATCTCTTTCCAGACACGTGAAGAAGGAAGTGCCTTTTCTGTGTCTTGGTGAAATGGGTGACCCCCTTGGGTGGAGGGGGGTTCTAGATCTTGTTTCCTCCTCCAGGAACCCAGTCTGGAAAAATCTTAACATCTGGAAGCAAACCTAAGGCTTGTCCCATCCAAGTACCTCTGGGGAGGAGAAACAGAATCATGTTTCAAAATGAGAATATCAGCCCCTTTCACCATGTATCACTAAATGTGAAAAGTGTACCTTGTATCTTTCTGGTGCTTCTATTCCATGTGAATCCCAATACAGATGAAATCTATAGGGTCTGAATCTTTCTGATTTTCTAAGTGATAGACTTAAGTGTTTTCTYACTCATTGTGTCACATGCTACAAAAGTAGTGTATGTGACACTTCATTAGTTAATGCATATTTAAAGAAATGAAAATTCTTACTGAGAGTTCTATGGCTTAACTTCTCACTCTGGTATACAAAATGAAAGGCATATTCGTGATACATTTGGTTGCTAATAAAAATGACTGATGACTGAAAGTTCAAGTTTAAACCAGGAATTATTTCAGTATTCATCAGCCCAGGATGAATAAGTRAAGCAATTATTAAGATTTTTAGCAAACAAGCAAAATGTTAATTGTGTTRCTCAGACACTGAGTGACTTGTTGCAAGCATCTGTATTGAATTAGAGTACCATATTGAGTTTTTACACTGTGAATATTAAATGTTATCTTCCTGGCCATTGAAATATTGCACTTTTCCAGTTCAAGCTCAAGCAACCCTTCGTTAAATTTCACTGCAGGAAGCAATTCTCCAATCACTCATCAAGACAGGACYTTCTAATGTCTGAGTACTAATTTTAGGTGCAACTGTAGTTTTAGCTTTTGTAATCCATACTTGGCTTAATTTCTTTACTGTTAGACATGAGGAAAATTATGTTAACACTATAATGTAAAAATGATATTTGCTAGATAAAGAACACACATGGTATGTGCCAAATTGATAGAACTAGTGAGATTATAAAATAACCATGCTTAGCAGCACTGCAGTAATTTAATTCCCTAATTTGCCAGGTTTAATGCTAGGACATCCATTTCTTTTTCTTTCTCTTATTTTTTTTTTCTGTTGTGGTTTTATTTTGTTTGTTTGTTTTTTGTTTTGCTTAACTTTAAGCACAATTATGCTAGTGACCCTGATAACATATGCTGAACAGTTGCACCCAATACAGAAAAAAAGGAGACAGGTAAAAGACAGAGGTAGAACATTTCTGAAAGGTGGATATGGGAAATGCAAACTAAAGAAACAGTAAGAGTAGGGCCAAGYTGATGGGTTGGACTCAAAGATTAAATGGACTTAAAGATTAAATCAAATTTATGACCTGAAAAATGTAAAACAAAAGGTGAAATTTTTGAACATGTTTCGGGCTATCTAAATTTTTTCCTAGGCAAGTAGTAGAGCCTTGGGTGTCACTAACTAGGAAAAAATATATAAGGAGAATTTTCATAAGAGATAGCACTTCTTAGCAGAGATATGCCTTGAATCATCTAATACCTTGAATGCAATTGCTAGAACTGAGATGTTTATTTCTCAGAAATCATCTTCCATCTCTTCCATCTTACATAAGGACTACCTTTACACTGAAGATAACTAGAATCCATTCATAAAATACATTTCTTCCCCAAAAATCTAAAATTAATTGGACTGGTTTRGGTGTAGTTTGTTTTTCTGGAGGGATTTTTGTTTTAATGATTCAAGATATTTTGGGGTTTTTTTAGAAATATCTTAGAAAAATCTGACAATATWATTCAACATGTTAAAATGAGAGTGAAAGGCATTCCTTTCTACTTTTGAGAAAGTTATAATAGGCTTGTGAACAATCTTCATAGAGAAAATGAAGATCAATTTACTGCATATAGTCTGTCTTAGAAAACACCTTTTTCAGTCTATTTGTTAGGTKTGTGTTTCATCTGAAAAATAGTGCATTCAGGCATAGATCATCTGCCGCATCATACTTTTGATGCATTATTGCAGCAAGGAGTAATTTTAAAGGATATCTCCTATTTTAAGACAGCTGCAATACTTCCTACGATCTGGATTTTACTTTTTAMAGAGAATTCAGATACTAGCAACACTGAAGACACAAGATCCTTAGGGWTTTTTCTAATATTTGTGGTACTTTACCCACTATCTATGGTGTCTAAATCTATTTACATCACACCAYACCACACTGTCACTCAACAGGTAGAAGGCTGCAATTTTATTTCTGTAACCTTCTGCTTAGCGTGARATATGGCTGAAAAGCAAAAAAGTTGTAATGTTAGAAAATCAAAGAAAATCAAAGGTCAAGACTGCAGAGAGAGAAGTCTGTTGCCTCTATATAAATGGATGGATCTACACCAAAATGTGTCACTCAGGGTTGCCCACAAGAACAAGAGTCTGGGGGGTGTTGTTCAACAACAASCAGCTTGGAGAATCTTATAAGACTGGTCAAGTATATTGAAAACTGCTTTGAGCAATGTAATTTCATAGTCTTATTTTTTTAACCCATAAAAAATAAGGAAAATAAATTATAAGAAAAGCAAAGAAAATGACTATTTGAGAGCAACAGTTATGCCAATCTATAACCATATACATACATAAAACATACTGTCAAATGGTACCAGTTATGCCCTTTCCCCTTGCAGCAATTGATTCAAGGCAAAGGTAAGCTTTTGGAGTAGAATTATTCTGAGTTTTATCCTTACTGATAATTCCTATAAATCATTGATCTGAGCAAGAAATAAAAAATGTCACTCCTCAGTCATAGCTCATTGTCCTGAAAGATAKAATAGGTTTTGGATGTGTAATAGATTATGTGTATTCCATATCAGCAGCTTAAAAGAAAAAGCCCTAACAAAGCCACAAGTGAGTTGTATATAATACCTATTTCTCATGCATAGCTAATGCCAATTTGGAGTCTTCTGCTGAGGCAGCTGCTGAGACAGCTGGTTCCTTCTCCTTCTGATGATAATAGCTCACTCACGCTTTGGGATTGTCAAACCTTTGCAGATAGGACACCCAATTTAAATTGCTCTGCTCCTGTTATCACTTCTCTCATTGCTCCCAATGACAGGGCCTGCCCTGACCCCTGTTTTAGCTTTGCTAACAGGTTTTATTCCTTCGGTTTATTCCTTAGTAAAAATATGGCCAACAKTCTGAGGCTTCTGCAGTAACTTTTAATTTATGAGAGACTAACAAACAGCCTCTCCTGTTCTCTATCTATAGAAATATCTAATACAAAATTTTATACCTTCTGGATGTTTTTTGTTCTCATTTTGTGTCATACCAGTGMTAGAAACTATTGCTCTGTTCATGTTTGCCACCACCCAGGCATAACCTGCAGTTATGTGATTTATATCCATCTGCTATTCCAGTGTAAAAATGTTTTCAATTCTGTCTATGAYCACTGTGATAACAACCAGTCTCCCACAATAAAACAATATATGTAAAAAAGCATATCTCAGGATGCTTCATTGGCCCCTTCTTTCACCTCCCTGATTTTATATCTGAGATTTACTTCAGAATTTTAGTTATGTAATTCTGTAATTATCAAGTTTCTCCTAATGCGTGCGTGTGTTACTAAAACAGCACAATAGACTGAGGAAATATTTCAAAATCATAATTTACCATTTTATACCCCATCATATGTTATCAATTTCACTTCTGCCCACAGTATAGCCTGACTGAATAACCATATTCCAACACATTTCTGTTTTAAAGATCCATAGCTAGGAGTTATAATTAAACTATGGTTAAAAAATGTAAAATAAAAAAWTTATATTTACTAGATGTTTAATGTAGCACTTAGGTTTCTTTTACAGACATGTGTTCATTAGATCAGAACTGCTATTCTGTTTCTCCACACTGATCCATTTTAATTTTCATCCTCTGGTAACCTAATTTAGGAATATAACCTCACAAAGACTTAGAAACAAACTTCAAAGAAAAAGGAAGACCGCTACAAGTGAGTTTAAAATGTTACRAGCATCTGGATTTTCATGTTATAGAAACAGACGGGATATTGATCAGATTTTTTTCAGAGTGGGCAGCACCTGCAGCCTACAGGGGATAGATAATACACTCCAGCTCCTGTGGGAGATACCCTGTAGACTGTTTCCAGTCTCAAGATGTAATTCTAGTAATCTCTATCAAAAGAAAGGTTGATTTTTTTTTTTTACATCTTGGAAATTAATCCAGTCACAGATGGGCCTGATCCAGCAGCAGTAGAAATCAGTTGGAAGGCTTTCACTGATGTCAGTAAGTTTTGTACTTGACAATAATTAGAATATTGTGCATCTTTCCATGAAACAAGCCAGTAGTACAATGGAAGGGTGGAAGGTTAAACATACTACCTAACTTGAAAGAGAACTATCATAAACAGCARCACAAATAAATTTAATACAGGAATGGTCAGTGGTATTTGGASTCTGCTATAGGCATTCCTAGTTTGTGATTGTTATTTATTCATTTGTATAATAGTTTGTTTTATCCAAGTATTATTTCATGAGCTGTGTATATGAGCTCTGTAAGCAGGTAAGCCATGTATAACAGTCCAATATCTTCCTGCCTATCTGGAGTAAATTACTGGGCAGTAACAGGGAATAATGTTATGATCCTCGAAATYTGAATCTCTGGCAGTATACTTTATATTCACTCCAGAGCATTAATAGAGGCATGTAAATACAGKTCTTGGTGTATGTATTGTACATTACTTAGGGAAGATACCTCATATCGCAAAAATCGAAATATATAAAGTGAAGCCAATGCAAAATGTACTCAATGTTGCTATAAATGGGTTTTAAAATGCCAYGTTTAAGCACATGGTACAGCATAAGTGAAAAAGTCATGTGTGTKAGAGGCAATGACACTGAAGGCACTTAGAGGATTAAAAGCTGAGAGGACCTGGTTTAACATGGAATAAAAACAATTACACACTGACTTAATCARTTGCAAACTGATGGTGAATTCAGGAAAGCCTCTAAAAATTTTGTTCTGAAAAGGGGGATAGCTGTACCCTTTACCCCTCAGCAACAACAACATGCTTAGAGTTACTATTCTAGAGTGATCATTACTTATTTAATGTGCAGGAAAAGTTGAAGTTCACAACATTCCACAAAGGTGAGTAACATCAATTTTCACATTTATTTGTTGTTTCAAATGAGGGTCACTCAAATTACATGACTGGGCCCATTGTAAAGCTTAAAAGGGTGGTAGGGGTAGAAACAGAATTTAGAGGTTCTAGTTCACAAATTTCAGAGCAGACTGCTAAATKGTATCACAAGGCAAATCTTATTTACTCGAACCTTTGCTGATATTCACAGTGGGAATACTTAATCCTGCTGTAAACAACAAATGTGTTCCTGCCCATTCTGCCATGCTGCCAACAGTACTTTAACACAAGAACTCCCTCAGTTTTTCCTCTTTGCATGGGAGGAAACGCCTATCCATCCAGGAGTTCGCCTAATGACAAGCTGAGTGCCAAGGTGTGTTTTTCAGGGTAGCAGTATGTGTGTAAGGGGTCAGGAGAGAGCAGCTATGTGCTCTGGCTACCCTCTCAGAAGGCTGGCCAGCTGTCTCCCAGCATAATGTGCACATTGAGGCAGCTGGACAAAGTATTTCGTAAACATATGGGGACAACACGTGTGTTGTTACAGGTCACTTGGTAACTCACGCTGTGGAACGCCTTTCAATTCCTTGTGCCCTGGAGAACAGCCTGTGGTGGCTTCCCCCCTGGGAAATTACCTGGTAGGCAAGGCTTCAGCTATGCCCTAATTCAATATTTAGCAGTATGTTGAGGAAGTGGATAAGTCTGGCAGAAAAGAGTTATCAAACAAAAGAACTGAGTGACATGTGTAACAACAGATGAATGAATAGCTTTGGCCTCTGAGCTGTACTTCTGGAAAATAAACTTTGGATGYAAAGTCTTTTTGCTTTCTTTTTTAACACAGTTTTATTCAGTTTGAAAAATCTTTTACACATTTKTTCAACTGGCATTTTAGAAAATACCACAGCCAAATAAATTTCTGCAATTCTATTATTGAAAATATTATTTTTTTATTCTGGCCAGATAGTAAGAACACAATTTTCTTATAAAGTATGCCAATAGTTTCCCTCTAATCTGTTGCATATTTTACAAATGTGATGCCATCTAATGGTGTGGTGTCCTTTCTTTAACAAATTTTTGGAATGGAAAGRGTTGTTCACAGAGAATGAATGCCTGATATTTTGTCTGAGTCATGCTCTTCATTCTGTCTTGTTTCAAGAAGAGTCTGAAGCAGGTTGAGAAACAATCAGTATCCCACACACACACACAAAATTCTTGGAAGATCCCAACTGCTAGAGGTCATAACTGCACACTTCATGTACAATACAGTGCATAAGTTATTTTATTTCATGCAATCTAAAAAATACTGAACATATTGCTCTGAAAAGGAATGGGGATGCCTTGTGTAAGAAAAAATTTAAAATGAGGCATTATAAATTGCCACTGCCTTTAATGTGGGCTTTCTCTAATTAAAGTGCAGAAAGCTAAATATTTATTATATTATTTTCTAATTTCTATTTTTAATGCATATTTTTATTTAATTTCCATTTCAGATTTTTTCCCAGACACTTTTTCCCAGAGATTGTTAGTATGCCTGTATTGAGTAGGTGGCAAGATAATTTTCTCCCTTGAGAATACTTAATTTACAGTAATTGTTTTTGTTTGGTTCCTTGTTTGGTTTTGTTTTTTTTCTTTGTTGGTCGTTGATTCTGTCAGTTCTTTATCCTGAGCACAGCTTTATACAATATTGTGCATTTCTAATTTTACAAGTGCTTATTATTTCCATTAGTGTTCTGTAAATTTTTTAGGGAAATAAACAATATGTACTGAAATAAATCTGTTCCCAACTCTGTAACTTCTCACGCATACATTTTCCCTTGTTTGTGCAAGTCATTACAACAAGCTCAGAAATATTTTTCATAAACCTAATTAAATACAGGAGTACTTGAAAGATTAGTACCTTATCCAGAATTCCTCATGTCTGACAAATTTGGGTGCAATTGTTTTCTTTGGGAAGAAGAGGGTTTTGTTAACATTCCATTTGGCTGAAGAAGTTAGAAAGAAATCCAAAGAATAATCAGARAGGAGCAGGCAGGTGAGGTAACGCATCTGCAGGGGAAGAGTGCGTTTCAGGCAATGTGACCCCAAGGTCAGCTTCACTAGATCTATGGCCATAAAGCTCTAACAAGACATGAAACTTTTTTGTGTTGGAGTTTGTAAATTGGGGGTTACCACTCCTTGCCCACCCTCTGACATAGGAGCTGTGTTTCCTGCCCCATCCCTTTCTCTTTTTTTAGGCTTTTGGTTGTGGAAGCTCTGTTGGTTGCTAACACGATACCCCAGCACACCGAGAGCCTTGTGCTATCCACTGACAGCCAATATGAGCCTAATAACTTTTTAATGGCTAGACACACATGCAAACAGCAGGTTCCCTGCTCTTGGATAATTATATTTCACAGCCAGATCTAGATCCTGACTCTTTTTTTCCAGGTTACCACCTCAGTGAGTAACTGGGTTTCAGTTGTCCGTTCAGTGAGAAGAGCTTTAGGAAAGAAAAGAAACTTGAGAAAATGTTTACAGAACTTTTTCTRCACCTGGCATCAGGCATTCAGTTGACTGTGAAATATATTTGTTTGCTMTTGCCTTTCAGAAAAATCCTTTAAAATTAAAAATTGCAACCTTTGACCTACAAATGTGATGAGAAAAATAAGAAGACAAATAACAGCTAAACCAAKGTTCAAATTATGAACTATATAAACCCTTTAGTTAAAATGAGGACATATAATTGGAATCATTTTCATTGGTTTCAGATCAAGACTGAATCAATAAATCCTCCCTTTAAAGTCAAAAGTTCTGTACCATGTCCAAGTTTTTCATCTTCAGTTTTGATTCATTAAAAACAGAAATGAGGCTATTAACATTCTTGAAACAAAGAAACCAATAATTGGWTTTTTTCTCTTTTTCAATGAATTCTGGAGTATTGCCTTCACCATCTATTTGAAAGGTCTGCTAATATAATACATAAAATGATTGCTTATTTTTAAATGCCTTAATTTTCTGGGTTTTGTTGTTGTTGTCCTTAATGTTATTTCTAAGYATATACATTCAGAATCTCCATCCCTGAGATACATGTGACTTTGTTTTCCCAAAGTAAATAAAAAAATCCRTAATTAGTTGTAAGAACCAGTACTGTTTTCTAGGACTGTTCTATGGCTTCCAGTCAAACAAAATTCCATGTCCAAATAAAGTTRCATCTTCTTTTAATATGAGTTCAAAGATTAATAAAATYATCAAAACCAAAACAAAAATCYAACAAAACAGCAACAGCAAAAACAAAGAGGATTAAAAGCTACCATGAGAAAAAGRAAAAAACCCTTTCTGCTCAAATAGGCTATGAAAATTATCTCCAGTTGTATATTGAAATTAAGAATGCTGAAGTTCTCCTTTGACTGCTGTTGGTTTAACAGTGGAGTATCTGCACTTATTTAAACATTTCTTATGTTAGACAAAATCGAAAGTCCACAAAACCAAGCAGAAATGTGTTCTGTGTTCAATTTGCTTTGAACTATGCCGATGTAATTAAAGAAAGAATAGGTCTAAAACCTCATCAACAATAATTTCTTTGTTAATCTTCATTAAAGGTATGTTCAGTTTCTATTTACCTCCTCCTCCCAAAGTTTCGGTGCCTAGTTTGAAGAAAGGTCATGAAATTCCTTCTAAGATAAATGTTAATTATTAGTTAGCAGAAGCTTTACCTGTCCCTGTCTGCAAAATAGTTGAAATATTTGCAGTACATTTCAATTACATGATAAGGTGGATTTCACATTACTCACATTCTCTTTTATTTAAATTTTCTGAAGCATTCTGAGAGAGTTTTGCTGCATTATTTGAGCCTTTATGCTGTTACTATTAATTTCTCAAAGATTTCTGAAAAAATACACAAAGGCACCTGATGATATCTGTAAAACCTGTATTTTTCTGAAACATAAGTGTGAATGGAGCATTATAAAGAAAGAAGGAGGCATCGTTCAGTCTTAGCTTCATTATGTTGTTATTCCTGAACCTGGGAAACATTTATTCTAATAAATGGAATTTTCTGTCTAACTTCTTGTCAGTAGTGAGTAATGAATGTTCCCATAAAACCCAAAAGTTATTTGTGTTTCCTGAAACCATTAGAATATTTGAAATTAAACTTTTATTGGCATGTGCATGATGGATTAGTCATGTGACRCTTAGTAAAAATAAGTGTTATGAATTTATTCCATTGTACATGGCAGAGGAACACACAGACTTTCTGGATGAAATACCATATGTTTGATTTGATCTTTGTTTTTTAAAAAAAACTCCCAGCATGTGTAGATGAATGAAGTAATGAAAAGCTTGTATGAATTTTGAAATATGGACAGAGGACTGCAGTGTTCCCTCAAGTGTTGTGCCACTTGCTAGAAGGCAGAAAAGCCATCAACTAGATAGAAGCAAAATTACCTCTATAGCACTGTCAGTATTCACCTTGCAAAAATGGCATTGCTAATCTAACTGTTCCAAACCCTAGTTGTCTACATGCATCTTTAAAGGAGGAAGCCCTTTTTGGGTCAATGGAAGTGTATTGTTTTAGTCTTCTGTGAAAACATAAAAATAAATTGAAGTCTCARCAATCCTTGTATAACTCTCTCCATTCACCTTTTTCTCAGTTGCTGAGGACAGAGCCATGAGATCCTCCTAAATTTCATTTAAAATGTTTTGCTAATCTATTAATTCTTAGCCATAATCTGAGGTATTATTTTTTCTCTGAGTGTTTGATCGGTGGCACACGGGGTATWTGGATCACATGTATGCATGCCCCTTTGTGTAAAAACCTCTAGTAGGCAACTTTTGCAAAAAATATGGGGTAAAAAGGTGGCAGATTTGGCAAAAAGTATTTATTTCTTTTTCTTTCAAATGTTGCTCTGGTACTCTTGATAAAATGATTCCTTGCTCTTTTGTCAGAGAAGCAAAACTCCAGACCCCAAAAGAAATCAAATTTGTGGTCGCATTTGTGATGTCAAGTTCAAACAATATTGTAATGCAAACAAATATATTAGGCTTAAGAAAGACTGTTCAGATAATAATCCCCAATCAACAGCAAGCTGTTCAAGTGTTTTACTGGCTTTTAATAAACAGGGAGATGCCTGAGAATCACTGAATTATGGTTTAAACTATAGTTATAACTGGATTTCTGGGTGGTAATTTCTAAATTCTGAGGGTTTTAAGTTCAATATTATAAAAGAATAGGAAAACAGGAAAGACATGTAATAGGAATCTTTTTCAGCCAGCACACTGGATACCTGAAGACAAGATAGTCTACATGCTATGTAAGTTCTCAAGGGGCATTGAAATTTAAAACAACACTTTGAATGGAATTTTGCCGCAAAGAATAATCTGTAGGTTAATTTTTGTTTAAGTGACAGCTTCCTACCAAAACTGAGAACTTTCCTGAGCTTTTTACTGGGATATGTAAGGAAAAGAATTAAGAGGTTGATGTGAGAAAGCTGGTTGTTAACAGATTACCAAAAATTACTGTGAGATTTTCCTATGTACAGACCAAGGGAGATGTTCAGCTCCCATGAAAAATATTTCTTTCATAGCTAACTAAAGMACCACATTCAGTAGCATGCCACCGAAGCATATAAATTGTGCTTTGTATTTTCCCCCTCTCAAGAATGGCAGAAGCCTATTGCTGCTATCCACAGCAGCCCTTTGTGAACAGATGAGTAAGATTATAGAAATCCTACATCTCTCTTACACTTTACAGGCTATTAATCAACTCCGAAACAGTCCCTTTACTTCTAGAAGCTTTGAAGTTGTCTGAACAAAAATATTTCCTGAACTTCTGTTGTGAGCATCCCTAGTGCAGTGCTGAGTGTCCAATAAAAGGGTAGCTCCATGTTTGACATTAGAACCTTGGATTTGGCACAAGACTAAGATCCTTTGATTTCTATATATTACCCAGATATCTATGTGACTGTGACTGTGAAGAACCTGTGGTCTGATTCAGTCACCAATAAATAAACCCCTAGAATCCTCTGAAGTGCCCAAGATAATCAAAATGTATATGCAAGGAGCTGGCAGATATGATCAAAATGTATATGCAGGGACCTATGGATGAACCAAATTCTCCTTCTGGAGCAATGGCTGAAGTCCGTCAGGATATTCCTGGGCATCTCAAATGTGACTGGAGGCCTGTACGTAAGAAATTGAATGGAACAGCTGATCAACACAATAGACCTTGGAGACCTATTAAAGCAACACAGGAAACAGAGCTTTCACACACAGGTCTAGAAGGTGTTCATCCCCTCTGAAAGGGCTTAACTGGTTCAACTGTGCTAATGTGAGAGGCAGCTTTCATGTCTTGGAAGGTGCCACAAGCATCAGTCCCCCAAAGTGCCCCGACTCATTTCTGGAGTATTCCACCAGAGAACGGCCCATGATCCACAGTTCTGCAACAAATCCACAGTGTTGCATYAGGCAGTGTAAAACTCCCACCCAGGGAGGTTCCTGGGCATTCCAGTTAAATCTGAATGCCTATTAACCCTTTGAACTCTATGTTTCATGGGCACCCTCACCACCAATGATCGAGACAGAAACTATCACTTCAACAACAGATATCTAAGTTGCAACAATCAAGTCTTGTCCCTGGATCCATAGCTAGTGATATCTTTCTACTCTTCTCCCTTTTTTCTCTTTCTTTCTTTTCCTTAAACACTTCCTTTGAATGTAATTTTTATGCTTTTGTATTGCTATGCAACCGAAATGGCTACATACCTCTGTCCATTGCAACCAAATTGTTCTAAAATAGACACCATAAATATATCTATATATATCTATATATATCTATATATATCTATATATATATCTATGCTTGTATGTATACACACTCACACACACACACACACACATATATATATATGTCTAAAGATATAAACAGCAGTAATTCAGTGTTTTTTCACTCTAATCCATCTTAAGGGATCTATTAAAAAGRACCTGAGTTACCCTTGCCTTCAGGGGTGGGTCGGAGCATCTATTCCATCAGTAAAAATATTCATTTTAGTCATTAAATGGTTGGGATCAGAAAGAAAGAAGTAAAAATGACATATCTTCAGGCACTTAATGTAATTAAGTCATATTTCTGTTGTAATATGAAGTGATGTAATAATGTTCCTACAGCCATTAAAGGATAACTCCCCAGGTGGACACCCTGKCCAAACAATTTTTTTTCTAATAATTACACTGCATCCAAAGAAATAATTACACTAGAGGAGAGAAATTACTGTATCATGGCAATATTTATGTTGAAAYGTGGGAGAGTTATACCAGCACAGCAGCAAAAATGTAGTTGAATAATTCTCCTGGGTGATGGGCCTACGCAGACAAGTCTGGGAATCTGGCATGTCTCTCTTCAGCAGGAGAGAGTTTCTGGTAGGGGTTCAACTCATGGAGTTTCTGGTAGGGGTTCAACTCATGGAGTTTCTGGGCTGGTAATTTCCCTTTCCTCTGTACCATGGTCAGGTACATCAGACACTTGGAAAGAAAATTTCAAGACTAGAAAATTGGTCAAGGAAATAGAACAATGGAACACTATGGAATACTGTGTTCATCATTATGGCTTTTCAAGGGTTTATCTTTTACCTCTGTATCCCACAGAAAAGCTGAGTGGGCACTGCTGTCATCTTCAGGTCATCTCAGSTTTTAGGCAATATTTACCTAATGAGGGTCCTACAGAATCACAAAATCACAGAGTTGGTGGGGTTGAAAGGTACCTCTGGGGTTCATTTGTTTCGGTCTCCCTGCCTAATCAGGAACCCCTGAAGCAGGTTGCCCAGGWCTGTGAGCAAGCAGCTTTGGAAACCCTCCCAGTATGGAGGCTGCAMACCCTGCCTGGGCAATCTGTGCCAGGGCTATCACCCTCACAGCACAAAGGTGATGTTCCCTGATGCTCAGAAAGAATCTCTGTTCCTTTGTTTTTTTAAGTTTTTTTAAGCCTTCTGATGTTTACATTCTTGTCTATTAAATTTCTCTTCTTCTATAAAAATGCAAAACAATAAGTTATTTACATAAAGTTCATAAGAAAATTAGTTACAAGAATGTGTCATATGTGTGACAAATATAAATCAATATAGGGCTACTAGCCCTCCAATCCTATTCAAGTAATTAAAATTTCTATTCATCACTTTTTATCCCTCCCTAGTAGTACAAAGCTTTATTACAAAAGGCACACTGAAAGATGAGTCAATGCATGTCRCTTCAAGTTTCAGAGTACTCAGGAGACTGAAAGATTAAACTTTTTTTCATTAAAAAGTTACCTAACTATAGACTTTTAGTGGCCTATTTTTAAAAGTAGATTCCTTARTTTCACTGGAAGGAACACAAGTTTGTAATACTCACATACCTATTTTAAGATCTTTTCTCCTGAAGTACTTTAAAGTAGTTTCTGCATGTGATTTCTCCTAAACTAGCAAAATAATAATGAGAATCTCTTACAGAATCCAAGATTTATTCTATCACCGCTATGCATGTCAGCATCTTGAGCACAGTTCTGGGTAAGCCCACTCCTTATAAAGACAAAGAAAAAGAAAAGCTTTGGGGGTGAAATGACAGGACTAGGGCAATAGGGTTATCTCTCTCAAGCAAGCAATCACAGATCTCCTTTCACCATGTTCTTCTGGGCTGATTTATGATCTCTGTGCAGAGCCCATGGCAAACAATTACAGTAACACAGTGCTCTCCCCAGAGGCAGCCCTGGYGAACCCTGCAGCCCCTCACAAGGACTGTTTTCTGAGGTTCTGTGCAGTTGATATCACGATGAATACATCTGGGATAGATTTAGACCAACTTTATTTCCAGTGGAGCTGTCCAACTGTTCAAGACTTATTGAAAATCATTCTTATCCTTGAGATAACAGTGATCTATTTATCATTTTCTAATAGACAGAGACCCATGAAAGGGATTATGATTCTGTGACAATTAGGAGGAAAGAAAAACAAGAAAAAAATAAATGAAATCCTCAAAGTAAATGGCAGGCTGAGARTGTAAACTAAAATATTGTTTATAAACTTTCTCTGAGGGCTGTTCACTATTTTCCATAAGTGTATTTTGTTGATGTTTTAACTTCAATAAAATGAAAAAACATCAGGAAGCCCTGATGTGTTATGGTCCTTACAAGCTAAAAAGAAGGATGAAATCCTCCTGCTGTCCTCCCTGAGMRCAGATGGCAGCACAGCAAAACACCRAAGTTCAAAGAAGCAAATCAGCTGTACCTGGTGTAAGGCTGCAGTTKGAACACTGCTGTTTGAACACTGACCAGTACCACACCCTGGCATTRTCAAGAACTCTTCTTGTTCACTCTGCAGTGTACCTTCCTACAAACAGTGAGCAGTTTGCACCATTTCATCCACGGTGTATAACTTCTTTCTCCTGCTGTATTTYCTTGCTTTGTTCACAGATTTATTAATGGGAAGAGGAGAAAAATAATATAGCAAATAGAGTCACCGTTGATGTGTAAAGTTAAGGCAAGAATAGATAAACCAACTGTGTGGGAAGGATGTAGAAGGAGCTACTTGAAATTGTTATATCTCAATAACTGCACATTCACCAGCTCTTGCACTGTGCCTTCCTGCTATATGCTACCCAGCCAAATAAAAAGTAGGCTTGTCTGTTTTTAATATTTTTGCATGACAAAGAAATTTCTTATTTCAATCTGAAATATTTAATTATTTGTTCCTTCCAGTATTATTCAAAAGTTCACATTTTTCCATGTCAATTTAACTAAATGATTCTATAAAATGAAAGAAAGAAACCTCTTGGATAGATAGGCTAAGTACCCATTAAAAATATTTTCTACTAAAAAAAAGAAAATTACTTTCTWAAGTCAAATATTTCCTTTTAGAACTCTGGAATTAATGTGCTTTTCATGTGTGCCTCAATTTTGTACTAAAAATCAAATTATTCCTTTACATCAGTGAGATATCAAAAAATGAATCCATGACTGACATTTACAGAAAAATTAGAGGAATTTTTATGTTCACTTTCTTGAAAAACAGTGCAGCAAATTGCATTTTAAAAAGAAAGAAGGAAAAAAGAGAGAAAAAAAAGGAAAAAATCCACAACTTCATAGAATTGTAGAGTCATTTACTTTGGGAAAGATCTTTAAGATCATTGAGCCAACAGTTAATCCAGCACTTCCAGGTCCAGCACTGGATTGTGTCCCTGGGCAGCCTATTTCAGCACTGTGTACCCCTTAACATGAAGAAATTTTATCCTAATCTCCAACCTAAACCTTCCTGGGTGAAATGAGGGGCCATTTACTTTTGTCCTGTTTCCTGTAACCTGGGAGGAGGCTGATCCCCTCCTGGCTAGAATCTCCTTTCAGGTATCTGATGAGAGCAGTAGGGGATCCCCTGAGCCTCCTTTTCTCCAGGCTAAACAATCCCGTCCCTCTCTGTAAGGCTTTTGCTCCAGAGCCTTTACCAACTTTTTGTTCTTCTTTGGACACACTCCAGCACCTCAAGTCTTTCTTGTAAACTTATTTTTGTTTTATTGTGTTGTTACATCTTTTTTAAAAAAAGCAGAGGAACATATATTACACATTATGTTAATATCCCTTGGTGGAGAGTTTCAAGAAGAACAACGTCCTGTCCATACTTTATGTGGCAAACATTACCATTCATGAGCCCTCAAACTTTTATTTTTATTTTTCTAATTTAAACTCATATTGTCATGCATCCTTGAAAAGAAATTTGAGTTTTATTGACTATGTTGACTATACTACTTGAAATGGATGTCCTTTTAAATACTTGTGTAAATTTAAAACTTAAAACCAAAAAGAACAAGTCATTAGAAACAGATTGAGAGTAGAGAGTAAAGATGGGAGATAGCCAGAAATTAAAGCCCCTGACCTGATATACAGCTGATTACAGTTAGCACCTCTGGAACTAGTCATAAAAATATTAACCCAAAAGATTTTTTCCTGTGGATTAAATAACATCAGAAATCAGAAGTCTTTATTTTATGTRGCATGGTTATTTTGAATTGTAAAACATCTCAGCTATGAAAACATCACCTGTTTCTTTTTAAAACTAAAAATTGCCTGGATCTCAGGGTGGGATCCTGAATTGTACAGAAAGTCATGAGCAAGCAGGGAGATAGAAAAAAAAATTGAGGTAATTGTTTTGATTATTAATATCTGTTTGCATGGAGCTAAATTCAAATGTGCCAAAGAGTAAGAACAAGAGGAATATACTTGGATAAAGGGGGAGTATCCCTTGGATAAAGGTGGGGAAAACAGCCTGCTTTTCATCAATTTTAGTAAAAGCTTTKATGTTTATAAATTCTTCTTTAATTGTAAAACATGTAAAAAATATATCCTTGCTCCGTCTGGCTCAGACTGCACCTTACGGGAGTTCACTTTGCACCATAAACCAGGATCCTGAATCATACACTTGCTGTGTTTCTGGAAATTTCTTTCATGGATATCACAGGAAATCATCTGACCAAAGGCAGGCATCTGAGTGTGGTGTCCTGTAGCAATTCTAGGATGGTTTTAATTGCTCCTGTTGAGTTACAGTTAAGTAAATTAATTGTCCYCTGAAACTGCTGATTTCTGTACAGCAGCTAGAGAAAACAAGAACCAAGTTCAGATTTTAATGAGATACAGACATCTCGGGTCAAGTGAGTCAAGGAGTATCATCCCAAATGTTATTTAAAATTATTTGCTTCATGAAAATTACCTGCTACTTGTTTGATAATTTGAAAAGTGAGATGCAAGGAATTCTTTAGCATGATATTCACCCTAAATTCAAGTTTAGATTATATTTTAATGYTATGTCACTAAGGATAATCATTTTTACCATGGAAGTTACTATCTTTTTCATTTTGTGAGCATTTCTGAGACCCTTAAATTGGGTTAATTAGAAAAACAAAGGATATTTTAATTTTGACACTAGASTGTTATAATTATTTTTAAATTAATTAATTTAAATTAGTCTTGAAACAAATTGCAATCAGTCTAACACTGTGATTGCAGGGAATTTTAAATGAAATCTCTTAAACATTATAATTAATTTATGGAATTTAGCAGAATAAACTTTTTATTTCTGAATTATAAGAGCAGAATTTTTTGTATTTTTGATATGTAATGCATGCAGTGATACTTCTATAAAAATATCTGTTTATTTCTGAGCTGTAGTGACATTATGCAGAAATGGTGCTATTATTTGTKCTGATAAAAACTAACAGTATATATAGAAATATTGCATTTTTATAATGCAATTATTCTATATAAGAATTGGTTACAGGAGGCACAGCTGTGGTCTGGGATGTAAAGGACAGGGCACATCTTCAAATCATTGTGGAATTTTACTTCATAAATGCTCCTTGCACTATCAAATAGTCATCTGGGGATCACATAAGGTCTGGTGTGCAAAAGATTTGGAAGCTCATAATAGAATGAGATTTCTGACTGCTYCAAGATTTGAAGATTTCTGGTGGCTTCCTGCAATTAATTCCAGTATACTTATTACCAAGAAGTACAGTACTTCACAGGTTTAGATGTAAATTTAATGATATTTTATGAGGAAAAACTTCAGGTACAGGTAGGGGAATGTAGTCTCTTCCTGTCCTAAAAATTTAGTGTTTCTATGAAACATTTTAAAGTGCCAWAAACTTAACCTGACTTTTAAATGTTTGATTGTTTTAAAATTAATTTACACATTATAGACTTAGATGTTTGGCTTTGCAGGGAGGGTTTCTTCAACACACGGTGGACTCTAGATTTTCTTAATGCATGCTGGGCTACAGTGTGAATATTTTTGCTGTTAGCAAAGGCCAATTACTACTGTCAGTCCAGAGAAAAGGCTCTTAACCTAATTCCTAGGTCCAGCTGTTGCTGTTGGTCACACCCAGACAGGCTCTGGGGCAGCCGGAGGAGCGCGTTTGACCGAGGCGCTGACCCTTCGCTCCCAGATGGATGAGCTCAYCCAGCAGCAAGGCCTGGCCTTTCACCAGCAGCAGGGAAAATTGGGAACACAGACAAAATTTATGCTGTGGATCTTGCAAGACTGAAGCTCAGTTCTGTTCCTAAGGCTTAGGGAAAGGAAGGGAGGAGTTTAAAGATGCTGTCAGCAGATTGTCCCGTCTGAAGCATTTGGAGCAATGATACATTTTACCTGCAAGGCTAAGCCTGATCCTAATTTTTGGGTACTGGTTGCATGAAGTAAAAAAAWTTTAAAAAGCAGCAATAAACAGGAATTGATTTGCATTTGTTGGTTTTGGTTATTTACTTCTTAATTACTGTCAGAGGTGTGCCACATTCCTTAAGTGTACCCAACACCATACTATAATAATTTCAGACAAATTTTGTCTGAAAGTTATATATGCCTTTACACTTTCTCAGTTCTAAATATAGGAAAAAACAATCCATTTTATAGATCTTATATATTTTTTCTGGTCTTTGCTTTTTCTTTACTTCACAATTTATGACAATTCCTCTGTATTCAGAATAAGTTTTGTACTCTTCTAGGAGTAAAAAACAACTAAAAGAGGAACTTTTGTGCTTCAGGAATGTTAATCTGTGCAAGGTCTTACTATCCTTAAACTAAACCCATGTTTTTAGAAGAAGAGTTCTTAGTAAAGTAGTATTTCTCATGAAATGATGCTTTATATAATTTAGCCTATTTTGCTTTGTTGAAATTTGGCTTTTAATTGTGGATTAATACCATTGGAAAAATAACAAAAGCTTGCTAAGAATGATCACACTTTCTAATATTTCAATTACTTACAATACTACATTTGGTATCTGTAATATTTTTTAATATTAAGTCAATAATAAGTTATTATGTAAGTTTTTAATTTTACTCGAAGGAAGGAAGGAAGGAAGGAAGGAAGGAAGGAAGGAAGGAAGGAAGGAAGGAAGGAAGGAAGGAAGGAAGGAAACTATACTCCTTGGAAAATAGCTATTACTGTATTTTTTTTCTATTTGCCAAAAAATCTATTTGGAGCAAGCCATAGTGATATTCCTTTAAAATCTCCTGAAAAAGAAAACTTTGAAAATTGTTTGTCACAGCAACCTCTCTTTTTGACTAATGAAGATATCATCCCTATGAAATCCTATCATAGGGAAAATTAAAGTTCTCTCTTTCTGGTCACTCACCCYGCAGCTGTGTTTGGATTTACACACTGATTCTGCATGTTGAGAAAACATCTTGAGTTCAAGGACTGGATGTTTCTCTAGCCACTGATCTGTTTCCAGAACACAAATCCCTCCAGTCCAGCTGACTTAATTTTCCAGGGTGTCCACACATCCCAAACCYCTGCAATACCTTAAACACAACCTTTCCAAAGTACGCTGTCCCCATCTCCCCAGTCTATCACATCTTGACAAGATAGGCACAGAAGGAAAAGGAGTGGAGAGCCAGAATGCCTGTAGGATGATGAGCACTCTGATAATTTTTTGGCAGTCTGAAAACCATACAAAAGCAGCCCTGACTAGTAACTTTATAGAAAGAGATATGAATTTTGCTGGTGGTGTAAATTATCTGTTCTTTAGATTTATCAAATAGAACTAGACAAAAACAAACATGTAGAGCTCTCCAACTTCATATTGGAAGAATGAAATACATTTAGATTCAGAGAGAGTTTAGCTGATGTGAGCAGTGAGAAGCAGAATTGTGAAGGCTCCTTTTAATGTTTATACATTGCAGTATGTGGGTATGGGACCATCATTTTCATCTCACCACGTAAACTGGTCCATCTGGATGTCGCATCCAGGAGGTGGTCAACAGCTCAGTGTTTTGATGGAGATTGGTGACAGAGTTCCTACCAAATGGAGTCAGGATCCATACCAGGATGGATATTGTTCAATGGCTTCATTAATGAAACAAACAGTGGGATCAAGTGCACCCACAGGAAGGTTGCAGACAACACTTAGCTGAGCTGTGTGGTTCAGCATGTCTAAGGGATGGGAGGCCTTCCAGAGAGACTGGACAAGCTTGAGGAACTTGGAAAACCTCATGACCTTCAACAAGGCCAAGTACAAAGTCCTGCACCTGGCTTGGGGTCACCCCTGGTGTCAACAGGTCCTGGGGGATGAACAGGTTGAGAGCAGCTGTGCAAGAAGGATTTGTGGGTGCTGGTGGATGGGAGGCTGGACAGGACCCAGAAATGTGCACCAGGAAACCAGTCTTGTCCTGGGCTGCATCCAAGCATGGGCAGCAGGACAAGGGAGGGATTCTTCCCTCTGCTCAGTTCTGCATCCATCCAGCTCTTGGGTCCCAGCACAGCAAAGGCTTGAACCTGTCAGAGTGGCTCCAGAGGAGGGACACAAAAATGGTCATAGGTTTGGACACCTCTCCTATAAGGAAAGACAGAAAGACTTCCTATTGATCTGCCTGAAGAAGAGAAGGCTTCAGAGAGACCTTATTTTGATCTTAGAGTACCTAAAGGGGGCCCATAAGAAAGATGGGGACAGACTTTTTATCAGGGCCTTTTGTGATAGGACAATGTTTTCAACTAAAAAATAGTAAATTTAGACTAGATATAAGAAGGCAGTTCTGTAGTTGCAAAAATGGCTGTTGGTTATGGACTTGGGTCATGAGCATGCAAGCAAAAAATATTCAGAGTAGTTCATTAGCTTGAAGATGGAATTGCAGAGAAATCCCTGTGAAGGAGAAGCTGCAGACCAACGGGGAAGGGGAAACTGCTAAGTTTGATAAGACTCYAGGGTACTTTTCTTCCCTTAGATAAGAAGTTTCTATTTCTCTTTTCTTTTGATAAGACAGAGACCATTAGGAGAGTTAAGTGCTGAAGTAGAGCCCCTTACAGCATTCATGAGGATTTAGGAAGGAACACCACCAAAATRAAAGTGTTCAATAAAACCTAAATAACTCTTTGCATATAGACAAGGAAGACTTTTCAATAAAGCTTTCCCCAGTCAATAARAATGAATATTTATAAAAGCAACACATGTTTATAAAAACAAATTCTTCCAACTTTTATACTGGCTTTTTTTAATCTAAGCAAATGTAGCAACTGTTTTCCTCCCAGAATCTGTCCCAAGCCAGGACAGCAACACTATAAATTGATCAATCCTGTATGAAAGAAGTTTTAATAAAGAAGTCATATTAAAACTGTTTTGAAAGTCTAAAAATGGTATTTTTTTCTTAAATGCTAGCTAGTTGCCAAATCTCCACTTTTAGTTGGTCTTACTATAAACACCATCACAGTGATCAGGATTCTTTGGAAAACCAGTATGGAAAATAAAAGCAGCCAGGCTCTTGATATTTGGGGTGGGATTTATTTAATTGTCTTCCATCTCAGGATATTCTATGATTCTGAAGTTGACAAGTTCTGAGTTGTTTATGTAAAGCTGCAGAATATTTGGCATAGCTACCATCTTGGCATGTCATGGGCACTTTGTTGAAATCATTTGAGGTGGTTACAGGATTTCAGATGGTACAATCTATGTTCCTAGGACATCTCAAGTACCAAGATAGAGATCTGTTGTTTCTTTGATTATTTAATTTCCACATAAARGCAGAACTTTATCTTACTGGGAAAGCTGCTGCTCAGCAGATGACTGCCTAAGTATTCTGAATGGGAATGCTAACTAGGGCATGTCCAGTCTAAAGCACTTGTTAGATATTTTTCTTCCTCTGAGATGTGCTGGAAGCCTGCAAAAATCAATTCCTTCTGTTAAAGTGGTAGTTGTGATTCAGAAAGATGGCTAGCAAGGATGTAAGTTATTGTTTGCTGAAAATTATATTCTCCAACTACTTGGTTCCTAGAAATTAATTAAATTCTGATTGAATAAAATTTTGAATTGGGATGGAACCCTTTCTTCCTTCTGTCAAATCACTAAAAATTACAGTCATAGARCCTTTTCAACAAAAGAGCAGCTGAATATCCTCATGAAATCCATGCATATCCTGGTATACCCTGGTAATAAGAATTTCTTCCCTTGAGAAACAAATTTAACTTTTAATTTCCTCAAACCAAGAGGGATATACTACAGAMGAATATTGTAGAAAAATAATAGTTAAACTAATATCTATTATTTGATAATTTACAGGGGCATAAAGACTTAATGGAATACTGTCTGCAAAACATGGTTGCTCTAGCCAAGTGCAGTCCCAGAAGGAGAAGATGACATACATTTGTAATTTCACATCCACACTCACACAGCCTCTTCACAATATGGAACGTATCTATTTACATTTGTCATAGCTACTGTATGTTAACTTTTTTCACAGCAAGTAATATGAAACATTGCCTTGAGTTGATTATTGACTGTGGTCAAACTTCCTGCTACTGTTTGAAAACTGAAAATAAACAGAAAAATTTGAGTCCTTCATAGCTGCATATACAAACATATCTATGTACAGACTTTGAGGAAGGCTAAATTGTAAATGAGTTCTGAATGAAGGCCACCCCTAATTCAACACAAATCTATCTACCTYTGAAATATCTCCTCCAGTTTGTAAGTACTTCAATGTTAACCCTGTAACTCTTAAGACAGTTTTTTTCACACATTTATTTGGAAACCTCAAAACCTTCAACAAGGTAGCAACCACTTTTTAGGATTTTGTTTCTTGTTACCTTTTCCTACTTTCTGGCTGTTAAAAATAGTGTTTCTCTTCAGTCCTCTGCARCCCAGTTATATTTATAATCAGATAGGACTGCTATTCAAAAGTCATCTGGACATGGTCCTGGACAACCTGGTGTACCTGGCCCTGGCTGGAAAAGGTGGGCTAAAMCTTTGGATCCCCCAAAAGTGCCTTCCAACCTCAACCTTTCTGTGCTTTTGTTATTTTGTGTCTGCCATTGTCAGTAATTTCTCTTCTAGTTTCCTGCCTTGTTACAGATTCTGCCTGGAACGAAGGGAAGTAAATTACACTATTGAAAGGCAAGTAAATTACATGATTGGAAAGCTGATTTTAAAGGGTGAGTTCGATTGTTCACTGGTTATGAAGTTACAAGGGAAATAACCTGTGGCTCTTAAAGAAAAGAAATAAAGATGTTCATCATTTTGTCAAGGGGAGAGAAAGAAAAAAACAGGYGGAGGAGTCAATAAAAGTAATGACTTTATCTTCCTTTTTTTGTTTTTCTAAAGTGGTGAAAGCAGACACATGTGGCACTAAAGACAGAAAAAAATTGAGCCAAAAAACACCTAGGGAAAATACAAACTTGTGTATCATGTCCAAAAGTTAGTTGGTCTAATATCTATCATCTGGCAGCTTGAATTATTGCAAGTAAATAAAAGCTTCTCTTTGAACTCTGTTGATGTAYACAAACTCAAACTGGCTTGAGATCTGAAATACAGTAATTGCAAGGTTTCCTTAATTTATCTTCCATTGTGATGGATTATAGAATTATTAGTTTTGGATGTTGCTTTATTTTTTCTCCATACTGTGTAACTTCTACATGTAGAATAGAAACCCCATAATAATAGCTCACTCAATATTACATATTCCACTTCAATCATGGACTCTCTTAACATTTAGGAATGCTTGTCAAAGGAGTCAGCTTTGGGTGAATGCACAGGGTCACTGGGGCCTAGCTAACAGCACACCACTTATTGGGAGTGGAAGAATGTTGTCAGCTTAATAGGAAATTGAGAAATGGAAGAAATTTTTCCACAGTTCTGGGAGAAGGCTTTTGGTGTAATCATGTCCATGTGTCTTGCATGTCCCACTTTGCCATCTCCAAATATCATTGCAGCACATTGTGCAGCTGCAACTAATTGGAAGCATTTCCACTGACCCATTCCAAAAGCCACAAATCCAGGTGCGTAAGGATTTAGGAGAGGAGCAGGTAAGAGGTTCCATAAAGAAAAAAGAAAATTCCTAGGGAACAGAATCACAGGTATACTGATAGTACCAGTGTGTGACTCCTTTCTGCAGGTGACTGCAGCCAATGTCCCAAAGTGACTTTTCCACATCAAGCTGTGCTTCCTGAAGGGGCAGGGGTTGYGGAAGTGATGCACATTCAGTAATTACATACTTATGTACAATTTTTTTCTAGCCAAAAAAGAATATTCTACCATAAAAAGTATCATGATAGCTGCCATGTTCATGAAGTCTTTCCTACACTCTTTTTTCCAGTGTCTATCTTGAAGTTCACATTTGGAGTTAAGAAATTAGGCAAAGTCCTATTTGTTCCTTTGGTTACAGAAAGAGTTAAAYACTTTATTCTGCTATTCAGAATATTTATCTTAAATGTATTCATCTAGCATTTCCTATCTTCACTTTTTTTACTCCCCCTTTTATTTTAGAAGCTTTTTTTTCCATATTATTACCTTTCTCAATTCAAATCTCTTAATCCTCTCTCAAGCACAGCCTGATGAGTGCCAAAGTGCTGCTTTGGAAAATTAGGACATGGCCTTTCTTTCCTCTCCCTTCTTTGACTTCCCTGGTTTGGCCTAACATTTTGCTACAAAAAGCAGTCACATCAGGATATATTTGYGTGCAATGGGCTGCCCAGGGAAATGGTGGAGTCACCATCCCTGGGGATGCTCAAGAAAAATCTGGACATGACACAGAGCTATGATCTGATTGACAAGGTGGATGTTGGTCAAAAATTATGAACTTCGAGGCCTTTTCCAACCTAAATGATTCTGTCATTATCTGAATGCCTAGGCTCAATACTGAAAGAATTGTCAGAGTCAGTCACAGCGTGGTCATGAGCATGTTTAGTATCTTTATGTCTATGCAGTTTTGAAATCTCCCTCAGGTCCGTACGCATCATTCAATCCTTGACGTGGGGCAGCCTCGTGCGTACACAGATGCCCACGAACAAACTGGATTGTGGAATGGAAATGGTCACAAATTTTTATGTTCACGTATTAGGCTGTAAGATGCTCATGTGCTGTGTCATATGGTGGCTGACATTCACAGCATAGGTGGGAGGGCATGGGAGAGGAGTTTCAGATCAGGTCTGCCTTGAGAAAGCACAAATTTTCTCAGTGATATTTGATTATAAAATATGAATAAACTACACCACACACAATTTTTGGTGTTTATAAACTGAAGGAATTCTAAAATAAGCTGAAGTAGACATTATTGCATTGCCAGTGAAGAATTCAGACAGCAAAAATAATATTTTAAGAATCAAAAAAATCACCCCAAAACAGTCCAGATTGGAAGAAGATGTGGTTTATAAAGTAGCACACTGTAAATCAAACTTACCTGTATGTCAAACATGTCAAATCCAGTTCTTTATTATAGGCCTTATTTTATGATGCGTAATAAAATTMTTTTTATTTTTTTAATGTTTTCCTCACCATCTAATAATGCACATTCACATTTTCATCTAACTCAAGATGGGTTTTCCTGTCCTTTAGGCTTTTTTGTAAGGCATTCATGCTATTGATTCAGTCAAGGATTATGGACAAGACTGGACCATTATGATCTTTTCATCTGACCTCAGCAGACATAAATTTTTCCCTAGTAATTCCTAAAGTYAAACACCTTTCAGCTGCAGCAATCAATTACAGCATTAACCTTTAACATTTACGGCCCACTGATATTTATAATCAGAGCTCTGAAAAGTATATGAGCAGTCAATATACGGTGGTTTTTTCAGAAGGAAAACTTAAATTTTATCTGGGTGTTTCTATACATTTAGAACAAACAAGGATTTTTTCAGGTAACTCTTGACAAAAATCAAATGAAAAGAAAAATTAAAATTTTCTTTAGCTGAGTGTGACATTTATGGGAAACCATCCAAAAATATTTTTAAACTTCTAATAATTGGAATAATAACTCTAATGTTTTTGTGGGTATTCACATGAAGACAAAGCTTCATTTGCTGGTGATCTTTCTAAGAGAGTACTGATCTTTGGCAGAAGCTAGGAATTGCTTTAACATTGTCAATTGAGCACTGAATCACGCCTGCAATAAAAAAAATAAAATAATAGTATCTTATTTTTTTCTTAAAACATATTTTATAAAGTAACATGGAAACCAAAACACTGAGATAATTATATGATGAATGCTTTCTGGCTGTACTTTATGCCCTATAATTCCTCAGAGAGACATTCTTATAATCACCACGCCTCTGTTTTCCCATTTTGGCTCCCAAAAATTGTATCTGTGAAGGCAAAATGTGCTAAACTGTAACAGACTGAACTTATAAGTTTGTTCAGAGCTGATTTCACTCCTGTCTCAGAAAAATGCCCTAAGAGACTTGTCAGGTGAGGGTGCATTAGGACAGATTAAATTTTTGCATATTTCACTGAGTACTGCAAGCCAAAATTCCTATAGCTTGCTTCAATTTGGCAGGAGAAATCATAGGAATAACATGTATAAAAATGGGCTTCAATAAACCTTCTGTCTAACTAAAAGCTGATCAAGAAGTTTTTGACACCTAGATAATTTTGATTAGCAATGTGATATTCCATAAGCCTCCTTTTTTTCAGTTATGACTGTTTTGAGGTCACAATTCTTTGAGCACAGTGATGCCTATATTTATGGGATTGCACAAGCACCACAAAGTGCRTCTTGAAAATAAGCAACAGAATCACAGAAATGTTGGAGACCTGAGTTTCAAGAGGGACTATCACAAACAATACTAAAGCAGGTCAGCTATGGCTTTGCATGCAGTTACATCTTGAAAATCTCCAAGAGTTCCAAGCCTCCATGGGTGATTTTTGCAAGGTGAAAAATTCCTGATGCTCAGTCTGAATCTTCAGTCTGTGGGCCCTGTTATAGGCTTTGATAGCAGTGAGAAAATTTTTTCCCATTATCCTTCTAACAGCCTTCAAAGCTGTGAATTTAGATATCCATTTAGTTTCCTCTACACCAGACTAAAAAAACACATTTCCCACAGCTTCACCTCACAGCTCACGTGCAATTGGTCCTCAAAGTCTTTGTAACCCTACTCTGAGCCATCTCCAGTTTCTTGACATCCTTTTGGGATAAGGGGGTCCCAGATCAGGCACCATATTCCAGAAACACCTTCATCATGAGTAAAAGAAGTACTTTCCATTTGATTGCCACACTCCATTTAATGGAGCCCATTATACAAATCACATAATTTGTGATTTGTTTATTCTTTTGCTATTTGTGCATTCACCTGGCCTCCACACAACACATGCTAACAATACTACTAAGAAACATAGTAAGAAACATATACTAATATATAAGAAACATATACATATACTAATACCTTCCAGTAGAGAAACTGGAACTTTAGTTTAGTTCAGTACTTTCCAGGATGTTGATGAAGATATTGAAGAATATGTCTTGCAGTAGCAGTTCTGGGGTACACACATCAATATTTGCCACCATTGAATAATAACTTTGAATGTGAGTATAACTTTTTGTACCAGCAGTCCATTTAACTGGTATTTAATATCTTAGCAGTGTTTCTGCCTATCAGTAGTGAAGGATTGGTCATGAAAAAGTGTTCCAAAGGTTTTGATAAATACAAGGTCAGCTAAGTGAATAGTTTTCTTGGGCTCATTTCCAATCCAAAATTGACAAGATTTAATACAGATTGTGATTTGGAGAATAACTGGATTATGGAACATTTGAACAGTATTGTTTGATCAGCAACATTTTCTGGGGACCAAGTGACAAAAGTCTCTGCACTTCTGCAGAGGAAAATGCTGCTCTAGATGAACCAGTTTTCCAATGGATKAATAAGGTCATGCCAAACTCATGTATTTGGTGTGTTCCTGGGAAAGAAAGGCAGAACATTAATTATGTTCCTCCATTTTTGGTGTGAATAAGAGAAGAGACTCTAAGAAGACTTGTCCATCAAATGTCACCATCCATCCCCCTACCCCCAGCCCCAAAAACATCACCAGGTTTTTCTAACAATAAGTTGTTTGTTAAAATACATTTCAGGAATCTGTATTGAGGTAACCAACTAATACATAATGAAGGAAGCAGCAGGAAAATTAAATGCTTTCAAACTGATGCATGTTACTATAGCACAGTGACCTCCCAAATCTTGCTCCGTGTCAGGGTCATCACACAGCAGTGCCTACACCAAAAACTCCAGGCTAAGTTTACCTGTCCCTAAAAATATCATTTTCTATGTCCTGCTACTTCTCACAAACAACATGTCTTTATCACATGCCGTGGAAGCTAGACGTGGAAAAGAAGCTTCTTAGAATATTTCTTAATGAACAGCAGGAAATAATATTCTGGGCCCAACATTTAAGTCCTGACAAAGAAACRGAATTTCTGCCTCTACAGAAAGAGGATTCGGTGGCAGCTCTGACTCACTAAAGGTTGGCAATTATGGGTTTTGTTCTTCACATACAATACCTTTAGTTACATACTGTGTTTCAACAGGACTTCAAAAGCACATTTAATCCTATTTTCTTCCTGTTAACCCAATACCAAAAATCTTTCTTCCACTTCACAGGGCAGAGCAGAGAGTGATTAAGCCTTCCTTATTCCTATTGCTTTCAACTCCAAAAARCCTAATGATTTAGAGTGTATTTCACAGTCCAAACTTAATATAATGATAGACAGATGGAAATCTTCTAAAGGAAAAACAGCCAGAGGAGCAAGAAAAATCATAGGCTACATACAATCCCAGTTTTGTTCTGGAAGAGAAGAGCCTCACCCACATGAGGTATTAGGGCTTGTATGAGAAAATAGCAGACTGCCTATACTTCATATGTGTGTGCATACATATGTCACTTCTTAAAAAACAGGTCACAAGAAAAATAAGATATCATATTTAACACATTAACACCACATGCTATTTCAGACAGGGAGATAAGATAGCATGGTGAGCAGACCTAACTGTTGGTATTTAAACTATTAATCATAACTTCTCCTTTCTAGCAGCATGGGGGGAAAAGTTAGCATAGTTAACATATTTCTCATGCATATGCTAGCCTGCACTTCTGCACTGTAAATGAGCCATCTTTCCAATACCTTGATTTGATCCACTGTGTCTTTTAATTTCTTTGTGGATGGCAGTAATCAATGGCAGCTGCAAACAGAAACATTATTTTCATTATTTCAGACCAAACTGAAAACAAACTTCAGGCTGTATGTCATGGAATAAATTAAATCTCTTGTTCTTCAGACTACATTCTAAACCTGATACATCAATCACACCCTCTGTGTGCTGTGGGCCCCTTTCCCATCATGTTCCTGGGTGACCTTTCACTGTGTTTAAAGGATAATATAACAAAGTAGTGTTACAGAGGTCATTTTACATAACCCTCTTATTTTATATGCTTACAATCCATTGCAATAAAAACATATTAGAAATCTAAATCACACAGACCTAGATTATGTATGTTCAACAGATCAACCACTGGTTGGTCTGATTAGGCAAGAGAAGTTTAAGAACACAAGCTACAACTTGTATAAACTACTAATACCAGTTCCAGYAAACTTTCAATATTCAGAGTTCACAGACTCATGTGGAGGTGAGGTGCATTGAGTCTGAAGCCTGGTTTTGGTCTGAAAACCTTTTTGCAAWATAGTCAGAATATTCAAGATAATCCTTGCCTACTTTTTCATTTTCCAAATCAATGGTTTCTGCAACTTATTTTGCTCCYCTCCAGATTTTCCCACCAAAACTTGTGTTTCAGTAGCCTGATTTTTAGGGAGCTGGAGGGGGGGGGGAAGGTAGGAAAAAAGTACAGTAAAAATTAATCAAACAAATAAATAAGTATTCTGGTGGATAATAAGGGTGGCTGAAGAATTATTAAAACTGTGTAGCTATAATGTTATGTTTTTCTTCTTCTGAGAGATGACACTCAATCTAGACAATGTAACCCTAAACATAGATGCAGTCATTGTGCTGTGTATTCACCTTTTTTATCAATAAAGTAAAAATGCCCCCAAATCTTACTGAAATGWACAGGACATCTTTGATGTGTGCCTTTAAGATGCAGAGAAACATTMATTTARTATTTTATTTTATTTTATTGCAGGGAAGGCAATAACTATTTTCTTATAAACAAGCATAATTCCTGTTGTGTGAAGCATAGCAAAACAAATCAGTTTCACCTTGATGTTTCCAAACATACTGAATTTTGCTGTGATACTCACACCAAGTACATATTTCAAAATGGGACTCTCCCAAAGAATGGCTCCTGGTAGCCATKACTAGATTTCAAAAGAATTGATTTGTAGTAATTCCTGAAGCTTCCACTATTAATGCTCTTCTTGCTTATGCAGAAGAGTCTCACAGCCATCCTAGTGCTACTTTCCACAGCAAGAGGAAGTTATCCCAAAGTGGAAATAGACAGGCTACACTTCAAACCAGTTACAACCACAAACCATTCTATTTTCTTTATCATAAAGGTGCAGCTTATAGATTAGAAACCATTGCTGGCTTTTCTTTTTCCCTCATGCAAGAAGGGAGTGGACCAAGGCAGTGGCAATCTGTTCTTTCTTAACTCAAACTAATTTCTTAATGTTGGAGGTTCTCCTAAGAAACTTTAAAAACCAAGTAAGGACTTAGTGCCACACAGTGCAAACCTTATATCTGCAGTCAAGGAATTTGATTTTTGTTATTCAGTGTGGAATTTGAGTTTCCTTACTTTTACTTTACTTTTACTATTACTTTTTACTATGGCAAGTAATGACAAATTTCACTAAGGACAGCATTTTTCTTTAGAGGGAAGGCTATTTAAGCCCATTTAAGATACTGATGGTACCAGGAGTAATWTTCACAATTAACTTGTGGTGCTTTGCTTTGCAATTATGTTGTTTTCCTTTTTTATTCCTACAACATRCAGGAAAAATTCAGATGTATTGCTTTTAGACTCATTTGAATAAACCCATACATCCCCACCTTGAACACATTCTTCCTTGTGAACTTTGTGATGATATGAGCTCATTTAAATCAGTAGGCAAATTTCAGCACTGCAAGGTTAGGGTCATAACTGTTGTGTTACTCTGGGAACCTATATAAGTCTTAAGAGTAAATTTAAAAGAGTCTTATTGTWAAGTCATAATCTATAAAATGCTGAAGTCAATAACTTCATATGATGGCCAACAAAAAGCAGTGTTTAAGTAAGAGAACACCTTTAGAGCAATTTAAGCCACTRTAAGATTTATATCAAATACTGTGGGTAATAACAATATTTAAAGACCAATGAAGTCATTATTAGCTTCCTTTAGAAACAGTTCTTTGGAATGGAAAGTTCTTTGAAAAGCCACTCACCCACAAAAGTCCAYAGACTGTTTTTAAACTGCTGTTGTTTTAAAGAAAATGGCCAAGCTGCCAACAGAGCAGGGCTGTGGTGTTAATTGTGACTGGCTGTGCCCTATCACTGTTATATCACCTCTTGAAATGGCTGTATGTGTGCTCCAGCACCACATGTATTTATCCAGTACAACTGTTATAGAGAAGGYATAATACTCTCTTGACTGTAGCATTTTGTTTCAGTTTCAAATGTAAAATATGAATGTGTAACCACAGATTTCTATACTGCAAACAAACATATTTGTGATACTACAGGAAGAATGAGAAAAAGCTGGTGTTTGGGGAGTTTTATTTGGTAGTTCTAGTTTTTTTTTTCTTTAGGAAACATTTATTATTTAACAATTGCATTTCTGCTTATCTTCTGCACTTTTTCATTGGTAAAAATCCTTAGGATTGATAACTTTTTCTGATACAAACTAGTGAGATATAGTGTGGGTATATGTTCTGTATGAAAATGGCAGGTGATGGAGAGCAAGGAAATGAAAAGGAGATGATTGTTTGATATATAGAAAAATTTGGAAGGAGTGGTAGGACGGAAAAGTGATATGTCAAGTCAGTGTCTAAAGCAAGGAAATTTTATGACTGTAGAAATAGAACTTTTGACTAATACCTACATTTTTATCATGAAGTCATCCAACCTAACTTGAAGAATTTAACTGAAATACCTAGGATACAATATGGTCTTCCCAGTCTTTTTTGTTGTTATACACTAGTCCATTTTTATGTCTTACACAGTGAATATTTTGCATACTGTAAGCCAGAAGTCAAGACAGGATAACTGGAAACTATTCAAGTRAAGAAAATAATAGCAGGTACAATAACTTTGAAAGTATCCTTACTTTGTAACTCAGCTTCCTGCTGTACATAAGTATCTGGGTGTCTCACTTTGACTGTAAAGTGGGAGGAATTGCATTTGTCTCATAGGAACTGGTGAACAGGGATCATTTAAAACTTTCAGGTTTGCATGATGTAGCTGGTTCAGTACAAGTCATTTAAACATCAGAGTTTTCTTTCTATTCTTCTCATTTTGAGAGGTTATAAACATTTCAATTACTCTTTTCTCGTTTAAAGCTTGCAATTTGAAAAAGGAAGGAATGCAAAGGGGATGTTTTTAATCGAAACCTGCTTTGGAGATGCTGGACACACCTTGTGTGTTTTATCAGCCTGGTTAGCCTGACACCTAGTCTGCAGTATGAGGCAATGAAGTGGCTCCAAAACTATTCCTGGTTTGGTGATTACAGAACTTTTCAATGACCAGTGTTGGTCTGGCCTGATAAACAGTTCACAGGAAATTAAAGTTATTCTGAATTGCAGCAGCTGCATGAGCTCCCAGCTGGCTTTCCAGAAGCCAGGGACTAGGAGCATAAAACCAACTGTTAATATCCTATATCTCAGCAGAGTTACACTCAAGACCTTGTTATGGCTAAAAGGGGACCTTCTGTGTGAAGCCTAGAATTTACTGTTGGCTGGATTGAAAGCTTTAGCAGCATAACCAGAATGAAACTAACATGTACTGTTGTTAGTCCAGGTACACTGATGCTGATACAATTTAAATAGAAAGCAGGACTTGTTAGCAATGCCATATTTCAAAAGTTGTTATTTAAGTAAACCATCTACCACCAAACATTTATTATCTCAGTTTTTAGCCTCAATTTGCACTGTTCTCTGCAGGTCAACAGTTCAGCCTAGAGACAATTGTGGGGATTCATGGGTTCCTTGAAACCTTTGCTGTAAGACCCTGGAGCTAATGATGGAGGTTAATTCCTTTTTCAGAAGGAGTGCAATTTTAATGGTTTATTCTGTCGTCTTTATGTCCTTTTTGTGTTTTCTAATGCACTTTACACCCTGCTCTTTTATCACTTTGCATTGTATGCTTTTTCCTTTTCCTTTTTTTTCCCCTCACCAGCTCCTGAGTTTTGATTTTTTTATTAACTGATTACTGGTGAGATATTGACAGCTCTGCTACCACTGGGATCATACTGTGCCCTAATCTCCAAGGCCTCTGCTGTCACCCAAGCTTTGTCCTTTCAGCTTCACCATAGTTACACTACAGTAGTTCCCTTTTCTGTAGCATAACCACAGGCATTTCACCACAATACCATAAAATGTTAAATAAACTAAAACCAAGTAACAGCCACCTTGTCATGAATCAGTTGTTGTTAAAGCCAAAGAAGCTGGAGAAAGGCAAGCCAAGTCCAAGCACAGCACATGGGATGGCCCCAGGCCTGCAGCCCAGCCAGGGCTCTGCTGCAGTGGGCATTCTGTACATGCTGGCCAGTGAGATTACAGCAGGAGGAAGCGTATTCACTGACTGTTGCACTCARGAATTATCTTCTGGCATATCCACCACAAATGACATCTTCATCTGCCTTTGAATCTGAACAGCTAAACTGTGTCACTGGTGCAGAAGTCCTGGCCCAGAACACTGAGGAACTGTACAGCAAAGTACATTTTCAAATACTCTATATTTATGYGTGTAAAAATTGCCGTACTAGGTCATAAAAGATCCTTATTATCTTAACATTTTGACATTATAAAGTGACTTTTTGTGGTTTGTTTTTCTTTAGTTTTTATAAAACAAAAGTAAGTGAAATGTAAATTAAAATAAAATTAAAATATACAAGCAAAATGTATACCATTTTTAGAGAGGGAGTTGAAGAAATTTTGGAGTAGAGGATTTTCTAGTCACCATAATCCTATAAATCAAAATTTAAATTCCTAGTGATTATAGAACCTTTTCTCTTTTTAATTATACTGTAATTAACCTTTGTGTTTTGTGCCTTTGCATTTTGTGTCTTTGAACACAAACTCTGAGACACAAAGTGTTCAATATCAGCCTGAGGACAGACTAGAAAAGAAAGATATTTCCTTAAATAGGATTTCAAATTTTAAGTTCATGGAGGATTTTAGTAACTGAAAATCTGTATGCATTTAAATGTCTTTACACWCTGAAGATGTCACTTTATGTAAAATAATAATTCTTTCCCAAAAGACTATGCAATAACTATCTCACTGCAGCAGTTCAGAGCTATGTTTTAGGGAACCTCTTAAAGACAGGAAATCACAGCTTCCATTTGRGTAGGATCCTGCTGATGTGAATATACAGAATTAGGGTCCATGATTCAGTTACTTCTAGCCTAGTTACTTCCTGCTTTCTCTACAAGCATCTGGAGAATACTATCTCATCTCCCCACTGGACTCTGAAATCAGATGSAGGAAAACAGACCCACAGTCTCATTAAATTAGATTTCTATTCTAGCACTGGAAGCTGCTGTTTTAAATAGAAGTGGTCTGTTTGTCAGCTGCTAGAACTGGAGATAACCTTACTGCACAGTTCATCCATTAACTTCCATTTACCAAGGAATCTCTGGATTTTCTTGTCCCAAAGATGTTTTAGCTGTTTGGGATTTTTACAAACAMAAAGATTCAAGGACAATTAATTTTCATGGTTTTGGGCATCTGCTGGGATAATCACAATGGATCACTGAATTTGATTGCTAAAAATATGCTTAAAATGCTAAAAAATCTTATGTCTTCCATAGGTGACAAAATATGACACAGATGTTCATCTTAGGAGTCATGTTGGTGGAGCTACTTCCAGCTTTTCTATTTTAAGATTTGTGAATTCCCTCCTACACTAAATGTGAACACAGTTCAAGTAAGTGAAGGGCCAGGAATTGCACAAGTTTAAGAGCAAAAAGACAGCTGAGAGGTCCAAATTATGTCAAAACCTAAATACAGYTGAATGTGAAGAGAACACATCTGAAACATGTGTAGCAGTATGTAGACCTCTACGCAGAATGCCTTGTTTGGCTGCTGRAAGAGTAAATTAATTTGGTCTTGAAACTCTTAATATGAACAATGATGCAAGCTTCAGCTAGATAAAACACTTAGAATATTAAACTGATTTTATTTTAAGTAAATTTCCTAAAGAATGAAAAATAATTAAAAAAAAATTTCTTATATATGAAAACGTTCATGTGTCTTTTGTTCTGTGTTCTATATGTACCCAAACTCACACAGAAAAGCATAGTAGGAGCAAAAGAAATACAATATTTGCACTCTTCCTCTTGCCCAGTATGCTGTCACTCAACATAGGTCACAGGCATGAGAGAATAAAACAGAAATTGTGTAGGACACCCCCCTCCAGCACTCCCTAATGAGCAATGGGGACCTGCAGTGCCAGGAGTTATGGCTCTGAACCCTCTTGTAGCTTTCAAGGGATTTCTCTCCCATGAATTTATACAAATTGAAGCTGTATAAGCTTTTGACATTCAGAATTCTGCAGAAAATACCACTATGTAAATTCTTGTCATATGGATAAATTTTTCTTTACCTAATTTTGAACCTAAGAATCCCCTGYCTAACCCTCYTTCACCTGAGAATCTTTGGTYCTTGAAGTTGAAGAGACAATTAATGGATATTTCCAGTTCAGGGTTTCTTCCATCCATAGTTTTGCATTTTTCTACCATACTTCAATCATTCTTCTTTCAGCCATCTCCCTGTGAGGACAAAGGGTTCTTTTACATACTCTGCGTTTAATTTTGTTTCTGAGTAGGCTTTTGATAGGAGTCTACACCTCCTACCTAATCCAGAAACTGTTCTCTATTTCTTGCACTTTCCCCAGTTTCACCACATCTTCATTTTTCACACAATGGTAAAGTTGATGCATCAGGTGTCTTTACAGAGGTGTAAAAAAATKTTCTTTGTTTTGATTTTCACCTGTTAACCACAGGATCTCTTCTATCTAATTACTTGTCTCATTTCAACATCATAACATGGGTCAGAGCTCTCAGAGCTACCAGACAAAAATAAATTTTGGACCGATTTTTTTGCACATTAATTCATATTCTCCTCCAGATACCCAGATTTGCAAGTATTTGCTGCAAAACCTTATAGTCACCTGTTGCTTTAAGCTCCCAAACACACAAATTTTGTCAGCTTGCCTTTTGTCCTCTATTTTAAATCAGTTATGTTAACATCAGCTTTTCCCACAGATCTTTGAAGGATTTCACTGTTTGTCTCATATTACTGTGAAATTTGACCACTAGTTTTCCATGTCCTAGCTAGTTCATTAACAATATGAATAACTCCTGTCCTGTCCCATTGACTAGAACTAGGGCTTCAAAATAAGGAAATACCAAATTTGACAATTTCAGTATTTTTATTTCCTGTGCAATCTCAAGATGACAAAATCTTCAATGTAATCTCCTATTCAAGCCTTCCAAAGCTGCCCTGTCTAGTCACAGCACAAAATCAGCCAGAGCTCTGTAAGGATGTTGCATCTTAACATTAACCTAGATATGGAAGATGAGTATTGAATGACAAAGGTTAAGTATGGGAAAAGGAAGTGCTGTTGAACTTTGCCTTGAGAGCCTCTGGTCTGCATTTGTCTTGAAGACATCAACATTGGGATCCTGCTTCAGTGAAATTTGTCCTGGACATCAATAGCCATGTTTTTTATATTTATTTCTGTATTCCTCCTTATTTTCTGGTGAGCAATTTGCAGATTTACTTAGTGTGTTTTGAGCAGTGATAGTGCTGTGTCATGGTGTATACTAAAAAAACAAACTAATAGATGCCTCAAATTAAAAGATCCATTTGATTTACTGTGTGCATCAGCTTGGAGCTTTACGGCCTTCTCCCGTTTCTCACAGCCACTAATACCATCAAAGATGTGAAAATTAATGAACAAATCCAAAGGATGTGGATGTCATAGTGAGGAATGTCATGACAAAGCACATGCTGATTTTAATAATCTGTTGCAACTCCTACATTTCGGGCAGCAGACATAACTTGGGCTACACAGTAAACACTGCACACTGCATACATAATTTTGATTAGCTGCTCACAAGTGAGCACTCCCCATTCTCTGCATGGAATAAATAACATAAAATTATATAATTAAAAGCTATATTGTAATGAACATATAAAGGACACCACAATGAAATAACAAAAGCAATTTTAGTTGCAATCTTTCCTAATCTGATGGCTTTACAGTACAGATTTATTTWAAAAAAATTATATTCACTTTAATAATTGACTTAATTATAAATGTTTATGAACATTTTTTCAGAGAATTGTCTGAAGTCAGCAAATACCCAATAGCCCAAGCTGGCTAAACAGTGGTCCTAAACAGTGTAAGTAAATTTCCTTGACAATATTTGCCTGCAGTTATTCATGCTATTTCCAACTTGAGATTTTCCACAAAAACAGTTTTGACAGAAAATACCAGTTTTTTAAAACTGAACCTTGCAAGGAATCATAGTAAAGATAATAGTTTATTTTTTAATGAAATTTTTTCTATCAGCCATGAGCTAATGTTTGTTGAAGCAAGTATCACACCAAGATAAGAAAGGAGGAAGGGAAAGGGAAGGATGTTGAGGAGAAGGGATTGACAGGGTTTAAGTGGGTGAGGACTTACAAGGAAAAACATCTGACATGTTTCAGACCAAGGACTTGAATCACCATATGAGTAGGGTTTAGGACTATTATTGGATGATTTTACTGTAGTTTGTGTTGGTGGTGTTGTCCCATTTTTAGGAAATAATTTCATATTTCCAGAGACAGAGAGAAGAATATTTTCTCTATGGCTATAGACATAGATGTGTGATAAGGGCATTCATCTGGACCATGGAAAATCAAGTCCAGGATTGAATAGAAAGTGCTGATTCAACACTGTTCAAAAGTTTGTTTTCTCTTCATTGTTCAAGTAGGGAATAAAATGTAGTGTTTCCTAACCTGTTACCTGGTGAACAGCTTATTCACCTGGTCTGTGGGTGCCTCATATTCAAGTTTCTCACTTATGTCACGCAGAGTGGAGATGCAAGCTTTTGTACCACCAGTGACACACCTAATTCCTGTACCTATTCTAGGTTTGAGAACTAGATTTTATTTTGAAAAGGCCTGTAGGTTAGTTTATCATACATTAATACTTTTTCTTAAATTTAAATCTCAAATAATTTGACTTAAAATTGTAATTTTGCAAGTGATATTTATGAGCATTTGAGAAACTAGAAACTTATTTTTGTCCAGACGTAGTTGAGATAATCTTATCCATAGAGGTTCTACTGTAGTTTGTTTAGATAGTTGGAATCAGTTATGAAAGCATAGATTCTAGCTCAGGAATCTTAAACACACCAGTGATCTCAAACATGTTCCAAGGCACCCAGTCTGGATTGCAGTTCATGTTAACATAGTTTCACTAGTACTATTATAACAAAAAAAAAATCTAAGATGTTTCAGCTATTGTTAGGGCATTATCTAAAAGAAAAGCTRTGGATTTGTAGAGAAAAATGTTGGACAAAATTAAGAATTGTAAAAAATAAGCTAACCTGTAAGAAGAGAAAATATAGGGGAGCAAAAAGAGAAAGAATATGTAAAAAAAAACCCCAAACAAAACAGGAGATGAGATGYAGAGAAAATGCTTGGTAAATTATGTAGAGCTGAAGACAAGAACAATGTGAAATGTATCTACAGAGGAGCAGAAATCACCCTTCCTAAGATTGATTCAAATCACATAGAGACAGGTCAGGATAACTGGGGGAGAGGAGATGGAAATAGAAGAGATAGAGTCTGTGAAAATAAGGGTTTATAGCAATTAATAAAATCTTTCAGACAGGAATAAATCTGTCAGAACTCAGGAAGAGTTAGGAGGAAGGATGTCTGAAGTTGATGCAAAGGCTGAATAGTGGTGGGTGACAAAGAAGAATTGTAATTACTGGAATTAAAAAGTAAGAAACAATGACAGGTAATAAAAAGTCATCATTCATMGCCAGCACTAATCAGAGATTAGCCTGTACTTCATTGAATTTCCATATTGTTACAGTAATTTAAAACTACTYCTATTTTTCTGCTATACATAGACTGAAAAAGAAGAAAGTGYGAAGAACTGTGCAGCACACTGACTYTGAACATTAGCATAACCCAGTTACAGGCACAAAGATAAATGAGTACTTAATGTCAGGTTTCAGGGAGAATAATTGTGTTTGGGTAGAGAATCAAAGGCAAATGAAAATGAGAATGTGAAAATGAAAACAACTCTTGAGTAGCAACAAAATCTAAAGAGGTAAAATGTCCTGAATATGGGAAGCCAGCATAAACTCATCCCAGTGTCAAAAAAACTGACATGTGAAATCACAGACCCTGTACCTGGGACTATTTAATGAAACAGTCATATAGAAATCCTGATGTCTAGTGGGAGTCATGCAAGAGAAAAAAAGACCAATTTAGATATATTTCTCCATTGCATGCATATATTAGAATGAGCTATAGATGAGGGGAATAATTAAAAACATAAGAAAATAATAAATGATGTAAACTTCAACATGTGTTTCCCAAAGGCAGATGTTCTCAGAGATCTTTGAAAAGGTAACTTCCTTGATAAGGAAATTCTCTTCCAAGCCAAAAGAGATGTTGCAGCTTTTGTTTCTGTCTGCTTTGGTAAGGGATTTGCTGCAATGGCACAAAGGAAATTCCATCTGAAACTGGAGGAGATGGGGATTAGCAGAGGAGCTGAGTGTTGAACAAAGGGATGGCTCAAGAAAGRCAGTGATTGAGGAAGAGAGTATCTGGCTGGAAAAGGGCTTTTAAGGGAATGTCTCAATTTRTAGTCTTTAGAAAAGTCTGAATTAAAGCTCTAATAGGAAAATTCAAACCTTATTGTAAGTATTAGTAGGTACTGGAAGTCAACATWCTTACAGAGGAAGATGGAATCATCATCCCAAATCTGAATGACTATGATGATCAAAATATCTCTGTGAAGRGATCTCTGCTGAAGAAAATTAATTTAAACCAGAGGAGATGCTAAGAATGGCTACTGGGCTATCAGGAAAGAAGGAMAATCTGTGATATATAAGGAGACTTAAGGAGTTGAGAATCTTAAAAACAAAAAAAGATAATAAAGAAAATAATTTCTGCTCATAAATATAGAAAAAATGGAAGAAGAAATGAAGCTAATAGAAAGCYACACAATACCATACATGAAAGGATATAATGAGAAAAAGTTGACATAATCACTAAACGGGCTTTTGATTTYTTGGCAGATTTCCGTCGTTAAAATCCTTATTTATAACATAGAGGTAGAAAAACACACAGAAACAGAAGGGTTGCTGTTCCCTGCCACAGCAGGGCACCACACTTGACTGGAGGAAGACCAGGCAGGCTTACAGGTTATATATTATATTACTGCCTGTTGGATGTGTGGTCAAAATTAATCTGGCAGCTATGTTTCAAAATTATCTACTATTAAAGGCTATTAATGTGGAAAACATCTATTACATTTAGAATCATTTAAGAAGGTACRACATTTAACTTCTTTGTGAGGCACTGTGTCATTTTGACTTATAGCAGACCTGATTATGCTGCCCCAGTGCCAGCACTGGATTATTAGGAAGTTTATTTTGATTTTGAAATGCCAAAGTCTGACTGCCACACCAAATCTGAAGTGACCTGTTTTGGTCTGACTGAGATCACAGGACAAAATAAAAGCTTTTGTTGGCACACCTTCCCTTTCCTCAGCCATACACACAACAAAAGAACTTTGTTCCAAGCTACCTGACCTCCTGGTTTGTACTCCCAAAAGTTCATTGATGTAATTTATAAAATCAAGACTGTTGCCTTGAGCTCATTCAGGCTAAAAATATCCTTTTTTTTTTTAAATTGGCAAGCCCACAAATACTACTGAAAAGACATTATATCTACCTTAACTCTTAGCCCCCTTTAAGGGACAAGGTTTTTTTCAATTTGATCCATGATTCATGTACTATTCACACAGTGCTTTAGATATTTGATCTTAAGTGCCTAAATACATAAAAATTAATATTATACTTTTGCATTTCAGCTGGAGGTGAGTTCATTATAATAGTTCCTGGAAGATATAGTGCTCCTATGTGACTTTTTTATTAAAGAGTGAGACAAAAAATCTGTGGTACTTAATGACTAATTTATCATTTTTAAAGTGTACACTTTTGACAAGTTTTAAGTAGTTTGCTAAACCATTCTGTGACATTTTTGGCTATGAGAGTGTTCCAGATATCAGGCCAAATAGGTGAATTGAAAAAGGAATTATGCTGACTCCGGATGTGATGACTTAAATGTCAGTAGCATTTGTTACTTGTAGCTCATCCTTTGGTGCCTTCAGTCTGCAGCTTTCAGACACCAGAGTACTCACCTAGGAAAGTAAAAGTTAAAAAAAAAGTAAAAAAAACCTGACTTCTGAGGTCAGCATGAATTGATTTCATTCACTTCAGGACAGAAATATCTGCCATGAATATGCCCACATTTAAAATCAACTTTTTCTTAACCTTTTATTTTACTCTTCCAATAATATTTAGGATATAAACCCAGAAAATGCACATRTATGCCATATGTTGACATAACACTTGTCAGCAATTTTTAAAAATTGTTACTTCCTTCTATATTAAAAAAGAGAAGCAATAAATGGAGGAAATCCTATTTTCTCCTTTGATTTTGTGTCAATATCCTTTATAAAATCTAAGTCCAATAGTACATTGGAATTGAATGATTTTAAGCATTTACCAAGAAGGCACAGATATACAATCTTAGATGAAGAACTGGGGTGTCTTTGTTCTACTGCCACCTTTCCCACTTACTGTGGTCATCTTCAMCAGAAGTGTTTGTGTTGGCATCTAAATTTCCTGCCAACTCCCCYGTCCTTCTGCCTGGAAGGAGATGCTGTTTGTGAGGACTTGAGCAGCCTCATCTGGTAGGTGAGATGTTTGCTGGCATTCAGGTGCTCAAAATACTGCTWCAATGTGAATTGAGCTACCTTAATTTAGCTTTAAAATAGAGTTTCCATGTAATCTCATTCAGGAATGCAATTTTCTTGCTTTTCACTCTCCCTGAAGTTAATTAAGTAAGTTACTCAAGCTACATGCTCCCAAGGAGCACAAGACCATTATATGTCAGAGGCAAAAATACTTCAAATAACCTTTGTGTCGCTTTTTMTAGACTTTTACAGAATATAGAAGTATTTTTTCTGTTCAGACTTCAGTTCAAAATGTGTTCGGATTCTTACAGCAATCAAAAAATTTCTGTTATGTTTGGTTTTGATTTTTTTTGTCAGATCTACTGATTTCTTTTGGCCCTTTAATGCTAAGAGAATAAGGAAAAGTAAAGTTGCAGGAAGACCATGAATACTGATGTGCTGTAAGATTGAACAATGTGCTTGAATCAGTCTGGAATTATTAAAACCAGCAGGAGATTCTTCATACTGTTTTAACCTGACCAGAGGTAAAAGTAATTATGAACATAATAATGATTTCAAAATGCCTGATGGTGATATTTAATCTGTAGTGATTAGCATGGGGTTTACAATACAAGCATTATGTCATTTATCCTTTAAGCCAGGCGGGGCATTTTGTACTTTCTAGGATGGCAACATGATCTTTTTCATTTGTTCTTAATCCTTATGAAGCTGTAGCCATAAATAATAGGTATATCTCAGAACAAGACACTACATTTAATAATCCAATTAATTTTTTAATCTACAGAACTACTTCGTTCTTAGAAACAAAGACACTTTGAACTTATTTACAAGGGAATGTTTATTGCTCCTCAACCACATCCTCAGTAGGTGTTAATATATGTGTCAATGTAGAGGTAACTGCTTTCACTAAAATTTAATACTTGCAAGAGAGAAAGTTATTTCAAATATGTTTGCTCTCCCACACTCTCAGAATACCTTTGCTAGATTTCATGTTAAAAGAGAAAAGCATAAAAAATGTCCCACTTAAAATTTATAATAATATGTAAAATTGAGTGAAACCCACTAAGACAGAAAGTTAAGAGTTAATGAGAGATGTATGATGCTAATATCAATTAAGCCATTGCATGCCTACAAGAACTACAAAAATAAAAAAAAAACCTCCCTTGGGTATGCCTGTAAAAATAAAAGCATGCAGAATAAATGCTTTTTCTAATTACAATACAAAAATTTAGAAAACAAAGTACAGAAAATGGATGTTGTAGCATAATGGAGCAGCACTATTTCTATTGTTGGTGAAGAATTGGTATTTTGCAATCATTGTCCTTCAGGTTCATTATAAGGTGATGGATGGTGTGTTCAATTAATTCTGGGATTATTGCATGAAGGATATTTAATTTCACTGATTATATTTATTTCACTTTTTCAATAGATCAAATATATTTAAATTATTTATTGTAACTTTAAACTT